>JAUESF010000001.1:21192040-21205655 GCA_032274765.1 Malacoctenus tetranemus | reverse complement strand
GCAACTTTTCCTCGGCGTCCTTCAGGAGACTCCTGCTGGCCGTGAGCTCTCCTTCGACCTGCTTCCTTTGCTCTTCGAGATCCGATACCTTCACTGAGCTTTTCTTCAGATCTTTCTCCAGCAGCTCACAGCTCGACTGCGAGCGCTTCAGGGAGCTCTCCAGGTCCAGAATCAGCTCCTGGTACCGGATGCAGTTCTGCTGCAGCTGGTTGATCTCCTGGTGCTTCTCCTTGAGCAGCTCCTGCAGTTCCTTCTTGACGTTCTTGGTCCCCTCGTTGCCCCTCTGGACCGTCTTCAGTTTCTCCTCCAGCTCCCGAACTAGTTTCAGCTGCTCCTGCTCCTTCTCTTGACGAACCCGGTTGCTCATCTCCTTACTCGCCGCCAGCTGAGCGGACAGCTGCGAGTTTTGGGTTTGCGAGACGTTGAGGGACTCGGTCAGCTCGTCGATTCTCTCCGAGTTCTTCAGGATCACAGTCTCCAAATATTCGTTCTCGTTTTTCACTTTGTCTGAGCTCTCCTGTGCGCTCTCCAGCTCCTCCTGCAGGAGAGACTTGTCATCCTCCAGGATTCTCACCTTCTCGTTCAGGTTGATGGTCTCTTGGCTGTGTTTGTCGATGACGTCCTCCAGCTCTTTGATGGCTTCGTCTCTCTTCCCCAAATGTATTTCATGCTCGTTCAGTATATTCTCGATTCTCTCAGAGAGGTTTTGCTTCTCCTTCTGCAGCAGGTTGTTGATCTCCAACTGAGCGCCGAGTTCGGTTTTCTGGGCTTTTATTTGGCCGGTCAGTGAGTTGTTCAAACTGAGCGCTTCGTCCAGTTTCAGCTGCATGTTGTTTGTGTAGGTGTTTGACTCGAAATTCTTCTTTTCGAAGGAGCTACTCGTCTCCTCGATCCGCTCTGCCAGCCGGTTGTTTTCCACCTGCATCTCGGTGAGTTTCACGGTCAGAGCCTCTGAAGACTCCCTCAGTCGGGAAATCTCAGCCTCCAGCTGCTGGTTTTCATCCTGCAGCTCCCACGTCGCAGCTCCGTGGTTTCCGTCCAGCGCGGTCAGCTCCAGTTTGATCTTCTGATTCTCCTCCTCCAGCTCTTCGATCTTCAGCCGCTTCTCTTTGGAAAACTTGTGCATCTTCTCTTTGAATCTCTCGTTTTCTTCCTCGATCTCTCTGACTTGCTTCTCCAAGATCTCCATCTCCATCTCGTACTTGTGTGATTTTCGGAGGGCGTCCTGCCGCTCCCTTTTGGCGCCCTCTAGAAGCTGCCTCATCTTGTCCATTTCGCTGCTGACGTTTTCGTAGGCCTGCAGGAGGGACTCGTACTCCTGTTTGAGCTCGGCGTGCTTTGACTTCCACTTGGAGAGCTCCTCTGTTTGAGAGTCTTTCAGAGACTCAAGCTGGCATGAGAAGGCTTGTTTCTGCTGCGTGATGCTCTCGATGGTCGACTTCAAGCTCTCGCAGGCGGCAGATAAACTTCGATTGTCGTTGAGGATGCGGTCGACTTCACCGGAGAGCTGCTGTTTCTCTTTGGTGACGGACGACAGAGACGTTTCCAGCTCCAGGTTTTGCTGTTTGAGTTTCGATGCGGCCGATTCCAAAGCTGAGAGCTCGTCGTTTCTCGCCGACAGCTTCTCCACTTCCTCTTTGAGTGCGGCACTTTCTTTGAGGACTTCCTTTCTGGAAACTAAAGCTGCCTGAAGCTTCCTGGTCAGGAGGGAAATTTTGCTGTGGCTGTCCTGATCGCTCGTTTTGCTGGCGTCCACTTGAGATTTCTGAAGCTCTTCCACCTCCGTTTTCATCTTTTCAACGACACCTTCGTGCGCTTTCATTTGCTGCTGTAACTGCAATTCGAGGGCAGTGATCAGTTGATCTTTTTCTCGAAGTTGATCCCGAGAAGCCGACAACGCCGTCTCTGTCTCCCGCAGCTGTTCCTGAAAGTTTCCAGCACGTTTGTCCTTTTCGCTGTCGGTTTTCTCATGCTGCGTTTTTATCACTTTCTCCGATTCCTTCACTCGCTCGCTCAGCGTTGTCACCTCGTCTCTGAGTTCAGCAATTGTCCTGACGGCACTTTCTCTTTCAAGCCTCAATGAGTCCAAATCTTTTTGTGTTTCGTTGCAGTTCAGCCGTGCTGTTTCCAGCTCCTGGCTCAAAGCGGCTCGTTCCTCATCCAGACGCTGCCGCGTTTCCTGCAGAGTCTTTTGGATCGTTAACACTTCGGAGGACTTCTGCGAAAGTACAGCGCCGACAGTCTTCAGCTCCATCTTCAGCTGATCACTCTGCTCTAACAGGACTTCTCTTTCTTCCTGCAACACGTGAAGCTCCTGCGTGTTTGTGTGTTCTTGCTCCTTCAGTGCAGATGCGGAGGCGTTCAGCTGCGTCTCCAAAGAGATGTTCTCACTCATCAGAGCTTGATTCTGCTGTTGTGCTTGAAGCTCGACTTCGGTTATCATTTCCCGATACTTCTCAACCTCCTCTGCTTTTTGATCCACTTCTGCTCGAGCCCTCTCTAACTCGCTCTCTGTTGTGCTCAGCTTTGATTGGAGGGTTTCTGCTGTTTGCCTCACGGCCACCAGAGCTTCGTCTTTGCTCGACGCCTCAAGAGAAATGCTCTCAAACCTGGACTTGACGGTTTCGAGCTCTGTTTGCAGATTGGAGAGCGAGTGACACTGGCTCTCCTTCTCGGCCAAAGACATCTTCAGGTCTTGCAGAGTTCTGTCCCTCTCCTCCACCAGCTGTCTCAGCGTGTCCAACTCATCCACATAGGACAGGGAGGTTTTCTGCAAGTCCTCCAGCTCCCGCATTTTTGCGTCGGCGTTCAACTGGACGGCGTTCAGCTCGTTCGTCTGCTGGCAGTGTTGCTCCAACAGAGCCTTGTAGTCGTCCTTCAGCTCGGCTAACTCTTGAGTTAACTTCTTCTCGCTTTCCTGACCTTTCTTTAGGGTCTCTTTACGTGCCAGCAGGGCGGCCTGAGCCTTTTTCTGGAGCGTCGCCTTTTCCGACTTCAACTGAGCGAGCTCGTTCTCCAAATCGACAGCGCTCGCACTGGACGAGCATTTCTCCTGCAGCTCCTCTTTGCATTTTTTGATTTCAGCTTGAAGCTCTTCGACTCTCTGCATCAGAGTTTCTCTGTCGCGCTGAAACACTTCTTCCTTTCCAGCAGTGCTGTACTGCAGCTGCTCAATGAAGAAGTCTCTCTCGCTGACCGTTTGTGACAGATCACACAGATTTACATCTTTCTCGTTCAAAGACGCTTGTAAAGTCTCTTTTTCAGACAGCAGTTGCTCTACGCGTCTTTCACTTTCTGCTTTGTGCTCAATAAACTCCGATTCCTTCTCAATAAGTTTGGCTTCCAGCAGAGGAACACTCTCTTCAAATCCCTTCACTTGATTTGTGATTTCTTGGAGTTTATCCTGCAGCAGAGAGACCTCGGTCTTGCTGTTCACACTCTCTTCTTTTTGGTTTTCGTATTCATCGATTCTCCTCATCAGATCTTTCCTGACGACGAGCGCCGCTTGAAGCTTCTTCTTCATCACATCTTTTTCTTTGGAGACCTTGGCGAGCCCGGTTTGCAGATGCTCCCGTTCCTTCAGCAGGTCGACCCTCTCCGAGTTAAAGGTTTCGATCTGACTTTGAGAGTGTGACAACTGTTCCTCGACCTCCTGTAACTTCTTGGCGGTGGTTTCGCGAGTTTGCTCCATGTCCTGGAGTTGTGCGAGCAGCGAGGCGCTTTCCTCTCCGAGCTTCACTCTCTCGTTGGACGCGGACTCGATGAGCTGGGCGATGGACGCATCCTTGTCCTTCAGCTGCTGGCTGAGTCCAGCCAGTAGTTCCTTCTGTTGGCTTATCTGAATGCTCAAACAGCTGGCGCGTTCGTCCTTCGCCTCCAGCTCATTGAGTACAGAAGCCTGTTTCATGGCTGCTTCCTTTGTGATTTCCATCTCGGCGTGAAGCTGAGTCTGCAACTTCTCCACGGCCTTTTGCAAGTGAGCAATTTCTTTACCCTTCTCGTCATTACTCGTCTCACCTTCTTTCAGAATATTCTGTGCTGTTAGCAACTTTGCAACAGTTTCAGCTAACTCACTCTTCAAAGCCTCGACCTCAGACTGATGTCTATCCTGCAACTGCTTCATCAAGTCCTGCAAAGAGACTTTCTCCTCTTTGAGCACATCGGATGTCTCGGACCGAGATGGGAACGAACCAGAGGAATCTGTTTCCTTTGTCCTCACAACCATTTTCTCTAACTGATCTTCCACGTCTTTCAGAGACCGTCTCAGTCTAATATTCTCAGCATCCTTCTCCTGAATAGACGCCAACACTGTCTCCAGTTTAACTCTGGACGCCGACGCCTCCAGCTCTTTTGCGCTCAGCTGATCGGAACCGAGCCGAATGGCCGACGACGCCTCTCCGAGTTTCTCCTGCAATCTGTCCAGGTCTTGTTTCAAAGCAATGACCTTCACATCTTTAGATTTCATGACATTTTCAACACTTCTCAACTGCTCGGCGAGTAAATTCTTATCTTGCTTCTCTCTATCCAGAACCAGCAGCCACTCTTTCTCAGAGTCCTGCAGAATCTGCTCTAACTTCTTAGCGTTCTCCTCTAGCTGAGAAATTTCCTCGTCTTTGGCACTGACCTTTGCTTGGAGGTTCTGCTGCTCGGACGCCATTTGCTGCATTGTTTGGCTCATGCTGCTGGACCTCTGCTCCATCTGAACCTGCAGCTCCCCCTGTGACGTCCGTATCTGATGATATCTCGCCTCCAGGTCCTCCTTCTCGGCAACAAGCTTTCGAACCGACTCCTGCAAATGCACGTTTTCGTGACTGACTGCAGCGTGAAGCTTCTGGTGTTCCTCCTTCGACACGCTCAACTCCTCTGCCAGCCTCTTGTTCTGCTCTTCCAGCTTCTGCATCTCGGACACCAGCTGAGAAGTGTGTTTCGCCTGGGCGCCGTACTGGCTGTTGATGGCGTGAAGCGCCATCTCCCTCTGTTCCAGGTTTTCCGTCAGCGCGTTCATTTGTGTCGCCACCTGAAGATGCTGTGACTTGAGTTTGTCTATTTCGAGGGTCAGCTGCGACATGTTTGCTTGGTGGGATGCGAAGGCTTCTTCCTTTTCCTTTAGGAGACGGGAGTTCATGAGCTCAGCTTTCTCCAGTTTCTGATGGATCTCCGATAACTGGTGTCTCAGGGCTCCTGTCGTGGTCTGATGCTCGCTGCCCGACTCATCCAATGACGTTTGAAGGCTGGACACTTCTTCGGTCTTTTGAGAGACTTGCGTCCTCACATCTTGGAGCTCCTCTAAGTTCGCAGCGTATTTTTCCTGTAAGTTGTTGAAGGCACTCTGTGTTTCTTCGGACGACCTTCTGAGGTTCTCCGACTCGGCCGTCAGCTGCTGGACTTGACTCTGAAGTTGTGACACCAGTTCTGCACTTTCCATGAACTGAGTTTTGAAGAGCGATGCCTCGTCAGCTCTCCTCTGGATATCTTGCAGCGATTTGGATTGACCGGCGAGCGCAGCCTCTTTCTCTTCCAGGGACCTTCTGATGTTCTCTGTTTCGGACATCTGAACTTGGACGGTGTTGTTGAGCTTGGCCACAGACTCCTCAAGGTGGGAAATCTTCTCTTTCAGGCTCTCGCATTCGGCCTCTTTGGCCTGAAGATGCGAGTTGAGGTTTTCCACAGCGGAGGCTGAGTGGCTTTGATACTCGAGTCTTGACTGCTCCTTCTGGTCCAGAGTACTTTTGAGCTCAGAGGACTCTGAAGTCAGACGGTCAACTTGGCCTTTGAGATCAGACACAGAAGCCTCAAGCGCTGAGACTTGTGTTTGTAATCCAACGTTGTCGTCAGCTGCCTGCTTCAGCTGCTGCTCCCGCTCCGCGATCTGACCGTTCAGCTGCTGAATCAAACCCTCCTTTTGATTCAGGGCTTCATCTCGTCCCTGCACAGCCAAACTGACGCTCTCGCTCTCCGAGCGGGCCTTCAGGAGTTCCTCGTCTCTGGCAGTGACCGTTGCTTGGAGATTCACCACTTGCTCGTGTGCTTTTGACGCCTCCATTAATCGGTTCTGAAGCTCAGATTTCAGTCTGCTGTTCTGCTCCTTCAGTGCTTGAATGTTGTCCTTGAAATCGATCACTTCCGTCTTCCTCTGGTCCTCCTCCTGCACCAGCTGATGATTTTCTGCTGAAAGTTTCTGCACGGACGCCTTCAGGTTGCTGATTTCAGCCTCCATCTCTGCAGCGTTCTGGTTCATGACCCCCAGCTGACTGCTGAGCGACATCACCGACTCATTTCGTTTGTTCAGCTCATCCTTCTGTGTTTGAATCTCCTCCATCACCTTTTTAAGAGCCTGATCTTTCTCCTCCGTTTGCTTTTTGGCCTCGGAGCTTTCTCGCCGGAGTGTCTCCGCCTGCTGGTGCAGCTGCGACATCGCATCTTTCTGAAGCCTGGCCTCCTCCTGGTAACCATCAGCTTCCTTCACTTTCTGCTGCAGCATCGCATCTTTCTCCATGAGCCCTGATTTCAGCACGGATCCCTGCTCCTGCAGCATAGAGACGGTGTCCTGAAGCTGCAGCAGTTGGTTCTGCTGAGCCTCAAGCTGCAGCTTCTGCTCTGTCACCGTTTGTTCCTTGTCATTTAGGCTCACGCTGAACTGACTCGCCTGCGTTTTTAGGCCTTCGACTTGGTTCTGGAGATCTTGGAGCTGTTCGTCTTTCTGCCGCAACGTGTTGGTCAGATTCGCGCATTGGTTCGTCTTCTCCAGCAGACCTGCAGAGCTCGACTGCTCGCTCTCCTTGAGGACCTTTTTCAGTTCATCAGCTACAACGGTCAGCTCCTCCTTCTCCTTCATTAGGCCACTGATGGCTTTCTGATTGTCAGAGATCTGAATCTCAAGCCCAGAGTTTCTTTCCTGGAGTAAACTTCTCTCAGCTGAAAGCTCAGATATGGAGTTCATTTTCTGGTTCAACTCCTCCCGAACTCTCTGATTATCTTCAGTCAGACTGGTGATCTTCACACTCAGAGTGGAGTTTTGCTCTGAAGTTGCTTGGAGCTGCTGGTTGAGGTCAGAAGCAGCCTGTTTGTGCTCAGCGAGCTCTTTCTCTCTGGACTCACATGCAGCCTGAAGCTGCCGGTTCTCCTCGGTAAGAGCCTGGATCTGGCTGTTCAAACTTGCCGACTCCGTTTGCGTTTGCTCCGTTTCTGACTTTGTCTTTCTGACATCTTCTTCTAATTTGCTTATCTGGTCGTTCAGAGATTTCACAGTCTTGTTTGCGTCCTTCAGCTCACCGTTCCTCTTTTTCAGCACTTCTTTTCTCTCTTCGAGCTGCTGCCTGAGTTTAGTTGTTTCCTTAGAAAGTGATTCAGCTTCAGCCTGCAGCTTGGATACGATATTTTTCTGGGTTGTGGCTTCATTCTGCAAACACTGGTTCTCCTCCTGCTTCTCTTTCAGCATTGCGTCTTTCTCCACCAACCCGGACTTCAGTCCAGACTCTTGTTCTCGAAGCAGCGACAGCGTTTCTTCAAGTTGTGCTCGCTGGTTTTGCTGGATCTCCATCTGAGCTCGATGTTCGGCGGCAGTCTGCTCTTTTTCTGCCACCTCGCGCTGAAAGCTTTGCACTTGTTCCTGCAGGTTTGTGATCTCCTCCTCCTTTTCCCTGAGTCGCCGGCTGAGATCACTACATTCATTCGTTTTGGTCAGCAACATCTCGGAGCTGGAGTGCGTGTTCTGTTCAAGAACTTTATTTAACTCAGAGGTTCGGACGCTCAGCTCCTCTTTGTCCCTCTGAAGCCCTTGAATCACTTTCACATTTTCCGAATGATTCGTTTCCAGCGTCGATATTGTAGCTTTCAGCGAGTCCAGCTCAGTCGTGATGTCTGACACGTTTCTGCCACGTTCAGCTGCCTCCACTTGGAGTCTCTCTTTCTCCTCCGTGAGGCTTCGCACTTCATTCTCCAGACTTCTGTTGAGGTCGAGAGCAGACGCTGCTTTTTCGCCGAGTTCTTGCACATTCCCCTGGTGCAGGTCGAGCTCCTTGTTGAGCCCTTTGAGCTTCTCTTGCAGCTGCTGTTTCTCAGTCTTTGTGGTCTTGAGGAGGTTCTTGAGTTTGGAGATGTGTTCAGACTTGCTCTGAAGTTCACTGCTCAGTTTCTGGCTTTTTTCATCGCGAAGCTGCAATTCGGTGTTAAACTTCTGCTTCTCCTCTTCCGCCAGTTTATTACTTGCTTGGAGTTGGTTCTCCAGTGTTGATATGCTTTCCAGTTTCTCTTGCATCGTTTTCTTGACGCGCTCCTCACTTTGCACTTGTTCCTCTAGCTGTTTGGACAGCGTCTGAACTTCTGCGCTATATTTCTCCACTTGTGCCAAAAGTTTGTTTTGCTCCTCCTTGAACGACTTCAGCTCTTTTTCGTACGTCTGCTCTTTATCTACAAACTCTTGCTGCAGTTTCTCGTTGCTGCCGTTGCTGTCTCTGAGCTGTGACACGAGTCTCTCTGACGCCTGTAGCTTATCGGCAGAGGCCCCCAGCTGCTCCTTCAGGGACGATATGTGCGTTTCACACTCAGAGAGATGATTGCGATGACTCGAAACATGCTTTTGTATTTCTCCCCGAAGCGCCTGAATGGTTTTCTTGTCCTCGTCGACTTGTTGGAGCAGATGTTCCACCTCAGCTGCTTTGGCGTCTCCCTCCTCTTTGACCTTGACGCACTCTGTTTCAGCATCTTTTAGTTTTCCGACCAGCTCTGTGATCTTGCTGTTCAGGGCCTGCTGGTCTGAACTCTGCGAGTCTCTGATAATCGTGGCCTCCCGCTCCGCTTTACTCAGGGCATTTTCCACGAGGACCAGACTCTCTTCTTTGAGTTTGATCTCCTGCTTCAGCACCGTCACCTGTTCTGCGTACTCAGCCATGTTCCCGGCGAGGGCCGTTATCTCCTTGTCTTTTTCCAGCAGGACGTCTTTGAGACTGTCGATTTCCCGCTCGCGGCTCTGGAGGTCGTGGATGAGCTGGGCTCGTTCTTCCAGGTGGGCGGAGTTAATTTTGTCCAGCTCTTCGTTGGTCTGATCGAGATCGGTCTGTAATGCTTCAATGATGCCTTCTTGTTTCAGTGTCTGAGGAGACAAACAGGGAACGTTCAGCAGAGGGAAAGAATCTGTTCTATTGAACCTTCACTAACTTCCAGCACATAGTTTCTAATCTTTGTGGGATTAACGAAGCCCAATATCACAGTTGAGACATGAAGTGTTACCAACTCTTTGATTTGATGTGTCTGGTCTTTGTCAAGTGATAAGATTTCTAACAGAACATAAAAATGTCCGTTTATTAAACGCACCTTCTCCTTCAGCACACCCAGCTTCTGTGAGAGGTCGCTGACTTCGGCCTTCAGCTCGCCGCTCTGCTTCTCCGAGCTGCTGCACTTCACAGAAATGTTCTCCAGCTGAAAGCAGGAAGGATCCAGAGCTAAGTTCGACGCCGTTCATTAAGGAAACAAAACATGAAGCTTTCCCAACAAGCAAGAAGAAGAGAAACAACTCCTACAGTGTGCTCAGTGTGGAGGAGTTTCTCTGACAGCTCTTTGTACTGAAGCTCCTTTTCGCTCAGTGACTCGCGCAGGCTGCTGATGAGCTCCAGTTTCTCTGACGTCTTGGCCAACGTGTTCTCCTTCTCAATCAGGGAGCTTTCCAGGCACTCTTGGGTGTCACTCAACCTGCACAACACGCAGCAGCCAGGTGTAAAAAAAGGAGAATCAATATACAGAGACCATGAAGGGAAATAAAACACATCATGGAAAACGCAGCTCGCAGAAACAGTGACACATCTCGAGTCTTTGCTGCTTTCACACACGTCACATTTTAGAGTTTCAGCTTCAACATTTAGGACTCAGAATGATTTGAATAGAATGGCTGCAACACACAAAGTCAGTTCTGCTTCTCAGCACCTAAATGTATATTACCGACATATAAAGTTTCAGAGAAAACAAACAGGTTTTCCAACAGTCTGAAATTGACTCCCAGCATGCATTGTCCTTATTCATGGTGTGTTTGTCAGATTCTGCGTGAATGATTTCTTCCCACTAAAGCCACCTGGACCTGGGTGTGGCTTCCCGTCTTACCCCCTGAGCTGCTCGTTGAGGCTGTTGACCACCAGCTGGTGCTTCTCCGCGTCTCTGCTCTGCTGACCTCGGACGCTGGCGAGTTGACTCTGCAGCTTCTCCGTCTCGTTCTGCAGCAGCAGAAACACAAACATCAATGTGGAAAGATTTAAAAAAATTGTTAAAGGCAGCTGCAAAGCACACTGATGCCGTTGACATCAACAGTCGTTAAAAAGACTCTTCTACACCGTGAGAAATCGTCATTTCCTTTAAAGTGAGGTGATGTTTTATGACACCCGGTGAGTTGGTCACTGAAACACGACAACAGAAACGTGTCCAGGGTTAAACAAGCACACCACACCATTAGCCGTCACCGCCAGAGGGGCTTCTCCGGCGCACACAAACATGGGCGGCCCAACACACCTGAGAGACCCAATATGGCTGCTTATCTTCATCTACATCAAACGCCACCTGTGTTAGAAGGGTTTGTTACAAAATCCCAGTCCTTCGAAAGAGGGGGGGGGGGGGACATGCAATTCACTCATGTTTTCACTGTGTTACTCATCAGTGGGTAAGTTACAAGCTCACAGTGGATGTTTAAGGGGACAAAAGGTGCTTGAGGTTGACTCTGGGGCCGGCAGGTGAGGTGCAGCCAGGCTACCTGTAAGGCTTCGATTCGGGCCTGCAGCTGCAGCCGGTCCTCCAGGTCCTGGCAGCGTTCCTCCAGACTCAGGATCTGCTCCTGCAGCTGGTTCCTCTCCAGCTCCAGCTCTTCCACGACCGACCGCAGACCATCTGCAACCACCAGGCAGCGGGGTAAATACCCAGAATACTACAGAAGAACAACCGATGAAATCTGGCCACAGTTAAAAAGGGACCTGAGGGGAGGAAACTCCATCGAAATCACATCGATTCCAGTACGAGTTTAGAAACCAAAATCCTACCAGTAACCTGAAATAAATAACTGCTTCACAGCTGCAAACACTGCATGACAGTTTTTCTCAGCTGACTGAAGGTTCAAACATTGGAAAACATTGATTTGTTGATTGGTTTCTTTTTTCTGCAGCTAAAAAACTGCAGATTTTTATCATGCAGGCAATTAATTATCAGAGGAGTCTTTGGTATTCATACAGCTAGAAATGATACAGATTTTAAGTAAGAAGGCGGCCTTGTAGGATGCAAAGATCTCATGAGAATGTAAAACAGAGAATTCACTGTCAAGTTAATCAATTGAAAGACAGAAGTTTAAGTTTCCACATACAAACAACCAAAAACTACACCAGACTGTGACACTCCCACTCGTTTATTGCAATTTTGTGATTTGGTTTCAATGTGTGAATGTACTTCTGGTGTATTTTCTGGTTTTACATCCAAGCAGCAGCTTCCAAAGACAAAAAGAAGGGATGAGAGGAAATGAGGTAAAAAAGGGGGAACAGACCATGCAGACAACAAAGGAACCAAAACAAAACTTACCACAGGTCGGAGAGCATCTCGCCAGCCGACTTTAACAGTAACTTATCTCACAGGAGTTCAATCGCGGGGCGAATCCCAACAAACACTAGCCAGCTCAACCAGCATGCACGTGTCCAAAAATAAAGAGAACGGTGAATATGATGGAAATGATGAGCAATAAATGAAGGTCTCGCTCTTGGGATTGTGTCAATTGACCAAGAGGTGAAGCAGGAGTCGGATAAAGTTTGTCTCAGTGTGACCCAGCGACTGAGTGCACATGAAGGAAAATCCCTTCAGAAATATAGAGCCAAATCAAGTAGAAAATCCCAGTCCTCAATTCACAGCATCTGTGTGTTAGATGAGAGACGACAACTCAACCAACCAACAGCCACAATCCGACACTTAAAAAAACCCAGTTGGTGAGTGTTACGATGAAAAACAGCAAAAATAACCCAAAGTTTCCCAAAGTAATGTGCAGATGACCGTGTGCATGCCAGCGTAAACTGTCCAGCGGGTCTCACACCTGTGTCGGGAGTACTGTACTCGGGCCACCAACCTCCCATGTTCTCGCCCTCCATCGGGGTCGTGCTCTCCGAGGTGCTCCGGGGGTCCTGGAAGGAGGCCTGGCCGTCGAACTCAAAGTCCTCCTGCCAGCAGGGGAAATGGGATCACAGCACGGCACGGCACAGTTTTTGGTTTTCAAAGACGTTAAACCATGTTTTTATTTTATTAGGCGTTCAAGACGACATAAGCACACACATACTGTCTACACATCCACTCATTGCAACCTCTGATTGGTCCTCATCAGCCCCGGTAGGTGACGAGTTGAGGTGGACCCCTTCGAAGGCTGACAGTGAATTCAGTCGGCGTTCGCCCACCTACCTGCAGGCTTCGGCGGGCTGGAGATCCCAGCTTCTTGGGCCTGTGCTGCCCAGACCCCCGAGCTTGAGCCAGCTCCTCCTCCAACTCCTGCTGCCGAGTGACCAGAGCTGGATCGGAGCAGCCAGGAAAGAACCAGTCATCCTCAATCAGTTTTGTGCCACAGGGAAAGGGGGGGATGTTTGGGTTGGATCGAGAACGTGAACTCGATGGGAGGTGAGAAAGTCACAGAAGAGATGGAGCGAGAGAGAGAGAGAGAGAGAGAGAGACAGAGAGAGAGAAAGACAGAGAGAGACGGACGAGAGAAAGTGGATCTGGAGACACAGGTGGTGCTGGTGGTTTTGGTGATAGAGGGGATGAGGCACTACGGCACTATCAACAGCACAGATATACTTTTAAAAACACAGAAAATGGTTTGATCGGAGAGTGAAGACTGCAAGAGAAGCATGGCAGCGGAGAAAGACACTCCAGAGAGGAAAGCGCGCTGGTGTCTGCGTGTGCGTGGAGCTGAGAAACGCCTCGATACGACACATTCTGGTCAGAGCCATGCACTCGGATTCAAGCCCGGCACTGAGAGATCAGATGTGGGAGGGGGAACAGAGCCTGCTTCATTCATGACTCACATTCAAAGCCAGTGTTTCATCACTGTCTAATGTCTTTAGTGAGGAGGGGCAAGCAGGCAGATATTTAAAGAGACACCAGACAGGTGCAGATCAGAGGGTGACGTCTGCAGTGCTCGGGCGTGGTTTGGCATTCAGCAGCAGAAGATGCAAGCAAGGAGGGGGGTGGGGGTGGAGGTGGGGTTGTGGGAGGGCAGCGTTAAGTCAATTCCAACAAAACGTATTCCCATCTGTTTTGTGAAAACAGGCGTATTTTTGATGCATGTGGGGAGAAGCAGGGAGGCTGGAGGAGGAGGAGGTGTGGAAGAGGAGGAGGAGGATGAGGAGGAGGAAGAGGTCAAAGCATCAGAAAGGGGGGGGGTGTCAAGGTGTTAAGCAGAGGTCAGCACGGGTTAAGCAGAGGTGGCCTCTACTGTTGAGGACTGCGTGTGTCACGCGACGTTATTTCAACTGAATAAAAGCTTCGAAGAGAGAGCAGAAAATGAATCACGAGGGTCTAAAATCATCCACACTGAGGAGTTTTCAAGGGAGAGGACTGAAGGCACCTGTCAGACAAAAAACTGCACAATCTTCCTTTACTTGGTCGTCTTATT
>JAUESF010000001.1:20960134-20976234 GCA_032274765.1 Malacoctenus tetranemus | reverse complement strand
TTAACTCCAGTGGTGATTCTCAATCAAGACACATTAGAAACCAGCAGGCTTCCTGCTGGTTAACCAATACAACATGAGCAAATCAGACAAAAACCAAATACTTCCTCTCTTTCCAATATCAGTGCATAAAGAGCAAAGTTTCTCCAACTCCAACTTTATAGAGAGTCCAGGTGGTTTCCCTCTTTTATCAGTGGCCACTGAAAAAAGATGGAGAGTTTCCACCCTTCCTTCAGACTGGTAAACCTGTGGACAGGTAAACCTGTTTACAGTGTGATTTTCTCTGCAACACCCACTGAAATTACAGCCTGTATTAGTGGTTTGTGGCCTGGCTTCAGTTTGTTGTTGACCAATAGTAGACTTTGGTGTGTTGGGTAAATGAGACTGATATGTAAACAGATCATGCAAGGCAGGTCCTACAGGTTTTTGGTGCGTGCAAGCTCAAAAATGGGGTCAACTGCACAAGAATGCCAAGCTGTCATCTCAATCAGTCAGATTGTGCTGTTTACTTTGGGAAGTCAGCTCCACACGATCTGCTATAACCCTGATTTCCATGTTGAATCGGATCATTAACCAATCCTCAGGCTTCTGTGGATGCACAGGTTTTTGCCCACCAGTCAGTGAGGCTCTCTTTAGGACAGAAGAGGAGCATCTCTGACCAACAAACAGTAGATTTGGATCTCGCGCAGAGCCACGTTTCAGAGAGGGCTGAGGTCAAGCCACTGGTCAGCTATAATAAGCAGGTCCTTCGGAGCACTAATGTCACACTGAAATGCCAGAAACTACCACTCAAATATGTCATTTCGGGACAAAAATATCATGTCACCATGCCAACCACTACTGATGCCATTTATGAGGAAATCTTTGTACTTCTGGTGGGCATGTGCATAGATCTGCATGGGTATTTGGTGCTGTGGTGTTGCTGTGTTTTGTACCCCTACAACACCCTGTGTGCAAAACACATCGCTTCCAGTGAGGACAACCTCAAACCATGCGGGTCTTCAGAGTGTATCTGAACTCAAGATCCAGGATTGTGGCTTGATACGCAGTTGGAATAAAACGGTGCTTGGCATTGTTAAATCTTCCACTTTAGAAAAAAACAATGTCATAAACACATGCAGGAAAGACGAAAACACACAAAACTGCTGAGGAACAATGGGCGGACATGTCTTTGGACATTATATCCTGGGGAGAAACGCCAACACAAAGGAGCAAGAAGGTGGAAAACAAAACATTCTTCCAATAATATCGTTATTTATTCGATTTCTTTAATCAAAATCGTTTAATAAGTCGATATAAGTGAGCGATAATTACCATAAGCTTTCAGATGAGACACCAGACCACTACAAAACGAAACAACGACCCGAAAAGCAACTCAAAAAACGAAGACAAGACGGGGGTCTTCCTGTTGTCACTTTGCCCACTGCCGTGTCTGCGCCGCTAAACTTAGTTTTACCGCCGATGTGCTCGCTCTCAGAGTCTCTGCTTTGAACGCAACACAGCGGAAACGACAATAAAACACTCCAGCGGGAGTTTAACTACTCACCATTTCCAATAAAACTCCCAAAACGTGCGAAAAAAATAAACTCCCCAAACAGACCAAGACCAGGCATGAAGTTGAGAGGTGGGCGGAGTGCGCATGTCAGAAACTCGCTCCTGTTTTGGTCACTTTAACGTCTCGCGCCCGCTCCGCTGCGGAAGCAGCTGTGACACTCTGGACGATGAACTGAACGGCTGTGATACTTACTGATGCGTGACGAACAATAAAAACTGAGGCTTTTTTCTCGAAAAAGAAAAAACAAAGCAAGATTTTGGTTTTAAATTGCATCAATGTGTACGGTTGCCCTTCAAGTTGCAGTTGCGCACTTCGGCCACAAGGTGGGGTCGAAGTGAGCGTGAGTAGTTGAGTGTGGCCGCGGGGTTTCCCTGTCCTCGGGACAGAGCGTCCTCTAACGGAAGAATACGTCTCTGACGTCCCCTGCTCCCCCTTTCTACTGTCCACGACATACTTGGATTATAATGAAGTTAACTTGGCGCTGCAAAAGACCGATAAACCAAAGAAGTTAGTTTTTTATATAAAAAGATTTTAAAAAAAGGGCCAGGCCGCCCATTATAGAGGCGGTATATCTATTTATCTCATATTCCTGCTGTTTCAAAGTTATAAAGACAGTCAAAGGAGGTGATTTGAGCTTGATAAATACTGTGAGCCAATTAAAAGACTAATAAACTTTATTAACATTCTTCTTGGCATATATTACCTTGTAGCTGTGTTTAAAAGGGTGCTGAAAAATTAAGTTAGTATTCAGCTGTGGCTCTGAAACGAGTTCATTTAAAAAAAAGGGGAGGTTTGGAGCTGCACGGTGAGGCTCACGCTGGTTGGTCATGAACTTCTGGTCTCGACTCTTCACCTCCCTGATTGCGTCTCATCCTTGAGAGACTCAAACTTGACCTGGTGCACCTCCGCATTGAACGAAGCCCGTCGAGGTGGTTCAGACATGTGATTACGACGCTCCCGCGGCGACACTCCCAGACACGGTCGACCCCGATAGAGGCCCCGGGGTCGGCCCAGGACACTCTGAAGAAATTAAGTCTCCTGGCTGTCCTGGGAGCAGCCCCCAAGAGGGGCCGCAAGAAATAGCTGGGAATAAGGATATTCCTTGTCTCTCTATCACCGCCGTGACCCTGTGTGGCCTAAGCCAGACAGATGATGATGGATGGAGTTCATTTAAAAAGTTTAGTCGCAAATTTTTCCTTTGTTAAAGCTGCCAAATATAGACATTCATAACAAACAGTACTTTTATATGAGACACTTCTGGACCCTTATACAACAATTTACCTCCGTTTAATGTTTTCTTTATTACAGCCACAAAACTTTTGCCCGGTCCGTTGGGATCAGGTGTTTTCTCCCTCTGTTTTCACGTCTCATTTACCCACAGAGAAAAACAGTCTCACCTGGCTCATTGCTCACTTATCTACCTTTCACTCTGTTATTCACCACAGTCAATGAATAGCATCCACAATGAGCTCAGAGACCTTGGACGTGGCTCTGTAACCACCAAGGTAACAGAAACCACATTAGTGAAATCAATGCAGATCGATGTTGAGGACAGCCCAAGCGGTCCCAGTTAAATGCTTTCTCTAATAGTCTGATCAGGGAAATAGACTGAGAGCCCCGGAGGGCCAACTTTCGGCCCTGTCAGCCATTTTCAGCATCGATCTGACAAGAAGAAACGCGGCGGCGACTTTGAATATCAACCACAGAGGGAATAATTAATTGGTTTCCATTGACTCAGTGTCAATTTCACCAGCAAAACCTCAAACGGGATGAAGTCATTTGTTTGCCGTTTATGAGTCACCTGTAACTACTGAAGGAATAAAGTGGTGATCAGGTGGATTTACTGTCACAGTTTGTTTCTTTGTGCTTGTGTGAATCAGCAGTTTGTAGGTCCTGTATTTCAGAGAGTTTTACTTCCCAGCAGCTGGAGAGCTCCGGCTTCAGCATGTATGTGCTGACTCAAAAGGCACAATTATATTTTATGGTTCAGAAAAAGGGAATAAAGTCCATTTTTGCCTCAAAAATCACCTGAAGAGTGTTCAGAATCTGAATGAACCTTATGAATGCCACAAAAAGCTTTATTGTCATAAGAACAATGAAGATGTATTTTTACGGTTGCAGTTGGAAAGAAATTAAACTTGAGTTTATTTCATTTTATGATTTGGGAAAAAAAATACTTTTACCAAATCAATATTAATGAGTCCATTTGCCTCATGATGGTTTTGGTCCATAATAAAATTTATCGCAGGACCTCTAGCAGCAGTGAGTCTGGAAATGTAGTTTTAGAGGTAAGTCAGGGTAAGTTATTGCAACTTTACAATGATTCACTCCAAACAAAAGACAAACCAAACAAACATTTTTATTTTCCCTTTCAAATGAATCAAACTGCAGTATATGCACCAGTCATTGCTTTTGAGAAAAGCTTTGGACCAGGCTGTGTAAAATGTTACAGTAAAGCCAAATTTTGGAAGAAAAACACAACCAAAAAGAAGCCTTCAAAATAAAACCAAGCTTCTACAGATTAAGGAAAACTGCTGTAATGTCGATGCCATACCAGGGCTGCCTCTCATAAAGGTTCCTCCTGTCCAGCCTCCTGTCTCGCAACACTACAAATCAGCAGCCTTTGAAGTGAAAGGACTGGACGGTTTTCCAAGACATCCAAGTGTCTTTTTTCCAGTAAACTTTGACACAACCCCAAGCAGGCAAAGCCTCGGAGTAACTGCTCCCTCTCAGTGGGCTTCGAGCCCTCGTTTTGGCACCGTGGATCAATAAGCTAATTGAAAATGCAGTCGGTCTGGTGAGTGAGTGGCTTTAAACAGCATCTCCATTCAGCAAAGCTAAATGTGAAACATTTGTATTCAACTAATTTGCAGCGTTTTTCTGGTGCGAAACGAACACGGCTGCATTTTTCGACCGTGCAAAGTCTTTCGCCTTGTTGTGCAAAAAAAAATTCCCCCATTCTTCACAAATGATCCTTTTAGCAGCAGTAACGTCTCCCTCCACAGTGTGATGGTGCAGGATTGGTGCAGAGCAGGAGTGATTGGTTTCACCCCACTGGATAATATTAGCATGGTCTCACAATCTTGTTTACTCTCTCGGTAGAAACATTCATCTAAAGCAGCGAGCCGGGAGGCCCGAATTACACTGTGACTTATGAATGGCAGTGAAGCCTTCTCTGTGGGTGGTGTGTGTGTGTGCGTGTTTGCGTGTGTGTGTGTTGTTTGTGTGCGTGTGCAGTGTGGCTGATTGCAGGTTACAACTGCGAAGCGAGAAGTAAACGAAGCACGACCAAATTAGTTCTGTTTTTTTTTTCTTGTGTAATCTAAAAAAACACAACAGTCTGTATTTCTTCTCTATCCAAATATTTTTCTATGTGTTTGATGTGAGAACCTGCAACATTCAAGTGAAAAGGAACCAAACGGTTCCCCATGTATTTCATTTTTCCCGGAGGTAAAGGTGACACGAGGCGCCGGAGGGTCTGAAAGTCTTGTGCAGAGTTTTGCTTCAGCCTACGTGGCAACAAAACTCCAAACTCTGTCATTAGGTGTCATTACGCAACATTAGTCTGCAGATGAATTACCATCTGTGGGAGTGACTAACACTGAGTAAATGAGCTTCATACAAAATGGGTTCGAGAGATATTTGAGTGATGAAAGCTGTAATAATTTATCAGCAGTATCAGTGCACAATAAGAAGTTCACAATTCATCAGCCTCATTTGTCGACTTGGTAATTAGTTTGTCAGTCACATAAGTAAAGAAAAATATCTTTTCAGCAGCTTTTACTGTGCTTTTTCCTATCTATTGACCACAGTGTTTACAGAAGGCATAGATTCTCCTCTTTAATTACTGAAACTAATGACATTAATGTATCCAAGGGTGATGGTGTCCTTGTTTGACACATATCAGACCTTGTTTTTCCACTTGAGTAAAGCTCAGTCCCTTTTTTTTCTCAATTTCCATCGTCATATATACACATGACCTTGTTTGCGCGGCACTCTTCAACAACATTTTTGTTTCCTTTAATCGATACGTTCTGACAGTTTTATTCAATCCAATTTAAGGAAGCTTTAGTGACATTTTTTATGGACCTTTGGTGGCCAGTTACTGCAACGGATGGCGTTCCAAGGTCCTTCCTCACAATAGAAAATACCGCTGCAATTACCTAAGAAATGTGTGTTATTGTAGCAGCTCACAGGAATAATACAGGAGTTATTGTTTCATCATTGTAAGTGCAACACCAAAGATAAACTCTAATAAAAAAGAATACCAAAAAGGAACTTTTCTGATCCCGAACTTTAAACTTCTGATGCAAACAGCTGAAATCTCTCCAGAATCAAACACAAATACAAACTCGTCACAGCTCTGACAACAAAGTCTTTTTTATTGTCTTTTGATCTGAGTGGTACTTAAAGTAAAGCTACAGAAGCACCATCAGATTCATTAAGTTGAATTTATGAGCGCAACTTTCCCCACAGCTGCTTCAGATGGATATAAGAGAGTACAGTGTGCCAGCTGGGACAACAACAAAGAGGAAGGAGGAGGAGGAGGAAGAGGAGGAGGGGGGCAGCTTGCTACAATCCAACATGAGACACAATGTTGTTAAAAAAGGAAACATTTTGCACTGTCGCCCTTCGTCATTCAAGATTCTGCCCCCAGAATATGAAATCATTTAAATGTCATCTATAAGATTCTATATTAACGGTTTGAGTTTTTGTTTTTCACACACCTAAAAAGTGAAGCTTGACAGAACAATGAACTGTCCTTCAAACTCTTTTTTCAATGATTTTGATTTTCTGACTCAAGAGTTTCAGTTTGCTAGGCTGAAAAAGATGATTCAACATCATGAAGGTCAGCAATTCCCTCAGCATTTGAATAAATCTAAAATACAATGTACTTCACACTGAAATTTACTGTAGTTTGACTTTACATATTTTGTTTGTTTCTGTTTTTTTTTTTTTCAAGTTTAAGTGAAACTTGGATTTGCCGCTACTGTTTTTGTACCAAAATAAAATCTTCATCCTATCAATCTAACTTTGGTGAACCAGGTTCATTTGCTTTTGTTCCCTTTGCCAAGCTGAGTTTGAAGCCAACCTTGATTTTCGACCCATTCAAGACTGCTCTCATTTGTTTCCATTATTTAAGTTAAAATAGGCTACTTGTTGACATTTCTTCTCTGTGTTGAGCTAAAATATCAGCTTTCCCTTGCTTCTAACTCTTGTTAAATCGTTGAATACCAACATATGATCCAAGAGAATTTTTCAGGATCACACTATGAACTTCTTCTGCCAACGTCGAGAGTTATAGATGAAATTACTTTTGTAAATTATATCATAAACTGTCTCTTGGTGCAGTTCCCAGCTTTTTGGCTGAACCAAGCATGTCACCAGGACCGGCGCTGAGGCTGCGCTGACATTTGTTCTCCTGGCTCAGGAAACAGGATTTCTTTCATTCTTTGGAGCTGAAATGTTTGAAAAAAAAACCCAACTCTGAGGCTTTTTGCTCCAAAACAAACTGAAAAAAAAGATTCATTTTAAAAAAAGTGACTTAGCTCCAAGGTCAACGATTTGATCCAATGATGCTGTCAAATAGATATTACAGCAAGGTTACGGTGTGGGATCATAAAACAACTCTTCATGCGCTTCATCCAGCGATGCCAGCAGAGCCGAGCCTCCGCATGACGGCTCAGTCTGTGCTGGGGTGGGGCGGTGAGGGGGTGTGGGGGGGGACTATAAGGGGTGCACAGCTGCTCCCCTGTTTGTCTGCAGCAGCTGATTGCTAAAAGATACAGAACTACAAAAAGTGCATCTTCAGTTGCCCCGGGGTGCACAGCAGTGGTCTGTGCCATGCACAAGTTGGGCTTGGTGAAGCAGAATCAGAGCAGGCTGTCAGCAGGAGGGGCGACAACAACATCAGCCCACTTTAATAACGGCACTTCAGACAATTCGCTTTGTCTATTCTTTTTTTTTTTTCCCCGAGCACAGCTTGAGCTTCTGCTGCGTTTCTGTCTCATACTTATTCATGTTTGCGTGTTGAAGGTTGCTCATTGTTTTCTGTAAGATACGTTGAGTGAGAGGTGCACCAGCCGAGAGTCAGAGTTCTTTGAATGCACAACAAAACAGCTGAGACGGAGAGAAATGAGACTCCTTCGATTTTTAACCGAAACGACTAAATTCAAAATGATCCCTCGTTTCACCACCACGCTGATCTTTTCTGTGCAGAGTATGGGTGTTGTCCCAGTGCCAGGGTGGGAGTTCCCCGGGTGCTTTATTTTCCTCTCGCTGTCTGAAAACGCACACAAGGTCGATTGATGGCTCTACAGTGTAGGTGAGAGAGTGTGTGTGTGGTTGTGTGTGTGTGGTTGTGTCTGGTTGCTCCGTGAATGACTGGCGACCTGTCCGGGACCCCTTTGCCCAACGTCGGCTGGGATGGGCTCCAGCACCCCCCTGCGACAATTAAATGGAGTGAAGCTGTTTAGGGGACGAGTGAGCGACTTCCTCTCACAGTCCAAATGCACATGAGGTCAGTCCATGACTAAATTGTCAGAAGGTGTGAATGAGTTTTCACCTTGAGCCTGGGTTTGCACCAGCACAAGTGGTAAAAAACTGTGAATGAAAGGCTGTGATGCTACTCTGTGTACTCGCAGTGAGCTGGAATGAATCAAAGTCGGGGTCAGGTTGTGTTTACAACCTTTTTTTGAACACTACTGACCTAATTAGTCGTAGGAAGATGTCAGGACAAATCCAGCCAGCAAACACTTTAAAAATGAGCCTTGTAAAAAATATACTAAATGAAAAATGAACAAAATAAGTCAATATGTGTGATTGACTTGCTCTGGTACCAAGACACCGGCAGTATTTGAGAGTTATTAGATGCCTCCCTGATGGTTCTGTGTGATGGATAAGAATATAAAAGTTTTGGACAGCGCTATATTTGCCTGCGATGATACATTATTCACTATATATGTTTCTTATGGATTGGTAACTTTTTCTGTGTGACGGCTCTTGGCCTCACTCGACCTTCTCTGACTTTATTGCCAAAGATAAAGAAGACATCAGAGCTTCTAAAGTGGTTTAAGCGAGGAGGCGGAGACAGATTTATCCCTCATAAGAAAACAATAAAGGCCTATCTCTCAGCAGCAGCAGCAGACAGCTACTGGCAGATTTGGTCAATTACAGACAAAGAGGAGAGGGAAAGTGAGGAGGGCTGCAGCAGCTTTCAGCATGAAAACACAAACATGTTTGTCTGCACTGTTGTTCTGTATAGTCCACACATACACACACACACAGAGATAGGGAAGAACTACGCGAGCAGCAGACGTACAGTACAGACGTGAACTCCCCAGAGCCTCCACTGTCTATTTCTGGGTTTCCAGGCTCAACTCGAGTGGAATGATGTAGTTCAGGTTCACGCTGCATCGTTTCAGGTCTGGTAAACAGACTGTGACCGATCCGCAGACTTTCCTTCAATTTCCCCAGTGTGGAGACAGACGGGGTGATGGTGCAATGGTTCGCTGCCATCTTTCATGTGCTCCGTTAGGTCTGCGCAGCACGCCACCAGGGACAGAAACTTTACCCAAAATTCACCCTCACCCAACGGAGGCAAGGGAATTTATTTCACTATCTTTACAGACGGGTGTCATAAGAGGATTTAACATGGAGACAGTTGGCTGTAATCCCAGTGTTAACTGCACAGAAAAACATAGTTCATTGGGAACAATTTCATCCGTAATCTTCTTAAATCTTTTTCATTTGGATTAAATTTCAAGTGCGTTTCGGGATATTTGTGCTCTGGCTTCTTTGTGAAGTTTTAAAGGTACAGTTGGTAAAGTTTGGGTAATGCCACCTTTGTCCTCTTGGTGGTAGAAGTGAGCGACTGTTTCTCAGGTCATCAGCTGGTGCTGCAATTAGCCTTGAACTTAATGCGCTTGCATGTCAGAATGCACAGCTTGTTCTTTTTTAGTCTGAAATGCAGGGAGAGCAATGGAGTGACTCACTACGCTATTTATAAGTGATGGAACTGTGGCTCGGTGGTTAGTTTGTGACTGCAAAATTCTGGTTGAATAGAAATGTTTTTTTTGGGATGAGATCTGGGAAATTTCCAGCTGAGCTAATCAGCCCACGAACTCCTGAAAACCTTTACCTGACAACACTCATAGTGTGACTTGTGTCACCAATGAAGGCTTCAATTTTAAATCAATAAATCAATAAATGAATGAATGAATGGATTAATAAATAAATAAATAAATGATTTATTTTGTTATTTTCAGCTCTTTTTCAGGACTTTCGTCCAGACTTGCTATTTATTTAGTTTGTTATGTTTTGCTCTCACTGTCCCCTCAAACCTGCTGTCAACAACATGGCGGTCATCGTGTCATCCTTGCGTCAACTAACAGCCACGTTCATGGTCAGTCTTCACAAACTGGCGACCTGCAGTCATAAAAATATAAGAAGCTTTCTCTAACTTATTAAAAAAGAAACGGAAGTCTTATGGGAAATATTTCACACTCATTTAAACATGCGTCTCATACATTCATCATGATAATCCATGTCCACCTGTTCTGCTCGGTGAAATGCTGCCAACACTTCTCGCCAGTAATGTGCAGAGAGAAACATTGTTTTTTGCGCCGTCTTGGTTTTATTTTGAAGGAGCCGCTCAGAGCCGCTCTCCTGTCTTCAGCCTAACTTGACCACAGTCCGCACCTGCAGCGGCTCGCAGCGCGCTCAGGCTGAGATCCGTTTACCGGACTAAAGCTGCCACATCGTCACCTGAAGAGGAGCCGCACACGGTGAGTCGGTGTTTCGTTAATTGAACCTTTACATCTTAATTATCGTCGCTAATTATCTCGGATTTTGACCGAGTGCGCTTGATGCGTCGGTGTGTGAAGTTGCATTTGTAGTTTTGGTACTTTGGTGAGATTTCGACTCCCTCATGCTGGCTGTAACTCTGCATTAAACGTCAGTAGATTTTTCTCTGATATGATCAACTCTCCCAGACTTAATTTCAGCACAGTTTTACTGCAGGTTTACAAGCTGTTGTGGAAAAACGTGCTTGTTTATGTTTACTCAGTGAAAGCTGATTCCAGAGCAGCATTTTCTGCAGAATGGTGCAAATTGCAGCTCCTAAAGATAATAAAAAAAAATAAAAGCAGCACGATGACACACACAGATGTCATTAATAGGCCTGGATGTGTTATTCAGCATGGATCAAGTCCTCTACAGTGACAGTAAAATGTGATTTTGGCTTGTTGATCATGTAATGACATCCTGTTTATTTAGAGAATAGGTATAATTTATTCAATAAATTGGACCTTTTTTTATGGTACTTGGCTGCAATCAGAGCAAAGTTCTCTGTAAAAAAACTTTAGAGGAAGAGAAAGAGGTTGTTCTCATAGTTGTTGAGTTTTGGTCATGTTTTCAACAGTGAACATTCAATCCGATTAAGGTCTTAATTTGTTTGTTTCTAAGATATTTGTTTCAACATTGTGATACAGAAGCGGACTGCAAGACACTTGCAGAGGACTGCGAGACATTTTTGAATAAGATGCCTCCTCACTGCTTTTACAAGAAGCTGCATTTTTTAATCCATTAATTTATTTGCAATACTGTTTTGTGTGCAAACTCAAGCACTTGTTCTACAAATCCCACCTCTGTGACTGACTGTCATCTTAATTCTGCAGAGCTCATGTGTGCATGTTTGGAGCAGAATCAAGCAAACATTTTGTGTCAGATACATTTTCTTTGGGGACTCTTCACTCCAGTTGGCTTCTGTGGGAAGTTTGCATGTTTTTCCTGCACATGTGTTGATTTTGGATAATGTCTGTGTTGACCTTTGGGTCTCCATAGGTGGTCCGTGAGATTTTTTCTCACAAAGATTCAGTTTAAGATGTTTTTTTTCGGGGATCTTTTGGGCTCAGATTGGTGTAAAGGGACACCGATCGGCTCTGGGATCATGGTGACGTACGTGTGTGGGGGTGGTTGGTGGTTGGTGAGGCAGTTCTGTGAAGTTATAAAAGGTTTGACAAGAACAAAGAGTCACTTCTGGATCCAAACGAAGGTGATGGGAGGTGTGAAACATTCAGTATTCGCTTGAACGAGGTGAATCGATGTCTGGCTGGCGAGAGAGGCGAGAACTGGTGTTTTTTTCTCATCATAAAGTTTTACTTCAATCCCGTTCTTCAGATAAAGCGAGAATCAGTATTGATCGAAACATAAAACACAACAACCGCGTTCGAATTTTGGTGCTCCGACAGACATCAGTGCTGTTCAACGCTTCGGCCCGACGGCGCTAATCTGTTGATCCAGCCAACAATTTGAGGCCGCGTGTTCCTTGTAACTTTAAAGTGAATTGAACCTTCTTTATGACGGTCTAGATTTCATGTGCAATGAATTTTTCAGTCAATAAAAAAGTATTTCCAGCTTGTAAACAAACATCGATCAGAGGTTTTACAGACGCTGAAACGAAACCATTTCACTGGTGATAAACTGGGCAAAATATCTAAATGTCCACACATAAATTTAAAACATACACAGAACCACAAGCACATAATGCAGCATAATTATGTAGTTCCAGTTTGATTGGTAATTTTGTTTTAAATGGCATAGCTGTAAATAAATAGTACTTCTGAGCACCCTCTAACTTGAAACTTCCCACAGGTGAAGTGGGAAGTTTTGGGGAGATTGAAGAAGTTAATTTGACAGTTTAACTTAAAAAAAAGTATTTTATGAGCATTTCCAGTGTAATTAGATCCAGATACTGGAAACAACAGGGCATCATGTCACCATTGTGCTGGTTCAGGGGGCTTTGCAGACCCCCTAAAGAAGCAAATGGAAAACAAACAGCTGAAAGATTGTTTCGAGAGCCGCGGTGTAAAGGAGCTGAAACGGATCCGTGAATCGTTGAATGGAAATCAGTGGGAATCTGCGTCGTTTTCTGTTGCAGCTCTCAGCTTTTTCCAGCCATCTTGACTATTGGATGCGAGTGTTTTTCTGGCTGTTGGTGTGACGCCTGTTTGGCTCCCCGCTGTCATACATCAGCTCTGCTGTGTTCCTGCGTGGATCGCTGCCCAGACTCCATGATCTCCTTTATCTTATTCAGAGTGTTTCCATCACTATTACACAGCACTAAAAAGGGATTTAAACCGCTTGAATAACTCGTGTACGTGTGAGCCTGCATATCAAACTGCAGCTTTTAACAAATCAAAAGGAGAGCGAGCGTAAACCTCAGAGTCACCATGAAGGTTTTTCTGCAGGGCTTTGAAAATGTCGAGTTAAGGTGGGAATGCCTTTTTGTGCCTGATTGTGTCTTTGCGATCACCTCTGAAGGGATAATTTATGTTGTTTTACAAGTGCAATAAAGTCTATGTTGGCATTGGGATCACGACCGGCTTGTGATCGTTTCTACAGAACTGAATCAGTCCCG
This sequence comes from Malacoctenus tetranemus, assembly GCA_032274765.1. Classification (NCBI taxonomy): domain Eukaryota; kingdom Metazoa; phylum Chordata; class Actinopteri; order Blenniiformes; family Labrisomidae; genus Malacoctenus; species Malacoctenus tetranemus. The sequence goes on along the minus strand of JAUESF010000001.1, from coordinate 20,963,263 downwards.
TAGATTCGACGTGAAAAGAAAGTAGAAGGCAGTAGTCAGTCCAAAATATTGAAGCCTGAAGACCACCAATCCCCCATTGAGAACCACAACAATCAAGACTTCATGAAGCTTTATGGTTGCTTCTTAAAGATGTAACGAAGAGACGTGAAGTACCTGCAAACGTCGCCCTGCGAAAGTGCTCCGGAGGTCTTTTAATGATCAGATGTTGGTTACAGGAAACTGAGTGACTTGCTTGTATTTTCTCACTCTTTGATGACTCATGTAAAAGTGATTTGCGTTCCCACAGAAGGAGCCTCGGCTCTGAGCGGGCGCAGTAATGATCGGCCTGCGTGATGCCCAAAGCAGCAGATTACTTCATTAATAGCAGCGGGCCTGTTTGGCTTAATTTCAGGACATTAAGTGATGTGTTTGTTCCAGAGGCTGCGGGATATTATTCAGTCAAGAGTAATAATCACCTGCAGTCAGCTGATAAACGCCTTCCTCTCACTGTCGTCCCGTGCGCCTTCCACTTTGTGCTCGTTTTCTCTTCTCTGTTCAGTCGTCTTCCACGACTTCATCATCGCCGGAGCCCCCAGAAGGGGTTGAGTGGGCAGATTTTTCTCATCTCGAGGAGGTAGAAGGGGTGGAGACTGAAGCTGTTATTGTCTGAAATGCCCGGAATAGGTTCTTTTGGTGCTGTGTAGTTCAAACATTACAGGCAGCATCCAATTTTGACGCCGCTTTCAGAGCAGGAAACTTCTGTCGTTTCATCACTTTTTTTTCTCCCCCGCCTCATTCCAGACCTCTTAAATTCCATTAACCCACTAAAGTAATAACAACAGACATCAGAGGGATATTTTTTTCTGCAGTAAAATGCAGGCTGACACCTCCAGGACTGAGATGTTCATATGCATAAATGTTTGTCAGAAGCTGTGACAGTGCCCCGCTGATTTCTCTGAAGTGTTGAAAAAAAAAAGTACGATATATTAAAGCTGCTGGATGTAAACAAACGTGTCGTGTAAACATTGGCAGAAACTGGCAGTGAGATTGTTCCGTGTGTCACATCTTTAACCTACAGTGATCCTTCAAACTTATTTTTTTAAGAGAGTTAAGAATTCACTTGAACTTGTCAGTTCCACTGATTCGATTGGACGTCACAGTTTTTATACTGTTAGCTTCAAGCAGTTATTCACTCTTCTTACATTCATTCATCAGCTGCATCCTAGAAGAAGTCCAGCTTTGCATGGGAGCATATCTCACTTGTTATCATGAAATACATCTTTCACTGTGAAAATTCAGCCTGCAGTCAATAATCAACTTGGTGGGAAACAGAGTGTGTTATTTTCGAGTTATTCTCATTATTCCTCTGCTCAAACATGCGTTGGCAGTGTTGCTTTAGTTTATTTTTGCAGTCGTATCATGAAAGTAACCAGAAGTGTATTTATGTGTTTGTGATTGTTGTGAGCAACAAAAATCCAAGAAACACGCCCCCTTGTGTGTGATTTGTGCAGTCGTCTCTATGTACTGAGCCGCTCTGCAGTGGGTCAGAAGCGCCTTCATAGTTTAATTAATGTGTTTTAATGGAAAAAGCAGAATGAGAAAATTTAGCTGGATTAAATCTGGTCTCATACTCATCGTTTCATGAATCACTGTGTGAATGGAAGCAGGAGCTGGTGACTGTGTGAGCATTCACAGTTCAGTTTTAAAGCTCTCGCTCTCCCCCCCCCTTCCACGCCCCCCCCCCCCCTCTCTAACTGTGAAGGTATCCTGCTGAAGGAAGTTGAATCAGGCGTTTCGTTTGAATCCTCGGTCCTCAGGGAGGCTGCAGGTCAATCAGCTGCTTTACTCAGCGTCCATATGTTTAACGATTGAAGACATCGTGTCTTTAACTGAGAGCCACCAGATGCAGTCACCCCCCCGCCCCCACCCTCCCTCTCCCTGCCCGTCCTTTCCCATCCCCTCCCCGAATCGCTCCTCTGCAGCCTGCGAGCAGATTCACGGCGACGCCCGGGTCCCTGGTGGCGCCGCTGATTGGCAAGGTCCTTAATTGCGACCACCTCTTTGTGAATAATAGATGCTCGTCGAGCTAAGTGGAGTGATGAAATATTAAGAGGCTGAGAACACGCCACGCAAGTCTATTTTGGAAGAGAACGGGTCCAGGAAACAAAGTGGAGGAGGGGAAATCAAAGAAGCTGCCGGGTTCAGCGGGGGGGTGGGATGGGCGGGGGGCTGGCGTTGTTTATGCTCGGCTCCGGGCTGTCAGATTAGCACGATTGCCTGACGCCAGAAATCCCTGCCGGGGAAACGCGTCTCCGTCTTTATCTCGGCGCAGAACGATGCTCTCCCCACCTTCTTCCCTCCTTTCTCGCTGACAAATTCAACCTCACTGTAAAGCCGCTTCGCAGGTCTAACTGTCAGAAAGTAAACAAAAAGGTTGACAGAACAACAACAACAAAAAAAATCTAAAACTACTCTGTCTTTACCTGTCATTGCTCACAATGTCTTTTCAGTAAGTTGCTTTGTCAGTGTTATTTCCTCTTAGCTTAATGTTTTTACTTCTCTTCCCCCTGGACCACGAGTTGTCAAGTTTTTTTCAAGTCTATGAAAACATTTTAAAACACCCCCGCTATGCCTCAGGTCGGGAGAGAGAGAGAGAGAGGAAGTCTGTGCGCCCTAATTAATATAAAAATATGATAACTAAACATTCAAGTTACTGGTGATGGCACAGCAGGGCTGAAAGCTCCGGGAAAAAGTTGGGCTAAAAAGAGAAAAATATCTTCTTTCGGTGCCTGATCACCTGATTGGTGGATAATTCTTCAAAAACTGGGGCGATACTGGGACACTTTTACTTTTCCCAGACTGAAGACATCAGATAATGTTGGGAGAGGCGGGCCCTGTTGGGAGAGGTGGGGCCTAGTGGGAGAGGTGGGGCCTAGTGGGAGAGGCGGGGCCTAGTGGGAAAGGTGTCAGAAGTTTGCTTGACTTGCTGGTGAACTCAGGAGTGAGGACACTAAAGCCTGGAATCGGAGAGTTTCTCTCCGTGAGGTGAGGATGTTGATCACTAAACCCTTTCATAAATCAATGAGCCAAGTAACTAAAATTCTTCAGTTTACCACAGGTTTTGTTCACGTGTGTGTGTGTGTGTGTGTG
>JAUESF010000001.1:20912326-20927242 GCA_032274765.1 Malacoctenus tetranemus | reverse complement strand
CACACACACACACACACACACACACACACACACACACACACACACACACACACACACACACACACACACAAAACCCCCAAACTTCTCTGAAGCCTCAGCCTCACAGAAAGCTGCATAAACAAGAATCAACAAACACACCTGTTGGTCTCTGGCTGACACACACACAGACACACACACACACACACACACGCACACGAACGCACACGCACAGAGACTCTGCTAGCTTTCAGATGTTGGATGAAAAGCAGGTCTCTGAGGGTGACTTTAGTGGGTAATCCTGTTTTTCACTCTGTGTGCCATCATGAAATGCACATCAGAAAGGTGAGGAGCCACTGATGCTAACCAATGTCCACAAACTCATTTTTTCCGCATGCACACACGACAAAATCCCAACCCTATCCGCTTCTCACACGTTATTTCGTTTACTGACTTTCAGCCCACACATGCACCAGGGATACACGGGAGGGGGGGGAGGGGATGCATGCGTGTTCTCGACATGACATGAGAAAAATATACGTGTTCAGCTACCAGAGATGATCCTGTGGGTCTTGCGTGCACCTGACTCCGTGTCAGCTGTGCCGGGCCGACCAATGTGACCTTTGTAGATGGAGCAATAATTGGCCTGTGCTCGGCTTTCTGAACTGACATGAATAGTTGCTGTTGAATCATATCAGTCCCAATAATGTGGAAGAAGAGACTCCCACTGCAGCTACGGGCGCCAGAAGGTACCGTTTGTGATGGTCGCAGTGATTATTGTGGCACAAATGTAGAGCAGCAGGACAGGGAAGTACGATGTGGTGAAAATTCAGTGCAGGGAGCGAGTTTGATCTACTTATTCCAACTGTTTGTTTATGAGGCGTTCAGGAACAGTCGTATGTTGCAGACCAACATTCTGCCACTTTCCCATCAGCTTCGCTGTGTTCCACTCGGCTCAACTCTCCACAGTTTAGGTCGTTTTCCTTATTGATTTCATTCACATTCACTGCTAGAATGCTTCCCTTGGCTTTGTTAACATCTTCAGTCACTTAATATTTGTGCAAACACTTGGAGCCTCTCTTGTGCAAACGCATTGACGCCCAGGAGCCGTCTCCTTTTACCTCCTCATATCTGTCGAAAAACTGCAGAAAACCTGCAGAAACCTGTAGAAAAACACACTCAGTTTCAGTCCAAATCACCTCAGTGCAACATTTGATAAGAATTTAACGAAGTAATGTCACCACCTTGAGATTCAAGTTGTGCTTCAGGTGAAAATTTTTTTTTTATGCATGTAAAACATTTTACTCCTTGCATGAGTGTTCAAGTATTGGACATCGAGGCCGGCGCCTTTATGCGCTGCGGCTTTGATGGCACATTTTGCTTTAACAGACTCAAGATGAGTTTTATAAAAAGTATTTACTTGACATGCTTCGTATACTTTATTATGCGTTCTTTTTCTTTTTACCACAAGCTATTCGAGAAGAAGAAAAAACAAAACCCTCGAAGAATCTTTTCCATCACACGTATTGAGATACTTCAAGGTGACGCGGAGAAATAAACGCCTTTTTTTTTTCGATCCTTGAGAACAAAGCTGCCAATGTCAGAGATGACGGAGATGTCTCAGAAATCAAAAGATATACCGTATGTTCGTTTGAAGAAGACATTGATTGAAGACGCATACGCATATGCAGTTCTGTTTAACTCCTTTTGGAGTTCACATTAATTGAAATAGTTTCCTTTAAAGAAGCTCTCGCTGTATCGAGGGGGGTCAGCGACCTGACTGTGAATGCTGCCGTGTCTCTTACACAGGGCTGAGCGGCACACCGGGATCCGGGACGGATAACGTTTATTTCAGCAGTTTGCTGGCAGTCGTACCCGTCGGTGTCTTTGTGCTGAGGTCCGACAGAGAACAGCGGCTCAGACAGGTATGTTGACTTTCTTTTCTCCCCGAGGGCTTTCCATTGTCTTGACGGGAAGGATAAATGATGATGCTCGGTTTTTTCTCGGGCTCAAACTGCAGCAAACAAACTTCTGAAGCCCTGTGCTACACACACACACACACACACACACACACACACACACATACACACACACACACACACACACACACAGAGTGACACACACAGTGACACACACGCACACAGAACAGATCAGCCCAGGAAGGCATACATTACTCATATGAACCGACTGGACTGCTCCTTTTTTCTCCCGCTGCCAGTGGTGCTCAGTATCAGAAAAACTTTATTCCTCCCTGCAGGGAAATTGTTTTGTACCACTTTCTGGAGACATAATAGGAGTTGTAAATATACAAATTCAGCAGAAAAAAAAGAAAAAAAGATGACACTGCGTGCAATTGCTGCGTTTGCAGAGAGCTGGGAGATATAAACAACAGCCAGGGTGGCACGCGGGGGGAAAACTCCCCGGAGTCGACTTGACGCTCACGGTTTGGCGTCTGAGGTGGGGGAGCAGTTTCTGTTTTTTTTTCCTGGTGGCAGCGGCGCGGCGGCGGCGCCATCTGTTGTTAACAAGAGTGGCGATTCCTCTGCTTCTTTTCTTTTTTTTCTCCAAGCAATTTGTAGTATCGTTGGCTTTTGCCCAAACTGTGGGAAAGCAATCCATATCAACAGCAGCATCTGGAGAGTCTCACGCAGCCGAGTTTTTCTAAAAACATAGCGACGCTCATGACAGAGTAGATACGTCCTGTATTTCTCTCTCGTTATCAGTCTCGGTCGTCAGGGCCAAGTTTTTCTTTTTTCCATATTCCTAAACTGGCCTTTGTTGTGCGTCTTCAATGTGAAGTTTGACTTTATCTCAGGTCAGAAAAATGACAGCTGTAATCACGGATACCAGAAGCGATGAAGTATCAGGAATCCTTGGACACTCTGTAGTCATTTACCTTCCTTAAAGGTAAGGAGTACCCAGAATGCATTGCGTTTTTATATGGCGGCAAAGATGGGGAGCTACAAATGTACATTTGTTTGTTGATGGAGATAAACATGTTCCGAAAAACATGGTTTTCTCTTAGTTTAGGCCCGTGTTAAGGATTAGTTACCTCGCTGTTGCGTAACATTGATTTTTTTAAACAATCTTTTGCTGCTGTTGCTACGGTTTCTTCTCCTTCTGACTTGACAGACTGAACGCCGCTTTGGCGTAATGCTGCCCCCTACAGTGTCGAGAAAGTATCTGCATTAAGGAGTGTCCCATTTCTAGCCGTTTTGAGGGTGAAGGAAGAAGGTTAAGGATAAAGGTTGACGATTGAGGATTGAAGAACGCACCCAGAGCCTCACTCACCCAGTGTTTCAGATGCGTTGCAGGTACAGTTGACTCACTGAAGCTTGAGGTAAAGGTACTTGTTAAGTAAAGGTCACCCGCCTCCCGAATCGGGGGAAAAACTGAGCCGTAAGCCCAAGGAAAAGTGTACATCTGCTGCGAGTGGGTACTCGGTGAGCGTGGAGTGCTCCTGAGTCGCGTTTCGCCACTCTGCGGCTGCGGGAGTGCCGCGACGCGGTCGTGTCACTTGATTAGCATCTCACAGTCACTCGCGGCCGCCTCTGTCGCCTCGCGTGCTTTCATCAGTGTCCTTACATCGTCTTCATGCTGCTGCTCAACTTCCACGGTCAGGTTAAAAAAGCCCTGAGACGCTGTGACGGCTCGCTCCTTCTCCACGCTACGTGATGGATTCCTCTGAAGTTCTTGCCCGCCTTTCCACGTGCACGCTGCGTGAACTGCACGCTCGTCGTTAATGAGGGTAAAGAGGAGAACGTCCTGCTTTTCTTTTTGACTGAACGAGCAGCAATCGTGCGAGCGCTGGGTTTGCATTTCACTTGTGCATTTGCAGAGCTCTTAGTGTCCCACCGCTGATTTGGTGCAAGCACACAAAAGGAGGCCGATGCACCCTTAAACAGTTGAATTTGCATGCGTAATCTCAAGTTTCGCATCAGTCTCGTGAATGGTGTTTGCTGAATTTTTCAACACAGCCAGAGCAAAACACAACAGCTAAAAGTGGCGAACTGACTTAAGACAACACAAAACTCTTGATGTGGCGTCGCATGAGACCAACCGAGCCAAATCAGCAGAGCCCTGGTAAATAAAAAAATAAAGCAACAACACCAGAAAAGATAATTAGTTGACCTCGGAAGGACAGATAAGCGCGTGATAGAGCCAGCGAGTGAGAGGAGGCGGGGACTGGTGATGAATGGGAGCAGGAAGTTTTCCAAAGCTCAGGTGGCGTTATTAAAATGCTCGCGCCGTCGCCCCCGACGCGCCATGACTGAGAGTCTCTTCAGCGGCAATCTACAAAGTAATCAGGCCAATTTGTTACCGAAATGACTCGTGTCCCGCTGGAGGAGCGCCGGACCGAAATCAGCTGAGTGATTTGTCACGCTGACAAGAACAAAGCCGGAGCCGTCGTTTGAGCCGTCGCTAAACAACAAACCCGGAGAAGCTTCTGACCCCAAAATGCTAAATAGAAAACGTGAGGCCGTTTGGAGTGTGGCTGGAGAGAAGCGAGGTGAATCAGCAGGAACGAGGCCGGAAGCTGGAACTTCTGCGAGTTTGCGGGCGATAAAGTCTGGAATCGGAAAGGAGACAAAAAGTTTGCTGGTTAAAAACACGAAATGTGACGAACACGTGAGAGCAGGGACTTTCAAAATAAAAGCAGGAGGGAGTTAAGGTGGGTCGTTGCTTGAACTCTGGGGTGAGAATCACTGCTCCAAAGATGACAGCTGAAAAACTTGTCTGTCAGTGTCGCTCTTGAACGCTGCCAGCCCATTTAGATGCTTAACAAGCTCCGCAATCTTTGAGGTTTGTACTCGACACAACAGATCATCTATTGAAGACCCTGATGGAACATCATCATCTGCCAGCTAGAAAGAGACAATAGCCGACTGTCACTGCAGTTCATAAAAGACGGATCAGATATGAAGGAATGTTTGATTCTACAATCACTCCTCCAAGTATTCCTGACGTCAACATTGTCACTCCATCACTGACGCACGCGTTCATGCCTACAAGTCACCAGGAAACTTAGTGTTTCAGAGCCAATGCAGCCACAGAGAGCAAGCGTAGAAAGAGGGAAAAATGCAAGTATAAAAAACACAAGCTGCACACAGAACGGCAGCGACGCAGCAGTTTGGAGGATTCGGATGGAAGTCTCCGTCGTCGTGGTTTCCAGCCCACGTCAGCCTGTTCGCCTCTTTACCGTTGCTCACTCGTGATGCACTGCCAAGGCGAGCGCGTCGTCACACACGCGGCAGCTGCAGCTCTTGAGTCACACATTTTTTCGCGCGCCGGGCGTCACGCGACTTCCTTTGTCTTCGCTCGCTCTGCGTCCGACTGGAAGGCCTTTTCGTTCCAGGGGAAAAAAATCAACGCGTCGACAAGATCATGTGAAAGACGTGAGCGCAGCTGTTGATAAATCACAGCGGGCCGGTGTTCTCACCAGCATAATTTAATTAGAAAAAAAATCTCATGCTGTTGTGGCGCCGCGCTGTCGTTCAAGCGGCGCGACTGTAAACGAGTACCATGAAGACCGCGCCCGGTGTGGCCGTGGACAGTCTGGTGCGATTGACTGCCGCATACTGTGAAGATTTAGATTTGGACCTGACGTGTCCCCGAATGAAGAGGCAACGCAGCTCTGATTAAATCACAGAGTGGTTTAACCAGCGAACAGATCTGGCGTCGACTGACTGATGGGTGGGCATTTGTTTGACTGACAGGTCCGAACAACATTATGTTAAATTACGTAACTACAGCATCAAATAATGACGACTAAATCATCACATCAGGCATTGAAATTGATTTTCCTTTGTTTTGTGCTCAAGTGAACCAGAAAGGAAGTCTGAGCTCGTATCAGACCTGCGAGACCCTTTGGTGTTACCAAGGACCCTCCATTGTTCCCTGATTGCCTTTTATTTGTGAAGTGACGACCCGGCAACAGCAAGGTTGCGAGTGTTTTTTCGGGAATGTTTGGGAGTCATTTGTGGAGGTGAGTGTTTGCGAGGCAGCAGCAGCTTCACTTTGTTTAATAGCACAGAGAAAAAAAACACTCAGCTTCTCCTCTATTCAATCAGCCCTGTTTACAGCCACTCATTAAAACTTAATGTTGAATGCTGTCGTATGAATTTATAATGACTTGGGAATGTGCGGCTTTTCTGTTTGCGTGTGTTTTTCTTTCTGGGTGGGTTTTTTTCCCCCCTGCATTTCCACGTGTCACATTTGAAGCGCTTACGTTGCCACGTTAATTAGATTTGTCCTGCGCCGCGGCGTCGGAGCGCGGCTGTTTACTGACCCCGCTGGGCCGAGCGTTAACCACCCCGCTCTCCATCATCAGCCAACACACTTAAAGCTCAATTTGTTCTCATTATAATCAGCAGAAAACACTGTCAAAACTAATTTTCCTTGGTGAGCACACAGCCGGCCTGCTCTCTACCGACCCCGGTGTGGGTTTTTTTTTTTTTTTGTACGTCAAGCCGAGCCGCAATTGAAACACGCATCGGGAGACGCGGCGGCGCCGGTTGCTACACCTACCCACTTCCTCTGTCGCCTCGAGCTGCGCCGTCTGAGGTGCTGCGGCCCGAGACCGCGCACCAGCCGAAATGCTTCGATGCGGCCCAGGATGGAAACACGCCGTGTCTCTTTGGTGCCGAGTTTTGATACTTTAGAGTTAATCACATGACCAGAAATTGATGAAGCACCACACAGATGTGTTTCATGTGTATCTGTGTTGTCAGTGAGAGAACATCGATGCCGGAGCGTTTATAGAAAGTGTCTCAGGTATGACGATATGAAGTTGTAAAAGCTAGAAAGTCGCATTCAGGAAGTGGTATCGAAGTCATCGATATCATTTCTGGTATCAAACTTCAAGCCCCGCTGAGGAGAGAGGGAGGAGGAGGAGGAGAAGCCAAGATTTCTTCAGTCGGTTGTCTCATGGGGGTCTCGTCCCCGTTATCACCGACCTTTATTTTACCTTTTTTTTTCATCTGCCTTCTTCAGCTGCAGCACGAGTCCGGCTGAGTTAGAGGCACTTTTTTCTTTTTTTTCTTTTGGACACACTGACTCATTTTCTGTTTTTGGTACATTTAGGTTTGGTGGTGTCTCACAGTGTCAGCAGCCCTGCAGCCACTGACACACGCACACACGCACGCACACACACACACACACACACACACACACACACACACACACACACACACACACACACGGCTGTCGTGTTTTGTTGATCCACTTGTGAGAGGGCAGCGCCACATTTGTTTAGCTTTTCATCTTGGTTTGCTTTGTTCTGCTGGAGAACCAAACCACTTTTTCCACTAACATTCATTTGTTTGTGGTCTTAAATCCAGAGGTCAGTGGTTTGACCCCCCCGCATCTCGCCCTGTCCGTGCACCCAAGTGTCTTTGAGCAAGACGGTGAACCCCCAAGTCGCTGTGTGAGCGCCTTCTCGCATGGCAGCCTTCAGAAAAACGTGTGAATGGGTGAATGTGCAGTGTGGAGTCAAAGCGCCGTGGGACAGCTGGATGTAATAAAACAAAGCTATATGAGTGAAATCTGTTCATCATTCATCTCCTACACTGCTTTTCCATCCGAGGGGCCTTCGGGCGCTGCAGGAAAACACTGCAATATTGAGCGAGAGCAGGCTGCACGCTGGACAGGTCGGCGGTCTGTCACGGGGGGCGACGGAACCCATCGGGGAGAGCGAAAGCAGACATGCAATCACTCACGCGTCAGCGAACGCACGCACAGTCATGAGTCGCTTTCTAATGGTTCTGGGTTTAAAAAAAACAAAAGAAACCTTCATCCACTGAAGGAACATGCAAACTCCACTTTGAGCCTGCAGGCTGTTGGGAGGCATTCGCAGAAACGTGGAGCATCAATAATTTAGAACGGCTGGTTGATAGAAAGTTTTCCTGGAAAAAAAAAAGCCGCCACTAAATCGCAGCCTTTCATCTCATCGCGACTCCATCAGGCTTCCTGAAATCCTCGTGCGCTCCGTCCCGCGTGTCGCTGGCGTGTTGTTGGCGTGTCCGGAGGGGATCGGGGTTCAGCCTTCAGCTCTCAGCCGGCGGGGCTTTCATCGCCGCAGCGCGGCCGTCGCTGCCGGGAGCTCGGGTTTCAAGCGGCGGGTCCGGGAACCTCTTCAGCCCTCAGCCACCACAGATTATACTCTTAGAGGGGGGGATGAGGAGGAGGGGGGGGGGGCTTGGTTGCTGCTCCAATGAAAAATTAATGTTGCTCCTGTGTTGGATGCCCGTGCCTCAATGTTTATGACCAGAAACGACTCTCAGAGCTTGAAACCAGGTCGCACCAGTCTGCTGGGCTTTACTTCGTTTTAGTCCTTCACTGAAATACTTGGAAACTTGTAGGTTTCATAAACAAAGTATTGACAGAAGAGAGACATTAAACTAACAGAAAAACCTGAGAGGAACCGTGATGGCCGTTCCATTTTGTTTTTATGGGTTCACGTAAGATTGGAAACGGCTTCTATTTTGGGACCGTTGGAAGCGGGCATGTTGGGTTGCAGCAGGAGGACTCTCTCATTGGGCGCTTTTTTTTTTTTGGCGTGCGTGAGCTGGCGTTTGGTATTTAGTGGCAGCGATGACTCACTGTGAACCGTAGCGTGCGGAGATGCGCAGCAACGCGGTCGTGTCAGCGTTTGACCTGCTCTGACCAGTCTATTTTTTCCGTCTGTCTATCAGCCGAAGCAGCTTCAGCGTGGAGGAGGGAAAAAAAACCCAAACGTGATGTCAGTCAGTCTGTTTTGTGTCCTCAAGCGTTGTAAAATACACTGTTTGGCCCTCAGAGGTTGTTTCTTTTGTCTCTCTCTCTCTCCTTGTGTTTTTAGTAATAAGAGTCTTTTCTTGGCGCGGTTTGACCTTTCATCTGAAAATCACCCCTGAAATGAAAAGCTTTGTTTTTGCAAAAACACTTGGCGGGGTCAGCGGCCCTTCCTGTGCTGCACTCCTGCATTCTGCCTTGATTTTAAAGTGTTTTCCTGTAGAAATCTTTTCCTTATCAAATTCTTCGTTTGTTGTGCTCACATTTCTATATAGTTTTATTTCAACCTTCTGTAATCTGTGCTTTGCTCCATTTGTTTCCTGCTCAGAAGTGTTTTGTCCTCCTGTCCGTCTCTTTGTCTTCAGCTGAGACGGCGTCCGTCCTGCTGTCCTGCTCTAACTCTCCTTCGCTCTCTGGTCCGTTTTTTCTCTCGAGGCGACTTCCTCAGATTTTGTGTCTCTGCAGAAATCTCGGCGTCTTAGCGCAGCTTTAAGGCGTCTTTACTGGACCTCCAGAAAAATTGCGAAGCTTGCTGCCGTTTTCACCGATGCAGGCGGCGACATCTCCTGCACAGTGGCAGCGAAGCCTGGACGTTGGAAGTTTCATCGGAGAGACGGAAAACAGCGTCTGGAAAAGTTTCCGCCCACACAAAACCACTGAAAATGCTCCAGTGTCCCAGGCTTGTCTGTGGTGTTGTAATGTGCAGAAGTAAAGATTTATCAATCGCTTTCAAAAAGCATTGTTTATTCCGGCTGTGGTCAAAACCCTAAACAGCACAAACAGTACTTGGAAACGTGACTTTACCTTTTGCAAGTTTGGAGCTTTTCAAATTAAAAGTTTTTTCACTCCTTCACATCTATCTGCTTTGTTGTACTTGAATCTGATTAGCGTGCCGTCATGAAGCGCTGCCGAAAGCCTAAAAAAAGCTCATTAGGATCAGGTGCACTGGAGCCGGGACACTTTGAGACCATACGAGACTGCCCCCCCACCAGGATCCCCCCAATGCTCCGGTCTGGTTTAACGTAAAGAGCAGGATGAAGGAAACTGAAGCTCCCAAAAAACAAACACGCAAAATTGACGCTCAAAGTTAATTAAGCTTTGATTTGAGCGGGGGTCTTCTCATTTCAAGGTGATGACGTCCGACCCACTTTTGTTTATGTCTCATATTTAAAACTGTTTATTTGCAGACTGTTTACATCAGACTGTTTTTATGCCTTGTTTTTTTTTTGTTATTCCCATAAACTGTCTCTTTCTCCCGCGCCCTCCCTCCGCCCGGCGAAGTCTTCGGACAAACAGGCGTTATCGCCGGCAGATCCGCGGCCACTTCTTCCCCCCTTCAGCCGCCACTGTTTACTTTCACCCAGAGTGTGAAATGCTGAAGTTATTTCCCCCGAGGTCCGACCTGCTGCGTGCATGCACCACAAAACCCAACCTGTGATAAAGATAAAACCCCCCAACTTGGCTCCCAATCTGAGAGCAGTTGTTGGAAAACATCAGCAGGCTGGAGGTGCTGCAGTCTTTAGCGCAGCCAGGAATACATTGGATTTTGTCGAGGCGGGGGGCGGAGGTGGGGGGGGGAGCAAAACATTGCACACCGATGTGTAAGTAATACCTTTGCGTCTGTTGCACACCCACACGGCGCAATGAGGAAAACTGTCTTCTCTCCAAACTGCTGAAACATGATCTGCACTCTGTGGTTTATTTATGGCGCGGTGGATTCTCCGGTGGTCAGTCTGCGTGAGAAAAAAAAAAGTGCTTTTTCGAGCGTCGTGAGTGGGATTTTACTCCTCGATTCACGGAGTCTCGGGACTCATTTTAATGCGATTGTTTGCAAATCGGTGCCTGCAGGGCCGAGAAATCTTCTCTGTGTCATCTCACCTTTGGGTTTTTTTTATTGTTCCTTTTTTTTTTTTTTTTTTTTTTTTTTATTGGACACGTGGTTTCCCATTAGCAGAACATGGCAGGGCCCCAACTTGGCACCGGAGCTCATCCTGTCTGACACAGTTGTTCTAAAGGGGGGCAGCGACGGGCTAATTGGAGCAGGGCTATTTTCAGCCGCGGCATCTAATGCTAGTTTTGGCCTTTCATCATAGGCAAGATCTAATGTCGGATCATGAAAGAGTGTCAGTGTCTTCGAGTTTCGGGGAGGAGGGTGTGTGTGTGTGTGGTGGGGGTGATTTGGAGAGGGGGGGGGTGCTTATAAAGCGACAGATGAGAGGGGGAAAGCCCTGCTTATAGAACAGCTTCCCTGGATCTGAAACGTCCTGATGCTGCCACGTTGAAAAACATCAGTAAAAAGCAGCAGACATTCAAATTGCTCTTGGACCAGTTTCCGTGCATTAGTGCAACCAGTCGCTGTAGTTTCAAACTCATTTAGTGGTCTTAGTAATCATCCGTTTTCTGTGTTTGTCTCAGAGTCATTGACGGAGGGGGGGGGACACACTCCTCACAGGGTGGTCAGTCTACCGCAGGGCAAAGAGACTCATCACAACTCCTCCTGCACTCGTCTGACATGAGAGAAATTGAGGTGAAAATCAAATCCAACCTAATTTTCATGTGAATTGTCGGAGGAATTGTGCAGAATCAGTCCGACTGCAGTTCTCAGAGAAAGCGAGTTGAATTTTACTGCTTAAATGACCACTCGAAATCTGGTTTTGCAAGAATTCAGGCGATGATCAGCTTTTCTGGTGCATGTGAACAGGCCCACTGTGACTCCCTCCTGCAGCAAAACAACAATCTGAATGGAAATCGTGTAATTGTGACCAAAAGCCCAGTCTGAGTAGCGTCACTTAGACACATGTCCCATCAATAACTAGTAGGAGCGCTCATCTAGCCAGTACTAATGTGAATGTGAGATCTCAAAGGGATTAGTTGAGAAATGCAGTCTGAAGAGCGTTCACAAGAAAACCTCTCCTGACTCGGCAGCAGTAAGCGCATCCTTATAAAGATTCAGAAGGTGGAAAGCAATTCAACAGTGTGCCAAATAATGGGAGATTGAAAATGATGTCTTGTCCACTTTTCCTGATGCTGTTGTGGTGGGTTTTTTTTCTCATACGTCAGCATGAGTTCTGCTTCAGGACGTTGTGAAATGGTCCGACTTGCTTTTGGCTCTCGCGCTCGTCTTTTAGCTTTTCCGTTTGGTTTGCTGACGTTGCGTTTGTCGTGGTTCTGACCGGCCGGACATCACTGCAGCTGCCGTCCGTCCGCTCCAATGGATGGGCCGTTTCACCTGAGACACCCCCGCGCGTCTCCCAGACGCAAACTGGCGCCTCCCCCCTTGTCTGCCACTCTCTCTCTCTCTCTCTCTGGAGATGATGGCACTTTTCCCAAACCGCCCGGCTCCTCCCTCATGATATCAGTGCTTCTTTCTGCAGAGTCACGCCAGAGTCGAGGCTGCTCGCTGCAGATCCCGTCCCGGCGCCGCTTATTTTGTCAGCCGTTGTCAGATCGCACGCTGAATGATAGATGCCTCAAACGCAGTGATTCACCGCGCTGTATCACCGCTGTCTCCTTGGACTGATGTGTTTATATAATGTTCTCTGCGGACATAATAATAAGTGAAAAGGCATATAAAGCAGGGGAGCGAGAAAATTGGATGAGCGAAGAGCCCTTCATCTCTTCCCCTCCTTCTGCCCGGCTCCTCTTCTGCCCTCCACTCAGCACGATCTCTCTGTCATCGCCGTCACTCTGCGAAACAAAACAAATTAAATTACCGAGTGCTCTCGGGCCTCTGGAGGACTCGCGATGAACTCTCGGGGTGAATGCGGGCAAGTGCGGTCCGTCGCGTTCCACCGAGTGTTGTCCCAACATACCGATCTCTTTCTCACTTCTAACGAATCAGTCCGATCGGACTGAACCTGAGAGTTTACGAGAGGATTTACAGTTTACGTGGATGGATGGAAATAGAGGGATTGAAAGAAAGACGATAGTTTAATATCAGATAGTTAAACGATTGATGAGCAGATAGATGATGGATAGAGGGACAGATGTTTGTATCCAATAACTACACATGCTAAAAGCTGAAACATGTTCTCTCTTTAGGTGATTATATCCAAGTGTATCAATAAGATATTGTTGTTTTTCCACTTTTTCCAGTGTTGGACATACGATCCCCGAATGTGAAGGCAAACAAGATAAACATAAACAAATCCTCTATAGTGTATGTTTATGCTTTGACTGCAGGACTGGATGAACTGAAATGAACCGAGCAGAGCAGATTTCTGCCACTTGGCTCTGAGGCCTTTGGCATTTCAGCTGCCTGTGTGACCGTTTGAACCCAAACAGGATGCTTCCTCCTCTGTCCTCCCACCGCCTCAACAAGGACTGCTTCAGATTTGTACCAGTCTTCTTTTTTTTTCTTCTTTTCTCTGCAGCCAGCACAGCCCTCTGTCCCTCTTGTTTCTGTCTCTGCTGTCATAAACGAGCGATGTGGGTTTTTTTCCTCCTCCCCCCTCCTCTTCAGGGAGCTGAGGGGCCTTTTATGAAGAGAGAGACACTCCCGCTCCAGCTGGGCTAATAGGACATGCCTCCATAATTGTAGCTCTCTATCTGTGTACCTCTGTGTGTTGAAGTTCCCCGTGACCTCACCGAGCCCTCCTTTTATAACTCATCCCTGCGCCGGCCCGCGTCTCGGTCTCTCAGGCCCTTTTTCCCCGGCGCTGCAGGCGAGCTAAATGGCGCTTCAGAGGAGGATAAACCACATTGCGCTCATTAGAGCTCCGGATAAGATAAACTGCCCGGTCCGGAGCGTGTTTGTGGGCAAACTCGCTCTCCTTCTTCCTGCCTGTCTCTTCAGAAGAGACGGACGTCCTGCGAGGCGTCGCATCATCGAGGCCCCGTTTGATACGACTCTTCAGAGCTTCGCGCGAGAACCGGAGCCATTCCTAAGCAGGCTCTTTTTAGTCCTGGCTCCGAGGTTACACCGCCCTCCTCTTCCTCCTCCTCAGCCCTCCCCCAATGATTAACGTCAGGGGGGCTTGAATCATCTTCTGACCTTCCCTCGGCCCCCACCAATCTCGTCATCAGCGCCTAATTGTTTCTCATTATTTCCAGTGAGAGATGGAAAAGGGCAAAGTGCTGACAAACATCGCATGTTTCATCTGCTTCTCTTGTTTCCCAGCAGGTGGTAAAAACGTGGGGATACGAAGGGGGAGGGAGAGGGAGTCACGTTACTGTCCGCAGTGCAAATAGTGTGAGACGTACGCGTGCGGTTGTGCCTCCGCGCACTCCCGCGTCTCACCTGACCGAAAGAAAGAAAAGCTGAACGGAGATTAATGATGCAGCGCGCTGATCTCGCTGTATCGAGTTTGCGGCGGCCGCTCGCTGCTTATTCAAACAGCTCAATTTTCTCATTATGGGGGGGAAAACCAGGTGTTAATCAAATAGTGGGTGTTGGTTATTAAATGACAGCCGCTGCTAATAAGCTGCGACTTCGGTCCGGGGTATTTGGAGCTCGTTTACAGGGGGGTGAGGGGGGGGGGGGGTGTTGTTTAAATGAAATGAAAAGCGCCTTTGCTTTTCGGAGCCTATTTTCGGGGGGTGATTAAGTGGCGCTGCAGGACGAGTTTTTCTTTTAAACACCGGGCTGAAATAAAAGCAGCAGGATGGTTTTTTGTTACCGAGACCGACGGGATGAAAACCGACAAAGCCCCCCCTCCCCCACCCCCCCGCCTGAGTTTGGTCGGAACTCTCCCGGATGTCCTCTCAGGCCTCTCTGCCCTCCTCATGGATCAGAGACGCTCACGACCTGGGAGTGCGCAGATGTTGCCGCTCCGCTGGACTGCATTCATTGACATCTTTCGAGCATTGTGTAACAGCGAAAATACAGTCCAGGTTTGCAGTGATGGAGGGGGGAAGGAGGAGGGGGAGGGGGGCTGCTGGTGATTATGTTGGAGTCTGTTCCAGCTCTTCTGCTATTTGGCAACAAGTCGTCCTTTCACGCCGCTCTGCAGAAAGCATTGTCTGCATTAACAGGGTGGGAGTCTGTCATTACCGGACAGTGGGATTCATTTCAACTCGTCTTTTTTCTCTTTGACAGCCGTTCCAACAATCTCAGATGAGCGAGCATATCGGACGGTAAGAGGTCAGCAGAAACCACCATCACAACCAACTTCAGAGAGGGGGGGGGGGGGGGGGGGGGGGGGGGGGGGGGGGGGGGGGGGGGGGGGG
>JAUESF010000001.1:20850437-20863098 GCA_032274765.1 Malacoctenus tetranemus | reverse complement strand
CACACACACACACACACACACACACACACACACACGTTCGTATGCACACATGGAGGTATGCCTGACTACCTTTATTAAAGATGGTTATTAGAGGCTTCACTGTGCCATCTGGCAGCTTATCAAATATTAAAGGTCTGTCTGTCTGCAGAAGCCGTGCTGGCAGCTCCGTTCATACAATCACACTATGTGAACATGTGATGAGTGTTCGTGCTGCATGTGGTGACTCGTCCTTGTGGGGGGGGAAATTTTAATGTAACCTTGACTCAGCAGAGTCAAAAACGCAGCGGTGCGACCTGCTGCGAGCTTGCGGTGGATTATTAGCTCAGACTCTGCAACACACAAGGTGCTGCGTGTGATTGTGTTGATGCAAACGCTCATCTGGAGCACACCTCCGGCTTTTTAGTCATTTTTCCTGGTTATCGCCCCTTCACAACGTCGACATGGATTTCTCGGCCTCGCCGGGAATAATGGATTTCCAGTCATGTGAAGGTCCTCGCAAATCCCTAAAGCCACTCTCAGCATCCTCCACAAGCCTTCCACTGGAGGCTTTACGAAGCTTACACGTTGGCATGATGACGGCACGCTGTGTGAGTGCGGGGAGGAGCAGAGGAGCCTCCACATCGCCGATGTGACGTCGTCGGGTTCCACCTGTCACTACTTAACCAGATTCTAATCATTTACACCTAATCTGGGAAACCTGTGATCATAATCCGATGGATTTAGAAGCCTTTGTGAAGTTTTTCACGGCGCTGCTTTGTTTTTCCTCTTGCATTAGTTTGGGAAGATTGTGAACTCTGAAGGCTGAACAACAAAACCACCTCGTCATGTTAGTAAAGTTATCTGGTTTAACCATCAATAACTCTCCAGGTCAAAGTGAGATTAAACAACTGCGACATCTTTGGTAAACTGGCTCACACTGTCTTTCACAAATAACTCCAAGAGTGTGCACAATGAATGAGCTGCAGGCAGTTTCTTTAATTTAGTGACCAGCCTCGTGGGCCGGCTCTGTGTGCTTCTGCAGTGATCACTTTACATTGATCTGATTCACAAATACAGTAGGAACAGGTTGTTTTTTTAAATTAGTTCCTGCAATGTTAATGCGCACGCCAGCTCTGCTTCAGAGCAGAACGCTCCCAGCGTTTCAACCACTCAAACTTGACCAGGTTTTCAGTGTCGCCTTTTATGTGCTGTGAACAACACGAGATGAAAAGTCTCGGGTTATTGTGATGTACGTACAACAGAGGAGACCTGAGGTTTAGATCCATTCACTCTCCTGTAAACAAACAAACATTGTCAGTTTCAAAGGTAAAAAAAGGAGAGACTGAGCAGCACTACAGATGGCAGGTCAGTGAAGGTTAATTATATTATAAGCCTGAAAGTGTGTGTGTGTGTGTTCGTGAGTGTGGCTGGTTTACAGTAAAATGCCTCAGAGGATCGTTGTCCAGCTGTCATTTCGGAATTTTTATGTGACCTCTTGACCTCAACACAAACACGATCCCAATCAGCGTGGTTATCAGCTGTTACACTTTCTCTCCTTACACACACACACACGCACGGTTTTAGACACACACAGACACCACCCAATGACTTCATGCACTCCCTAACTTGGCAACATTGTGGGGTCCCGCAGTTTGGGTCAGTAAGTTCAGGTCGATAAGACCCTACAAGACTGAGAGGTGCTCAGGTTTCGGACCCCACAAAGAGAGTAAAAGAAAGGACACACACACACACACACACGCACACACACACGTATTCTGACCTTTCAGAGACGACATCAGATTGATTTACATTCATTTCCTCCTCTCAGCCATAACTACTTCGAGTCTCACCCCAACCTTCACCCAGCCTCAGTCTGGCCTTCAGACATGTAAAAAATTAATGTTTTACCTCAGAAGGACTCAAGACAAACACACACACATACACACCACACAAAGACACACACACACACATGCACAAACACGCACACTCACAAACACATGTCACCTTATGTGTGCACAGAGTACCTGTCCGTGAGGCTGTGACGGGCAGCACATATGGGCCATTTGCATATGATCCCTCCTCTGAATGTTCAGCCTCACCTTGAGCGTGTGTGTGTGTGCGTGTGTGTGTGTGTGTGTGTGTGTGTGTGTGTGTGTGCGTGCGTGCGTGCGTGCGTGTGCGTGTGTGTGTGTAAAGTCGGGTATGCCAAGCTGAGTGTGTCTGTGGTGAAAGTGCTTGTCTCCAAGTTGAGCTGCAGCTCAGGAAAAGTTGTCCTCGTCAGATTTTTTTTCTCCTCATGCTCTTATGAAAACAACTTGTCTCTGAATAATTTATGATCCTCGGGTTTGTTTTTTTTTTTTTCTTTTTGCCTCTCGTGCTGCTTCACCTTCTTTTCCTCCTCGAATCCAGTTTGTAAACTCTCCGGCTGTCTGTCTCTGTCTGCTGCTCTGTCATGCATCATCACATGCGCCTTTTTTTAACCACCCATTTTTATGAACCTTTGTCTTTCTCCTTGTGGCAGCAGAACCTCTCGGCTCAGCCTTTCCGTCTCTCATCGCTGACTCCTGACAACGCCACGCCGGCACCGCTCGTGCTCTGCAGCAGCTCATCAGATGTAGTTCGTGTTCGCCGCACTTATTGATCCCAGCAGGAATTGCTTGTCTCGTTTGTTATTCAAATGATCAAACCCAATGATTTGTTGCACTCTGATTACAAGCAAAGTTTGAGGGGTGCTACTGTGGCGAATGCAAATTGTGTCAAGAGAGCGGGGTAACTCTGTCAATCTATGTACGCATGAAGAGATTTGTAAATAAAGATAAACCCCCTTTATACTGACAGTTGTGTCGGTAAAAGCTCCTGCAAATGTACACACGAGTATGTGAAGGCAGAAAAACTGCTGTGCAAAAAGATATGCGAATACTTGCAATTATTTCTTCTAAAATTAGGCCCCGAATGCATCAGGAGAAGGATTCTTTTTCACATTCGACATCTCCTTTAACTCAATAGATTTCCAGGCGTCCCTCAAACAGACACTGGATGTGTGGGTGTACAGATCAGCTGGTCAACAGAGTCACAGTTTTGAGTCCTCATACGATTGTTTTTAGATGGTGAGAGGAAACCAGAGTACCTGCAGAAAAAAACTGACACATGCAGAAAAAGGCTCCACCAACCCAGGAGCTTCCAGGCACAAAACCTCTGCACCAGCGTCCGACACTCAATGTAATCTCCTAAAAAAAAAATCATGAAAGGAAGAGGTGAATTAATTTAGCGAAGAGCCACGTAAATAGAGGTTTTTGGATGATTATCCTCACCTGCCTCTGCGGTAACCACTGTAAACTGAATGGATTCACTAAGCCTCATCAGAGAGGCTCGGGATTAATGGAGAAATCCTCCACTAATGGCGAACGCTCATCTCCCTCCCCAGCCTTGATTAAGTCAGGTTGCGGCTAACAGGGGGAGCCAATCACGATGGTGGCTGATCATCCGCAGGCGGCTTTGCCGTGCGATTCTCGGTCCACCTGAAGCTGGAGATGCACCAGGACTCACCTGGGATTTACCCAAGTCAGATATATTTTATTGAGCTGAGGCTGTTTGGCTCTCTGTGTTTTTTTTTCTCCCCCACCAAGAAAAGCTTCACTGCTGGAACATCCGTAGCTGCACAGAACAGAAAAAAAGATGTTTTGCTGCTTTTGCAGGAATGTTTCATAGCTTCTCGCCTCCATTTCCTCAAAGAAAAGTGCTAATTTTACAGGTTCTCTCTCAGACATTCGTCGGTGGAAACACCGAAACTTGGACAAACGTTTGTTTCCAACCTGCTAAATTTGGCTTCACATTTAGGGAACTGCGAACCAACGATGGAGATTCAGCCAGGCGCTTATTAGGTGGCCAAGAATGAATTTGAGAAATTTTACTGATCTTATGGTCTTTGAATTCAGCGAAGCATTTTGATTGGAGCTTTGTATTGGACTCCGCTACATTAGCGATGCTGTTACCAAGTCTTTTACTATCGAGAGCAGATCTGCTGGATTATTTTACCTCCTTGCGAAAACAGATGGTTTTGTACAAAGGAAACAATAAATGCATTCATGTTTGAAGTTTCATGTCATCCTTACATACAAAGAAAACATACAAATTTACAAAGTAAACAAAAAAACCAAAAATCTTTTTTTCATATTGGGTCCTGGAAATTTGCTTTCATTCAGCGGGGACACGCTGAGATTTCTTAAGAACTGAATTTTCAGGTGAAGTTGCCTTCTAATGTATTATGCGACGTCCCTGGCACAGTTTGAGGGTCCTTCAGGGGAGGCCAGCGCTGTTTTAAAGCAGGAATGTTTCAGTGTGAGAGAAAACTTTTGTTTTCCTAGAAAGTCGCTCGTTCGTCTCTCACCACTTTCTTACTCGTTGCTCCACGATATTCATGTTTTTTCCATGAAGTGTGACAATCTTTTCCATTGTCATCCCAAAACCTTATCAGCCAACTATAAGTGATGAAGAAACTGAAGCTGAGGCCTGGAGAACATCAAGACAAAAACTCGTTTTTTCCTCTACGAAAGCTAACCTCAACTATGAGTTAAAGTGCTGCAGTACATATGTCTGACCTGTAGGTGGCACTGTAGAAAGCCACCAAAACAGAGAAGTAGACATGAGGGCGATTTAACAGCACTAAATACAACCAGTGAGCAAAACTAAAAATGAACCTTAATCACTGAAACTGGAATTTAGCTCAGGTCTGAGTTGTGAATGCAGGTCGCGAATACTGTTGAGAATAAAAATGCAATCTTAAGAGAAAATAGTCAAGAAGAAAATGTTGAGCGTGTAAAACTGTTCGACTTGTTTGAGTTTGGTGTTTCACGTCACATGGAGCCACAGGTGGACGATCAGCTCTAAGCTGATGTGAAGTCCCATTAATGTCGATCGGTCAGGTGCGTGCAGAAACGTCTGCGCAGCTCAACGAGCCTGACTGAGTGTGTGTCCGCTTGTGTTACAGGGTGAAAATGTGTGATTGGCTCCCGGAGTGAAGCTCACCCTTTGTGCTGCCAAACTCTCTGAAGAGAGGGAGCGAGAGAGAGGAAAGAGAGAGGGAGAGGGGGCAGGTAATAAAGCCAGAAAAGCGCCGCGATTGGCTTAGCCCGTGCGATGGGCGGGGCTTGCCCCCAGTGAGGAGCGCGGGGGGGCTGCTTGCAGCTCGCTTCATTTGTCAGAAAGAGCTGAGCGGAGAGAGTGAACCGACTCCGACCGGCTCATGAATAAACCACACAGCGACCGAGCCTTGATCTGACAGCCGCTTCTTCCGCCGCCTCGCTCCTCGCCTCTGGTCCGGACTGGAACGACGCGTCCCGGGGCCGATTCCCAGCGCGTCCCCCCGACCCTTTACTGTTCCCCCGGAGCTCTCCGTGCGATCGCACCCGACCGCGCGCCCCCCCCCACCTCCGCCGGGTCTTCGCTCACTTGCGCGATCCTGTGCGCACGGACGCGCGAGGACAGTGTCTTCGTGCGGAACACGCGCAAGCAGACAGACGCACCTTGTGGATTGTAGACGATGCCGTCGCCCGCTTGCTCAGAGCGCGACTTCCCGTGACTCCGGATGGATTTTTTGAATGGTTTTATTACCCCCCCTGGATTAGGATATGGAGTGACCGCGGCGCCGCACCACCCCTGGAAGTGACAGCGTTCAGAAGTGCGGGCACAGGTGAGGGACATTTTCCACTTTTTAATGTGCCCGGAGCGCACTAATCCCCCTCCGAACATCAAGCCGCTCGTCGGCAGGTTCGCGTCTGGGAACTGGTGGGAGTTTTTTTTTTTCTTGTTCTGCTTGAGGTGGATTACGTGCGTGCCTCGGATCATATGTGAGCCCGTGTGTGTGTGTGAGAGAGAGAGTAAGTCAGGTCCATGTGACCTGGTTGTTGGATAAGGTCTAATTGAGCTACATTCTTATCCGCTGAGCCATGCTGAGAGACCCCCCCTCACCCCACCCCACCCCCACTCCTCCACCCTCCACCTCTCAGTGCATCACACACGCAGCCCACCCTCTCCACCTCCTCCGGTAACGCTCTTACTTTGTCCACGCTAAATTCTAATGTGTACGTCCGACCGCTCCCCCGACGTGATATACATCGCCTGCAAGTCGCCGCATCGCGCGACTGAGTCGATGTTTGACGGCTCCTGCCGTGTGTTTGGTTTTCGCTGTTTGTTAAGGTCACAGGGGGATGACCCACTTCTTATTGGATGCATAATAAATCCTTGAAGCAAACATGCAGCTGCTGCAGATGCACTTGCGAAATTATCCGAGGCAGAGCAGATGAACGTGCTCTGCCTCGCTCTCCCCCCACCGGGCATCATGAAACAGTCGTCGCTCTAGCAGGAGCGGAAGATTTGAGAAGTGTCAGTAAATCAGTCTCCTCCATGTGTTATTCAACATCAGCCTGTATAAATATGCATATATTTATATTTATTTTATATATCAAGCTCCTGCTAAGCAAACTCAGGTGCTGCGTGCAGATGTGAGAGTAAAAGCCTTGAACATTCAGCACATGACTGCATGCATGTGGGGGTGAAAAATGCATGTAAGCTCACTGCAGCGTTGCATCAATACGAATCTGACGTGCTTGTGTTTTGAATAGTTGCGGTGTTTTCTTACCCACTTGTGCTTTTTCTTCGCGTGCTCTGGTCTCCACAGTCATTCAGAAAAACAATACTGCAGTTTTCTTCTGGGCGCCAACTTTTCACGCCAGGCTGTAGTTCCATGACTTGGCATATTTTGACAAGCTAATAAAACCTGATAAATTGCTGGTAATTCAATGGCACTCGATAATAAGAAGTTATCCCTGATTGACAGAGCAGTAATCAGTGCTAATGGCTCCTGGTGTAGATTTAAAACAAGGAATTTATCGCTTTTATTTGCTTGTATTTTGTTTTCAGGTCTAAAACTGATGAAAGTCGTTGTTGATTATGTTGCAGTGAATGTCAAAAAACGGGTGATTATGATGAGCCACTGTAATGATGCATGCTTTTTAAACAAGCCAAAAATGCAGTTTAAACGATCGCTATTTCTCTTTTAATTGCACTATTGTTTTATTCTGAAGAATGCCAAACTGAATCTCGAGATACAGTAACTTGGTTTGACACATTATCAAAGTATTCATACTTGAGTTGATGGTTTGATTCCCAACAGCCCAAATGTGTTGAAAGTCTTTGCTGTGGTTGAACCTTTTCCTGTAGCTCGGTGCTGAAATTTAGCTTCACATTTGTGTTCATAACTTTATAGGAAAACACAGTTCATGTTACGTATGGCAGTAGCTCCTATATTAAGTTCTGACACCTGTATATAACTGGTGGCGTAGATTAGGTTGGTTTTTTACATGTTCCTTTTGTTTTATGAAAGCAGGAAATATGTCTGACAGCGAAGTTAGCATTAGCCTTTATCCTCAGTAGCTGTTGAGCATTAGCGTCCTAAAAATTGAGTGTTAGCTTTGCTTAGTGAAACCTTTCTTTCTGCTGCGGTCTGCATTGTGCTTGTTTGTCTCAGCTGCTTTGCTGCTGTTTTTTTTGCTGTCTTCAGTTCACCAAGTCTCATGTGCAAGTTACCTTTTTAATATAAGTAACCTAGTAAAATGATTATTCACTTTTCAAAGGAGTAGCTCATTAATGGAACTTGGTGCGGCTGTTTGAAGACACAGTGCCTGAGGTGGGAGAGCAGGTCTGGCCCCGCGTGGCGTGAGCGTCCCGCATGACAGCCTTAACCACTGGTGCGTGAACTGGTGAATGATTGTGGGAGTGAACTGGTGAATTTGACTGACCGCGCAAAGCGTGTGGTGCAGCACAAAGTGTGATACAGTGAATAAGCAGAAGTTAATTTGGCAGTGTTGCCTTCCTGGGCGGGAAAAGCTCCGGGGGTTCGAGGGATTTGCATTCGTCCGGCGCCCGCTGAGACAGTTTTGTTAATGCTTCGCAGACTGCAGCTCTTTATGGATGCTTTTGATATTTCACATGTACTTTTGTACTGTCTAGAGGATGAAGTGTGTTGCTTTTGGATGAGTTTTGGGCCACTTTAGGCTGTTTTTGTTGAAGTGACGTCACCAGATAGCGCTCCTGCTTGGTTGAGTCTTCTCCAAACATTACGATGACTTTAACAACACGTAATACAATCAGGAGTTTCCAAACCAAAAGTCATGCATGCAATGAATCCTATTTGGAGCAAATTTTGCAGGTTTGCTCAATTTTCATTCCTGAACATGAAAATTACTAAAGTCTCCAATTGCATCTTCAGATGAAGAAAAGCTCCAGTGTGTTGCTGAGAACCAAAAGGACTCAAGGTGCAGTTAATGACTATTTTTCCAAAGCAATAATCAACGTAAAACCCATCTGATAATCCCGTAATTATCACGAGGGACAAACATCAAGAAAGTGACATTTAAGAAGCTGGAACCAGCATTTATGAAGGAAAAGAGGCTAAAAACGTTCAGGTGATTATGAAAGTAGTCAATTGTTCCATTGCGCCTGGACTACGTGATCGATCGGCTAATTGCTGCGGCTGCATTCTCCGCGACTCCCCCAGACCACATGGAAATAGCTGAGGGCTGAAACGCGAGTCCGACGCCGTCGCCATCGGTCTGGGTGACCAGGCTGCTTGTAAAATAAAATGCTGCTCCTCAACCACTCGGGCTTGGAGATACTTGAACCCCAGCGCCCGGGGGGCTGCGAGTGCTTTGCCAAGGCTTGGAAGTGAATCACATGCAAATCACCAGCTGATGAGATCCGTTTTAATTGAGAGAAAAATGGCTTTGCAGAAAATAATCCACGGCTGTAATGACTAATCAACTACAATTTGGAGACGAGATTGTTTTCAGCGCGCCGCGGTTAAAAGCTACAATGCGGACTGCGCGATCGGGGATCTTTCCAGGTTCCTTTCATCCACTGTGAAGGTTTGTCACCATTTCCTGACATTTTGAAGTCCAAACAACTTCTCATTGAGGAATTAATCGACACACTAATAGATCATCGGGTCTCCAACCTGCTCTGGAAAACCTGGATGTTTCCCCTCCTCCCCTTCTCCACCCTGTGAGTGAACATGAATGGATTAAAAGGTTTCTGCACATTAATGTCTATTTTCAGCTGTCGTCTTGGTTTGAGCGATAGCGCTTCTCTGCTGCCAGCCAATCATTATTGCATCAAAGGAGTCCTGCAGGAAGTAGCAGCTTTTTTGGATCTCAATGAGGACTTACTATTTGTATCTGAGCGTGTTGAGATAAAACCAGTTCAATAGTGTTGTTGTTTTGGTCCTGTGAGTCTTTTCTCTCCTGTCTGTCTCCTGATTCACAGCTTTTTAGCCACAGACAGTCGTCGTTGCTAATGTAGATAGCATGAGTGAGTAGGATTTAACCTGACTGAGTTAGCATCTCAGCTGTCGAGCTGAAAATCACAGGAAAACGCTGGCAAACCTTCATAATCGAGTGGATTGGTGACGGCAGTGGAAACACTCCCGATTCTCAGGGTCAACCGTGGAAAGCTTTATGCAGCAGCTGTTCCAGCAGCGAGGCTGACGTAGAGCTACCCCCCCAAAAAACGATTCCCTGATATAGCCACTATTAACGAGGAGAAAAAAAAGTCCCACATTACGCCTCCTGCAGAAAGCCATGAATCGGATCCACGCGCGTGGCGTTAACCTCTGGGGTCCAGTTGTAACAGCTGCTACTTCTTTAACACTCTGCTGCTGCTCCTTCTCAGAGCGTAGATCCTGCACCGTTTGCCATTTGGCAGATGAAATGGAGACAAGAAGCTCCCACGGAAACCATAGCAAATGTTAAAAATCAGGCCTTTTGGCTGCCGCCCTCCGTCTCCCCTCCCCTACCTCCCTCCCTCCCTCTCCCAAATCCATCTTTGTAATATTACAGGTAAACTCTTCCCCGGCGTGTTTTAGTGAGCAACATTTTAAATATTTATCACTTGTTCGAGGGGGTGTGCCAAAGTGCAGTGCTGCGAGGAGCAAACACAAACCACCCCTCCTCCTCCTCCTCCTGCTGCTACTGCTGAGGGATGAAGGAGGAGGAGGAGGAGGAGGAGGAGGAGGGGGAGTGGTAGTCGCACTTTACTGCCGCTTCCTCCAGCGACTCCACACTTCACCCGTACAGGAAGTGTGAAATCTGATTGAGGAAATGAAAAACGTCATTTACATTAGCTCGGAAATCCTTCGAGTGTGCGACTGGAATTCCCGATGACTCTCTGCCGGCCGGCCGCCGTACGGCCATTTCACACTTCACCTCCAGCGCTCCATGTTAATGCTGCGGTGAGCGGGGGCGGCTGGTGATGCGTGTCAAAGGGTGGGCCCTGACCGCGGCCGTCACTGGTGCGCGGTGATGTGTGTGTGTGTGTGTGTGTGTGTGTGTGTGTGTGTGTGTGTGTGTGTGTGGGATGGGTTTTTTTCTGCGGTCGGTGTTCGGGACCGCTCAGCCAACACAAACAGCTGCTCGGTGTCTGCGGCCGTTTGGAAGCAGCCTCAATAAGCGAGTCTGAATAATGTCACCGTGACTCGGAGAGCGCCTGGAAACGCCGCGCGCTCCTTCTGTGCATGCAGTCGGAAGCAGGTTCAATTACTACCGGCTTGCAGCATGGAAAATATAGATTTAAGGTCGCTATGACTTCAGAGTGTGATTCACACTTGTGGACAAAAATCCTATTGTGTCTTTTTTTTTTTTTTAAAGGAGTCCAGTCAAAGATGGATGGATAGTAACATTATTGCACAAGTGATAAGCAGGGAGAAAGGTGCCAAAGGCACTTGGTGCTAGTAAGAGAAATTTACATGTGAGGCGCCTGGACCAGAAAAGTCCCGATTTCGTGGCCCTGCCTGGTTGTTCCCTTGCTGGTTCTTTCTTGTTAGGGATCCTCTGAATGTAAAAACGTGCTCCAGGAATGAGAGCTGAGACCGAGAAGCCAAATTTGACTGTGTTTTACCAAAGTTTTACAAGAATTACAACCGAGATAATGAGGAAATTGAATGCTGCAGCGCTGGGCTCTGCACGCGTCTTCTCCAGTCAAGAGTCTTCTTCGTCTGTTTCCTCTTGAGTTCGCTCCGCCTCCAGGACAAACGCCTCCCTGTTGATGTGCTGTGTGTTGGTTATTTGCCTTGTTGTGTTTCATTGTGCTTATGACCATATAAAACAATAAAAAATGACTGGCTGGGTATATTGCGTTGTGTTGTGAAAACGTGCATGCATAAAGAACTTCCACAGTATCGAAGATCAGCGTCTGTGTGAAGGCACCGTGTGACGCAAGAGATTTCAAGTGGGTTTTTTTTCCCAGTGCTTCTATGTTAAACTGAGAACTCCACGGTGCCGGTTGTGCAACACTTAGTTTGGATCGATTGGCTCTAATTTTAGCTCCCCATCTCGTAGGTAAGCTGGCTTCTGTGCAACGCCTGTCGCTCGTTTTAGAAGCCACTTTGGACGAAGGCTTGACCACCCCAGCTTCGGTGGCTCCCTCTGAGGGAGGTCCGGTTCCTCCTCCTCCTCCTCCCCACGTTGGTCGTCCATCTGCTCGATTCCGGGCCCGCGTTCGGTGCTGTCACCCCGGGCGGATCTGTGGCGTGTTCGGGCAGATGATCTGATTGACTCCTGGGCGACACTGTGGAGTGTGCGCAGCTAAAGCTTCGGCGGGCCAACTGGAATTCGAACTAATCACAGTCCGGGACGCGGTGGTGACTCACTCCAAGAGCAACAGTCATTACGGAGCCGTATACATGTGATTACGCCACAGTGAATGGTCATTGTGATCAGTGCTCGAGGCGAAGGGGGCCTGTTGCTGTGGCAGCAGATGGTTGAGGTTGTGGTTAATCATAAAAAAAGAAAAAAATGGAGAGGGAGCGAAGGAAAGAAGGTGCGAGTCTTTAAGAGAAGAATTAAAGAAATAAAGCGGGAGGGAGACAAAGAGGAAGAACTGCAGATGTGTCACTGTTGTTCTGCCAAGATTCAGGTGCGCGTGCGACTGAAAGGTTCGGTTTTTTTTTTTTGGTGTTCGAGAGGACAGAAATCGACAACCTTGAATAATCCGTCAGTATCCAAAACTGAAAGAGAGATTTTATTCATTCGCCCTCTGAGGTTTTTGTACTTTCTTTTACTTCCAGATGCAAACGGAGCACTGACGATAATTCATTTCACAGACGCTCCTAATCTATTTTCAGGATTTAAAAAAAACAACAATTTGGACTTGGTTGTAAACATAATAAATATGATGCTTGAACTGACAGTTTGGAGATGTTTTGCAGTGGAGCTGCAGCTGTTGTCTTCCAGATTAGAATAAACTCATTACAAAGTTTCAAAGTTTAGAGAAAAAAAAAAAAAGGACTGAAGAGAAGCGCAGCTCCCGAAGCCCCTCAGAGTAAGTTTGTTTGTGAAGTGACGGCTTTAATTTTTCATCTGGTTTTGTCCCCCGTGTCTATCTCGCCTCTGTGTTCTTTGGCACTCGTTGGTTTGTTGCTGGATGTTGTCACTTCTTGCTCAAACTCGACGCGTCAACTTGCGTGATGCATTAACACAAACACTCGAGGACGCCGAGGCGACGTCGCACTCGCCTCTCGGGCTGCTGTTCGGTGTCGCTCTGCCTCGTTGTTGACAGAGATCCTGAAAACTCGCCGTTGCTGTCGCCGCTGCTCAGAAACGGCAGGTTTCTTTCTTGTCGGCAAGCTTCTGTC
>JAUESF010000001.1:20822523-20833477 GCA_032274765.1 Malacoctenus tetranemus | reverse complement strand
AAAAACGTGTCAATATTCCTCCATACTGCTTATCCAATGAAATCCAAGTGTCCTGAGTGGGCAGCATCCATATTGGCTGTGCAGACACTGAATGCACACCCTCATCTAGTTTGGTCTGCCGCAGCTTCCGTAGTGTCGTGAACTCGCAGACTCGTGCATTCAGTAAGCGCTATCTATTACTGTTTAGGCTCTGAAAACATTCCCAATGATTTCGTTTCCAGTAAATAATGGACGGTAGGCACATCATTGTTTGGGTGTAATATCCCTTTAAACTGTGAGCCAAGATTTTGGCTTCATCCATGTATCAGAAACTGAGTTTTTTTTTAGCCGCAGCCGTCATGCGTGTGCTGCACATCTACACGATGTTTCAGGGGCTTCGGTGGTAAATTACACTTGGGTTCCATGTAGTGTGAGTGCGAACAAAACTTTGCCCCCGTAATTACTTCACACACTTCCGTCACGTCTGTGTTTTTACATGTGATCGTCGCAGGACACGGAGAAGCTCGGATGTGGTCACTAAATGCTGTTTCAGAGTTCAGGATGCTTTTCTCTCCGGACGTGGCGCCCGCTCAAATCATTTTTCCAAAGCTTTGCTGCCAGTTTTTTTGATCTGCATCCAAACTCACAGCAGTTAATTTTACGGTGCTGTGACAATGAGCTTCCCTCAGATGTTTAATCTGTCCCAACAAGCAACATCTTTGTTAATTCACGTCCTCTTGATTTCATTTGTCAAATAAAAGCTTGTCGGCGTCCAATTACCGGATCCGAGGCATCTGACTGTGCTTAAATGCTCCATCAAGCAGAGGCTCTCCAAATCATCCCCACTCCCGACTGTAGCGTCCCACCATGACAATTCAACTTCGGGGAAAATTAGATTAAAAGCAACAAAACCGTCGACTGTGAGGAATCCTCCGTCTGCAGCCGCACAAAGATGATTTTCACAGCGGGCTGATAAACCCAGCTCAGCTGCTTTCTGGCAGAGAGGAAGCGAATTAATCAGAAGACTGTAAAAACGTTCAGCTGGGATGTCAAGTTTAGGTAATTTGTTGCTAAAGCGTGGAAACACCCCAAACTAATTATGTCCAAGTGAGATATTTTACCTCAAACGGAAACGCGAGACTGAAGCCAAAATGTTTGTAAACGCCCCAAAACCACGAAAATCTCTCTTTAAAAAACCAGGTAACTGGTGACTTGTGAGAGGGAATCTGGCGCCGCTTTGAGTTCGACTTCATTTGGTCGCTCCCAGTGCGCGCCAAGCTTTAATTGGTGTGTTGCTGTCACAGATTAGCTGCTGGCACTTTGTGGCTCCGCCTAATGACTGATTCGCTCATTAAGTTCAGCTAAAGTTACAAGTTCTGCTTGTTAGTGCTCCATGAAAGAGAGTGTTTTTATGAATTATTAATGATATTAGTTGTCAACCAGGAGGACCGAGTTGGTTCGGGATCGACGAGAGACTCCTCAGGAATTCAGAGGAATTGGTGGTACAAAAAAAAAGTAGTCGTGTCACAAGAATGCACTCGTCCCAACGCTGTCGCTAAGTTACAGTATGTTGCTCCAAACCTGTTTCCTAAAGATAAACCTGATCAACTGTGACGACATTTCTGTTAGCAAGGCTTCAAAGATGAAGGCGTGTCTCGAATTTGATTGATAGTATCGAAGCTATTTATTTCCGGAATCTGGTCCCGACATTATGCAAAGCACGTAAAGCAGCATGTGGAGTGGGCGGGGCTTAGGAATGCAATTTCCTGGAAAGCAGGATGAGCCATCAGACAGTTGACATTTGGGGGCAGGAAGAGAAAACAGAGGGGGAATTACCGTACTTTTTTTCTTTGCAATAGTTTGGTACAGATCATTAGATAAACGAGCCTTTTACCCATCGACCCGACGTGAGAATCGGGTGTTTGGAAATGCCTCCGTCGTTTTTATGGAGTCTTTAAGTCGATATGTTGCGATCATTTACTTTAAAAGGGGGCAAATTTAGCTTAATTTGAAGTCTCTGTGGTGAAAATAAACTGATAGAAAGCAGATACTGAGGGAGGAGTGCTGCATGTCCTCGCACATTATCTTAATGCTGCTTTTCCGGCAGCTGTGTGTGTGTGTGGGTGCGTTTGTGTGTGTGTGTGATGAATAGCAGCAGTACAAAAAGCAGCCGCAGCAGCAGAAGCGGAGGAATTTTGCTCCTCAGCTGACGCCGAGAGGCTGCTGCTGCTGAGTCAGGGTGAAGATGTGACAGGAGGAGGCAAGGTGGGGTGGAGGGGCGGGGGGGAGGCTGTTAAATGTTTCAGGAGGGTCGGGGGCGCGGAGCAGCAACGCCTCCGTGGGTGTTCCTCGCTCCTCCGCCGCGTCGGGGCCGTCGCCGCTGCCGCTGCCGCTCCCAGGAGGCGGAGGGTAAACAAAAGTCTGGCTGCACGCGGGAACCGAGCGACTCCGTCTCTCATGTCGACAAATCGGGATTAGTGTTATTCTGGCCCCGAGATGATTTGGGGGGGGGGGCACCTGGTTGAAGTGAGTTTTAGAGAAACGAGGTCACATCAGAAATGATTTGCGTGTCCTCCAGTGAACTCATGTCAGTGAAATCTCATTCGGGGGGGCCGTCGGTAATCCGACTTTGCAGATTTTCGGAGATGCATGATGCGACTTCGTTATTACTGCAGTTCTGTGAGTGTACAAGTGTGTGGCGACATCCCAGGATTTAACATGACAGAGCTTCATTCATGCAAAAAAAACCGACATACAAGTTCTAATTCAGGTACGTGCAGAGTCAGGAGGCAGAATGATGAAAGTACATCATCACTCCAAATCTATTTATTTGTCGTTGCCGGTAGTGTGAAAAACAAACATGGACACAAAATGGAATCGAATGTTCAGTTATGCTTAAACTTCAATATAACAAACAGACACGCCCTTGGAACATGCCTGCGTCTTTCCAGAAGAGCTGAAGTGAAGGTTTGCTCTTATTGTTTTGAGGACTTCGGGTTTCGCTGCAGTGGTGGAGAGTTGGTGGGATTTGAAGGTGTGTTCACAACTGAAACGTTGTCAGAAAATGCGATGACAGAAATGCGACCCCTCGGTCTGATGTGATTGTCCTGGAAGTGGCTCCAGGGGGGCTTAAAAAGTCCAACTCCCACCAAACGGCCTCCTCTGATCCACATCTCCAGCTGCATGTTGGAGAGCCAACAGCAACATCGCCACTGAACCCATTTATAGTGCTGACTGAGGCAAAAAAACGTTTTCTCTGGGAGCTCTCCCTTCTTCCTCCTTCTTCTCCTGCCCGTAGCTCCATCCGTCCCTGCTCCTCTTTGTACCGCAGCAGCGTGGGATCAGACTCGGGTCTCCACCTTCGCTCCTACGCATGCTGCACGGCTCCGTGTCACACAGGGAGCTGCGAATAACCGGGGAACTCTCGTGTGATGCGGTCAGGATTCGTGACTGTTGGACCGAGCTGCCGCCTCCTCCTCCTCCTCCTCCTCCTCCTCCTCCTGCTCCTCATCGGCAGCAAGAAAAGGAGTCATTGTGGTCTTGGCTCCAGCACTGACTTGCAGCCAATCATGAACTCGATGAGATGAGATGCGCCGGACAAGCCGCCAGTTAAAAGTATCTACCAAAGGCGAGGGCGCGGGGATCAGCGGGAGGAAAAAGGGGAGATAAAAAGCCAGATAATGGTCCTGAGTTTTGTGTGAAAGTGGAAACACGAGCTGTTAATCTCGCTCATAAATAATTCAGCATCCTTTTAGCCGGAGCTCCTGAACCGTGTGAACTTGGTTGCGGACTGCTGGCGCTGTCGTTAGTGTTGGTGGGGGGGATACACTGCCAGTGTAAAATAAAACTTATTCACTCATTAAATATGGAACACGGCTGCTTTGCCGAGCCATTGGAAGTGGCGGCGACGCGCTGTCCGGCCGTGAGTGGCTGTGATGTTACATGTGTTTTACGGCTTGAATCAGCCGTCGGAACCGTGGCACAGTGAGGAAGATGACACGCATGTTGTTCCTCAGGAGGAACAGTGAGGTCTGTATAATGTATGAGATCGTCGGTGTCCTGCACGGAGGCCTCCTGTTCTTCGCTCTGACCCACGCTGAGTCCCGCTTTATGACCGGCTTCTACACTATGTTTCACCGTTTGCGTCCCTCCGATAACGTCTGAACATCCCAGCAGGAGACGTTGTTGTTGAGGCTTGAGGCTGTAACGTAAGTTGCAGTGGTCATGATTTGTCGAGGAAACGCTCAGTGTTGAGGGCGTCGTGCTGAAACTTCACCGAGACTAACCTGAAAAGGTCGTTTGGGAAAAATGCGACTCCATCGATACTTTATTTTTTTTTAATATTTGAACTTTTTAACTTCCTCATCGATGGGAGTTTAAGTGTCAGGCAGGAAATGGAGCGTAATGTGATGAATTTGGCCGATAAAGAAACACTCAACTCATCAGCCGAAACACTAACCAGGTCTTTGTCCAGTCATCAATCTATAACGCTGCTCCAACGCAGGAAGCTGGAGCCGATCCCAGCTGGAGGCAAGATTCATCCAGGCAGCAAAAGGGAGGGACGCTCAATATCCTTACCGGTGGACGCTGTGGAGCCGCAGACCGACCTCATGTGCATGTTCTTGGAGTGTGTGTCCACACAGGAAGTGCATGCAGATACACACAGCTCAGCGATTGTGTTCTGCGACACACTCATTGTCGAGACAACAAACTGAACTCAACAACCAAATGTAACGCAGTAACTCTCCCAAGTAACTTCAAACCCCTATACGACACTGTGAATCGCTTCTTTTGCCTCCAAATTCTAAAGAAAACTCTGGCAGTTTCCAGGTCGAAACAATCACCTTTTTAAAATTTAGGCCACAAACTGTGAAAAAGCTGAAATGTGTCAGTTTTGGAGCCCCCCCGTCACTGACTCACTGACCCAGTCTGCACTAATGTGACTGTGTACACACGAGTTGTAAAGCTAGTTGTGTTTTCCTAATGTACACAAAGCTCCAGACTCTCCGACTGTCTCTGGACTTTCACCCGACTGACTGAGCCGAGCGCTGACCTGCCGGGGTTAACGCGTGCGTGCACATCAGGGCTGGCCTCTAACGAGGGTCGTGTTTGCGTCGGCCGTTTCAGACCTCGTGCCAGATCCCGAGCAAACGTCAGTCTGACGTCTCCGTGCGACGGGCGACATCTGGTCGTACTCCAGCGTCCGGTCGGGCTGTGTTCACATGCTGTGAGCAGACGGTGATCCAACAGCTCGGCGTGCTGAAACGCCTCCACTCGGACCACCAGAACATGTCCTGGTTCAAGAGTTGCTGCACTCCTGTGCAGGGGGGGGGGTGTTCCTGGTTTGATTGACATTTTCACCCTCCAAACATGTGTGGGTAAGTGTCTCGCAGCCGGCAGTTGGACACTTAAAGCCAGCACTGGTGTCGGTTCAGACGAGACGCTCCGGCGAGCTGCGAGCGTCGCCGCTGCGACGTCGGCTCTCGGGAATCAAATCGAACATTTGTGTTGGAAGCAAATTTAGGAGAAAAAAAAAAACCCTCAAGTGAGCATGAGTCATCAGACATCTGAAGCCACTCGTAAGCAAATCGAGGAGGTTTTTTTTAATCTATATAACAAGCTTTTACAGCCCGAACTGCGCTGGACTTTACGATAAGCAGCAAATCTGTCGAAGTGGCGTGCTTCTGCCCTCGGGCCGCCGCGTCTCATGAAATATCACGCAGAGCTGGTGCACGGGGGAAAAAAAAAAATAAAAAAGAAACGTCCCTCGGAGGAGACAAACAGCATGCGAAACCGAAAAGTACGCCAAGCCTTTCTTGGCCTGTGATGTCTGTGAGCTGGAGAGGTGCATGATGGGGGGGTGTGGGGGGGGGGGGGGGGGTTGCGTGTGTATTGAGGCATGCAGGGATGCTGGGATAACCTCATTATTCACCTCGACTCGCTTAGGAAAAAAAAAAAAGAAGTAAAACAAAACCGTCCTGCCTGCTCGGCCTAGAGGAATGGTGACGGTGGAATGAGAGGGGTTAATCATCCGTGCACGCTCGACGTCAGATTGTTTGTTGACCAGATTATAGATCGTCGGTCGGCCGATGTTTTATTTCCAAGACGAATAGGTGATGGACCAGATTTACGCGGCCGCGGTTTGAGTTTTTCTCCTGCGTGATCATCACTTCGTCAGCTTCTTCTTGTGTTTGTTTTTTTTTTCCTGATCTGCACTCGGGGAACCATGTTGAATCTTTGTGGAAATCAGGTTAAGATCATCAGATCCCCCCCCCCCCTCCCCACCTCCCCCCGTTCAAAACCGAATCGGAATAAATTAGCCTTTGGGCTCAGGAGGAGCAGCGTGGCTGCCACTTCCCTCCCACTCTTTAGGAAAAGAATTGAAGTTGAGGCTTTTAACCCCCCCTTCATCGACCCCCCCCCTCCCTCTTCACTCTCCCACCTCCAGCCGAAGCCAAAATCCCTCCCAAAGTCCCCAAACTCATCTGGAAATCTTTCTTATCTCAGCTCCTCCAGCTCGTTTTTTTTTTTTTTTCACCCAGCAGCAGCGGCTGCAACTGAGAATTCAAGGAGCCGGAACCCAAATTCATCCCGGCCCGACTGATCGTAGCAGCTTTCACGCCAAACATGCTGAGAATTATAGTAAAGCCCCGCGAGCAGCCGGTGGATGCTCCAGTATCTCGGTCCAGATTAGAGCGAGATGCCTTTTGAACGTGATAAGATACACGGGGAGTTTTTGGGACCTAAGTCGACCCTTTTTAATGAGATTGTTTCATCGGATCGCGCTCGTCCTTGTGATTAAGCATCATCAATCATAATCGTCAAGCATCACAACGAGATATTCAATGATCTCCGACGTGTTTTTTCTCCCCAAATAATATTGTTGTTGTTACTTTTACAGCTCCTGTATTCCAGCCACGTAATGAGGTTGCTGTAATACGCTCGTATTATTTACTGATCGCGGTAGAATTGACATTTTTCCATGTTTATATACATGGCTGGAGAGCAGGTGGGCGTTTGTTTAGACCGCCAAGATGGCGGACCTGTCAATGAGCCCGTCACGCCTGAAGTCACATATTGAAATATGAATGAGGATTGACTCTCTGTGAGTCCTGTCCATTGTCTCTGTCTGCGTGGACAGCAGGATCGGGCGTCAGTGGATGCGTCGGTGACACTTCATTGAGACATTCTGCGTTGGCCGTTATTTAACGTCTCCCCCCATTTGCATGCTAAATGGTTTGAAAAGTGGGCTCATCTTCGCAAATCTCCTCACTGGTCCGAGAAGAATGAGAGGATCAGATTAGCAGCACGCATGTTGCTAATCCAAATTCCCCCATCGCCCCCTGTTTGCTGCCACCACAAACAGAAAGGCAAAGAAACTACACATCTCACGCTGGCATTGACTCAATTTGAGGGAGGGGGATGTCCCCCTCTCACCCCCTCCCCTGCTCCCTCCCTCCCATTTCCCCTCGGGTTGTATCGTGCAGCCTTTAATGGCTGCTGTTGTTTCACACTACGAGCCAATCTGGCTGTGCTCCTGAAGTCATCAGAGGGCTGTTAGCACACAAACAACAGCAGCACTCCCCACTCAGCTGCAGTAAAAAAACAGCCCGGGACCTCCCGTCGTCCGGGATGACTCCGCCCCCCTCCTCCCCCCCGCCCCCCCCTCTCTGATGTGGATGCAGATTAGACCGTCGGCACGCGCGGCGATGCTCCGTCACAGGCTCGGGCTCCGGCGCCAGGATCGGGCTCCGGGGCCGAGTTTCTCGCGGCTTCTGACAGGCGGAGCGTCGCCTCCCTCTGTTCGGAGAGGAACCGCCATCTGGACGGAGCGCAGCGACCGCTGGGGAGGGCAGAATAAAGACAGGACTCTCTTTTTAGGAGAGGTTTTTTTTTTTTCCTTCTCTCCTCTCCCTCCCCTCCCCTCCGTCCTCCGTCACGTCTCCCATCTGCCTCTTTGCCCCCCCTGTGTCCCTTTACAGAGTCACTGTACTGTTTTCATTCTGCCTCACTGTACCGTCGACCAGGATGAACCCGGCCTGCAGGCTCAAAGTCATCACCATCAATCAGGCACCAGTTACCAACGGCGAGCGTTTATCGTCAGTTAATCGGTTTCTTTTGTAATTGTTACACATGATGACTCAGGGCATCAAACACTTATTAAGGGACTTTAAATTAAGATTACAATTTAGGCTTTTTTTCATTTGGTTTTTAAATGAAACCATATGAACATAAACTCAATTTGGACTCAACCTGGATTGTAGGAAAGCCACTTTTTGCACAGGGAGAAGGTGCAAGCTCCTCACTGACGGACTCGGTCAGAGATCAAACCAAAGTGATCTCGCCATGAGTGAGTGTGTGCGAGTCTGTGCGAGTGTGTGCGAGCACTGCTTGGAGAAAAGACAAATGCACTTAAGATTCCTGCAGCAACAATGCAGCAAAGTCCTCACGCGCGAGCAATAAGAGCCTCAGTGAGCACTCTCCACGCGCCGGCCTGTTAGTTACTGCGTCCTTTCCCCAAGTGTGCAGTTTGATTGGCGGCGGAGAAACGATGCAGGGGAAAAAACACTTGCTGAGAAACCAAAAAAATAAAAAAATCAGCTTTAAGAGAGAAGAAACAGTGTTTTAATAACGTCAGCGAAGACGAGCTTCAGATGACGTTTGACTGACGGCTCCATTGATTGCAGCTCTTCGAGTCTTGAACAGATATCACTGCTTTTGCGTTTTTTTTTTTGTTCTGATCTAGTTTTGCTGATCTGTAATTTTTTTCCCAGGATAATCTTGTTGCATGTTTTGCTTTCTTATTTCTCTACAGACCGGATTTCCTCCCGGAGGTTCCCGTTGGCGTCGCCGACTGAGGAGCTTCTCCCATCGCGTCCCGTCAGCGTTCCCACACTGTGATTTGCACGAGTGGATTTGGTGAGGAAGCACTACTTTTTTTTTTTTCTTCTTCTTGCGTTTCTTCGCCACGAACTGCCCTCTGAGTGAGTGTGTGTGTTTGTGTGTGGAGGGTTTCAGTGCTGCAGAATAAAATGACAACATTGCAAGGTGTAAAACCGGCCGTATGGAGAAAATAACAGCTTTCGGTTGGTGTCTGAGAAACCTACAAAAGGAGTATCACTTCCAGAAACACTCGGGTGTCACGCAGGGCTGAATTGTTTCTGGCTCTTTGTTGTTGATTTTTTTGCGTGACTAGATTTCAGATTTTTTTTCTTCTCCTTTTTTGCTTAGTTCTCGTAACATGACCAGAAGTTTGAAAGTGAGATTTCATGCCGCAGCCTCAGAGTTGGAGAACATTGCCCCCCACAACACAAAAGGTCATCTGATAATTACTGTGTCTTGTCGGCTGGCGCCTAAGCAGTGTAAGGTGTTCTCTCATTGCGCAGTTTTTTTTTTTTTTTTGTATTCTGGTGCCCTTTTCTTTGCCTCTCTGGTTCAGGAATTATGGAAGCTGCAGCAGAAATTATTTATGTGCGCTGGAAGCGCAGTGGGTTCAAATTTGGCGCATCAGAGGAGTGAGCTCATGGTCGGATCGATACTGCAGGGTTGTGTGGCTCCTTTGTAGCATGTACATACAAACCACAAGACACAGTGTTGCTGCTGCTCGAGTAGAAGTTTAGTTTTTCGACTAAATGAGCAGGTTTTTTTTTTTTTTTGGGTTAATCTGGCCTCATCCAGGTCCTGGGTTCGAACCCAGGCGGGGGCTTTCAGTGTGATGTCAGACTCGTGTGAGTTTCCTCCAGCAACTCCGTCTTTCTCCCAACGTCCAAAAACTTTGAGAGGTCAATTGTGTCCATAAATGTGTGTCTGTCTCTCTGAGTTTGTCCCGCGATAGATTGGCCACATGTCCAGGCCGTGTCCTGCCCTGATTGGCTTCAGCACTCCTCAACACTTGTATGGATTAACCTGGATAGAAGGTGAACAATGGTCTTTTACTGGCTGACATGAAGGTGGAGGTGTGCTCTGGGCTCTGGGCTCTGTTCGACTGAATTAACAGGC
Source organism: Malacoctenus tetranemus (assembly GCA_032274765.1). Lineage (NCBI taxonomy): Eukaryota > Metazoa > Chordata > Actinopteri > Blenniiformes > Labrisomidae > Malacoctenus > Malacoctenus tetranemus. Next base: position 20,823,499 of record JAUESF010000001.1, on the reverse strand, counting down.
ACCACGTGAAGCAAGTACATCAAAAATGATCAAACGGATCTTTGGGGGAACTTTCACTTCAATCGTTCTAATTTGCTTCTCAAAGAAAATGATGAAAACAAGCTCAAACTTATGTAATCACCGTGGCTCAAGACTGTGCATCACAACGACCATCCGGCAGACCCCAGATCAGCTTTCAGCTGCGAAAGATTCCGCTGTTGTTTTTTTCTTTCTTGTGTTGTGAACGGAGATGACACCGTCTTCACAGGTGGGCCGCCAGCTGCTGCTGTTATGCCTGAGATTTATTCAAATGATGGAAAAACTCAGGTTGTTTGACTGAAAGCCGCACAAAATCTTCTTTATCCTCGCCAACGCCGGAGCACTCTCCTCTTCCGTCCTTGACAAATCATATTCACTCGAATGTTTTTTTCGAGCCATCGAACCAGTGGCACCGAGTGACATTTGTTTTATTGGGAGTGTTTTTTTTCTGCCGGCTTATTTGTTGTTTTACAAGAGCGGAGGGTTCACGGGTGACTGGCTGCGTTGGCAAATGTACATCTAGTTAACGTTTCGCTCTCTGACACGCGGCAGAAAAGACTCTAAATAAACTGGAAATGTTTGCTGGTGCTTTTTTTGGGGGGGGATAAAGGGATTTGACTTAAGTCACAGGGTTGGATTTTGTTGCTGCCGTATCGTGTGTATATTGATTTCCTGGTGATTTAATTGAACTCGAGATGCGGTACCGGTTAGCTCTGTCAACTCACAGTAAGGAGGTCTTAAGTTTAAACCCTGAGGGGACATTTCTTTACTGAATTTCCTCACACAGTGTAAAAAATAAAGTATATAAGGTAAATTGGTGAGTTAAAAATGTCATATTGTGTGTGTGTGTGTGTGTGTGTGTGTGTGTGTGTGTGTGTGTGTGTGTGTCCAGATATCTGCTGAAAAGTGTTCAGGACTGTTTTGTGATGCAGTGGCAGTTGGAACATCTGGCCAGAGG
>JAUESF010000001.1:20779128-20792608 GCA_032274765.1 Malacoctenus tetranemus | reverse complement strand
CAGCCCACCCCCCCCCCCCCCCCCGCACAGCCTTTGTGCTGAACAATGAGTCCTTTGTGCCGCTTCGACCTGCAGCCTCTCTCCGCGCTTTCCATTAACTCGCATTAAAGTGGAGGAAAACAGCAGAGACGTTAAGCCGATTATATTTGCAGATGATGCACTTATGCAGATCCAATTACTCCGAATCAAGAGAATTAATTAAAAGACACTATTTGCAGATTCAGGGGGAAAGAAAAAAAAAAAACACACCACATCGAGTCTCTGCCAAAATATGCTGAATGTTGTCTTTTGTGCAAACCCACGTATGGGATTCTGCCCACACATAATGAGCGGCTCAGCACCGACGCTGTACCTGTTTTGAGGAGGTCGCTCGCAGCCGGTCTGCAGATTCCCACTGACGATTGAGATCTCCTCCCGTTTTTCCTGTCGTTGCAGTCTGAAGTGTCGTGGATACCCAACAAGCACTACTCAGGTATTTACGGCTTGATGAAGCTGACGCTAACCAAAGCTCTGCCCGCGGACCTGTCCAAGGTCATCGTCCTGGACACGGACATCACCTTCGCCACCGACATCGCCGAGCTCTGGGGCATTTTTCGGAAGTTCACCGGTAAGAGTCTTATTCAGCTTGTCTGGTTTGGATGCCGGCATCAAGCTGTTTTTTCCATTTCTCAATGCTGAAAATACGTTGTGGAAGAACCTTGAATGTATGTTAGTTCACAAATGTTTGCAATATGTTTAAAATAAGCCTTGATCATGAAGGCTGAATATGCTACCTGCATCACAGATGTAAAGAAATGGGGTCAGTAATGTGGACAAGTTGTTGAAAACCTCAGAAAATTCTTGTTTAAAAACATCTGAAGAGTCTGTTGTTGAAAAAAATCCTCTCAATGAGGATGAAATTCAGAAAATACTTTGCAGTAGACACTTAAATCTGTGTTTACCTGTGAAAGTATTTGACATTTCTTCGTTTATTAATGACTTTAACTCTTCATATTTTCTGCTCAAGTCAACAAAAAGTACAGAAAATGTTCCTGACGTCTGCAGCAATGTTGTCTTATTTATTTGGCGCTTGAAAATGAATGTGTCAATGTTGAAGTAAGAGACGAGCATTACGCCACTAAAAGCAGTGCTGTCAGTGTGTGTGCGCATGTTTATTCATGCAAAAGTGATGAATATGGATCTTTGCTTGGCAGATAAGCAGGTGATTGGTCTGGTGGAGAACCAGAGCGACTGGTACTTAGGCAACCTGTGGAAAAACCACAAGCCCTGGCCAGCGCTGGGAAGAGGCTTCAACACAGGTGAGCAGCTGCTCTTTTGTGTGTCGCCTGGAATTTTTTTCTCTGGCACTGGTTTCCCCCGAGCACCGAGAAGCTGAACGGAGGAAGTCGTTTGGTCACACAAATCCTCTGTCGCAGGCGTCATTCTTCTCTACCTGGAGCGACTGCGACGCATTGGCTGGGAGCAGATGTGGCGGCTGACGGCGGAGAGGGAGCTGATGAGCATGCTCAGTACGTCGCTCGCCGATCAGGTGAGCTGTCGAAGTGCGTCGAGCTCGGCGAAGGTGACACGCTGAGTCATCTGCCGACGACAAAAGACCAGAAAAACAAGGAGAGCCGCGACACACAAAACACTGTCAGGTGCCGGATGAGCCAACAGACAATCGGCTTTTATTGTCCGCAAGAGAAAATGAGATGTTTTGAATGTGAGGAGTTTGAATTAGAATGTTTTTTTTGGGGGGGGGTGATAATTTATCACAATTCAAAAGTTTGAAGTACAATTAGCTGACAGACATGCAATTGAAAACTGGTAAATATGTTTTTAGCCAAATTCGGTCTTTCAGATCTGTCACGTTCTTGAGTGTTGTGCAAATTCTTCACCTTTCATGCGCAACTTTCTGCAAATCAACAAAGTTTCCAAGTCTGACGAAGAGTAAATGCAGGAGGAGCGACTTGGCTTTTCACCCAACAAGCTACATATTTATTCATACACGCTAGTTTGTTTACCTGCATGCGTCTGAATACTGAATACTTATAAGTTGTTAATATTATGAAGATGACCGTAGGTCGTGTCACTCCAGCTTTTGGTTCTCCTTAACGGAAGCATAAAGGAGCGTCTCAGCAGAGCTTATCGCTGGATCTTTATGGCTGCGTTCGTCGCTTCGGTCTTTTTCTTGTGTCCGCATCGACACGCTGAGGCATAAATCGAAGCCTTGTGGTGTGGTTGAAGCTCCGTGTTGATCTGGTTTGTGCAGGACATCTTCAATGCTTTCATAAAGCAAAACCCGGTCCTGGTGCACCAGCTGCCCTGCTTCTGGAACGTCCAACTGTCCGATCACACCCGCTCCGAGCAGTGTTACACCGAGGTGTCTGACCTGAAGGTAGGCGTCCACGCACGCACGCACGCACGCACGCACACACAGACACACACATGCACATGTACGCACACGCGCACACACACGCCACCAGCCAATTATATCCCTCCACTAAGTTGACACCGTGACCCCAGCCACACTCCCGGCAAGGTTGCTGTCAATTAATCCAACGATTATTCTCTCATTTGTGCAGAAAATGTCAGGAAGGAGCAGGAATAATGTTCCAAAGAAGCAGATGAGATGATGGCTTCAGATTGCTCGGCTTGATGAAAAAAATCGCCTAATTTCAATTTCATGAAGGAATATGACTTAGAAAAGTTGCAAATAACCACATTGAGGAGCAGAAAACCTTTCACCACCTCCTCTTTTTTTGCCTGAAACCAAACACAAACCAAACACAACGCATTTATTATTTTAGAAGATCAGAATATCAAACAATTCAGAGACGCAACAGTCATATGCAGAAAATAATCAGCAGTTGTTTACAAAATGACGATAACGTTAGTTGTTAGTAGTTATAAAAGACGAATTGATTCAATTGTAATATTCTGCATGCAGCGCGATGTCTTTGTTTGAAAACCACAACTTCACTAGAAAGTGCTGACTGACATCATGGAGGAGTTTCAAGAACTGTTTGTGTTACTAAACTTTCCTGTTTAAATTTGACTGTTTTGCTTTGATTCATGTTAAAGGACCTGTATTTTTTATTGCGTGGCTGCTGCAGGTGATCCACTGGAACTCTCCGAAGAAGCTGCGGGTGAAAAACAAACACGTGGAGTTCTTCAGAAATCTCTACCTGACCTTCCTGGAGTACGACGGGAACCTGCTGCGACGGGAGCTGTTTGGCTGCCCGAGTCAAGCCAACCCAGAGAGCGTCCAGGTCAGACGCCCTTTACGCAGCGGTCCTGCTAAACAGCGTGTCCGGCCTGCTCCAGCATCCCTCTCTCACCAAGCAAAAGTCAATCAGCTAATGTGTTGGCACGGTGTAGGAGAGCGTTCTTCCTGAGGACACTTTGGCACAGGAACATGCAAAGACAGGGGTCAAATGCTGCTTCACCACCTGAGCCACAGCTGCCCTGAAATGACTTTGTGTTTGGGGGGTTTTAAGTGGACTAAATGAGAGTCTCTAAACAGACGGATCACTGAAATGGAGAAATCTTCTCTCAGGCAGCTGATGGTTATATTATTTTTTTATGTTTCTCCCCCTGCAGCTGCAAACTGCTCTGGAGGAGCTGGACGAGGACGACCAGTGTTACGACTTCCGACGAGAGCGGCTGACGGTGCACCGGGTGCATCTCTACTTCCTGCAGTACGAGTACACGCCCACTGAGGACGACACTGACGTCACGCTGGTGGCCCAGCTCTCCATGGACAGGTACGGGCACTACTGCTATTCAGATGCAGTTTGCCATTCAAGACTTGTGATTTCCGATTCCTACGAATGCATCAGATGTGAGATGCTAAAGACTGGGATGCAGTCAATCAAGGTGTTGCTACGGTGACTAATAGAGATGGAGGATAGTTGCTTGTGATTGGTTACTGAAAAGTAAAAGCGAGTCTTTTGCAGATTGTTGATCTCAGTAATCGGTGTGTGTGCTGTGACTGTTTTGTTGACAAATATGGAAATTAAAAGGGTTTTTTTTTGTGTAATTTTAATACAGTTTTATGGACTTTTGTTGATTTTTATCTCAGTTGACCAAAATGTTTTTTTCATGTGTAGTTATCTCTTGCTGTTAGTTTTATGTTACTTTGGGTCTTCAACAGGCTACAGATGCTGGAGGCCATCTGTAAGCACTGGGAGGGGCCCATCAGCTTGGCCCTCTACATGTCCGACGCCGAGGCTCAGCAGTTCCTACGCTACGCTCAGGCCTCCGAAGTCCTCAAGAACCGCAAGAATGTCGGCTACCACATTGTCTACAAGGAGGGCCAGTTCTACCCGGTCAACCTGGTGAGGAACGTGGCCCTGAAGAACGCCAACACGCCCTACGTGTTCCTCACTGATGTGGACTTCCTGCCCATGTACGGTCTCTATGATTACCTCAGGTAAGACCTGCCGCCTGGGGCGCCGACTGGCACCGGGTGGAGTTTGTGTCTCAGTGCTGCACGGAGCCGGCGCTGTCAGAGGGATTTAAGAGGCTTCTCTTACGTTATAGTGGAAGCTGCTTCACTCTCTGTACCGCAGAAAGGAACGTGACTGACCCTGAGCAGATTAAGTTTGGCATTAATAAGTACGAGATGAAGTGTTATCTGTTGCTTTTGCTCCAACATGGACTAATCTCATCCGGTGCAGTTTGTGCTGTTCTGGCTTCCCGTCACAGTTTTTGGAAAGTTGAACTTAAGCTACTGAACATATTTACTGTGACTGTGATATCGAGAGAAACCAACAGAAGCACTCACAGCGTGCGTGCAAGAATGTGTCTGTCTGTCTGAAAGCCACAGTCACATACAGGAAGTCTTTATTTGAATCCAGGTGGGAAACGTCGGTGATTTAGCTTTTATTCCTAATCAATTTTAAGAAGCATTCCTCAGTTTTCTCCTCAAACGGCATTATAAAAAAATCTGAAGTTGAAATTTTGCTCTTGACTTTCTATCCGTACTCAAAAGCGGCGAGAGCTTTCATGTATTTTCTTGTGTATTTCAACAAGATTATGTTAACTCCCTTGAAACGAAATAGCTTCACTTGTGGTGACAGCGCAATAGAAAACAATACAAGTCACCAACAACTTTGGCCAAAAAGTTGAAGTAAGCCTTCTGAAGCTAACTGTATCAAGCTCTTTTGGTCTATTTTGCAAAGCCTGATTCAGTTTTCCTTGACACTCAGCTCACGTCCAGCACAAATAAACCTCAATTTAGTGATGTTTTGGAGACCAATTACCCAACAGCATGACACTGACACTAACAGCAGCCACTGTAATTACCAATCAAAACCTCCCTTCCACTTTTCCATGCAGACTGGTTTCAGGATTTATTTGTGTATTGAACAGGAGCCTCGTAACGTTTATTAACCCACATCTCTCCCTGTTGTCGAGAGAGAAAAATGTTTACTCCTCAGATTGAGCTGCAACTTCAATGTCAGGCTCCTCTTCAGGCGTGAAGCGTGTGTTCATCTTGTCAATCATCAAAAGTGCACATTTACAACTTTTTTTTGTTGCTCTCGAGAAAAAGAATGTGGTAAAAGTGATGCTCGAGCTTTTTTCCTCCTCTTTTTCTGCTGCTACAGAAAGTCTGTGGTGCAGCTCGACATGGCTCACACCAAGAAGGCTCTCGTGGTTCCTGCATTTGAGACTCTTCGTTACCGTCTGTCATTCCCCAAATCCAAAGCCGAGCTGCTCTCCATGCTGGACATGGGGACTCTCTACACCTTCAGGTACCTCCACACACAAAACGCTTCACTTTTTTGCGCCAGCGAATGAATTATCCAGAAGTAAACGTGACGGTCAACACCCCTTCTCTCTCTCTCCCCTTCTCCCCAGGTATCACGTTTGGCCGAAGGGTCACGCCCCCACCAACTATGCCAAATGGCGGACGGCCACCACTCCCTACAAGGTGGAGTGGGAGCCGGACTTTGAGCCGTACGTGGTGGTGAGACGAGACTGTCCAGAGTACGACCAGCGCTTTGTGGGCTTTGGCTGGAACAAGGTGTCTCATATCATGGAGCTGGACGCACAGGTAGACCGATGACGCTGAGCTTCACAGCAGTTAGAAACGCAAAATCACCAATTCTCCAGAACTGACTCGGCTGTTGTCGGCTCGGCTCAACACATTTTTTCCATTACAACTGTGTCCCACCTTAGTGTGATGAGGTCACCATAGCAACAAGACTTGATAATCACATTGCATCCTTTGTATGCAACACACACTCACCACAACAAAGGAGGACACTGAGGCGATGTTATGATTCCTGCTCAGTTTGTTGCCGTTTTGCTTTATGTGTAAAAAGACACAATATAAACACACTATCACTGATGTGGGGCTTTATCGGGTTTGATGTATTTCAATTCACGCTGCCTCTTCTCCTCAGGAGTACGACCTGATGGTCCTCCCCAATGCGTTCATGATCCACATGCCGCACGCGCCCAGCTTCGACATCTCCAAGTTCCGCTCCAGCTCCAGCTACCGCAACTGTCTGAACACCCTGAAGGACGAGTTCCACCAGGACCTGTCCCGCAAGTACGGCTCGGCGGCTCTCAAGTACCTCACGGCCCAGAGGAACATCTAGAGAGACACTGAAGCGACAGTGGAAGCGGGACTGTGGAGAGGCGGGCACATCCGTCAGCCCCCCCCACCCTCCACCCCCCTCGCCACCACCCCCTCGCCCCCTCGAGAGCATGACTGTGGACTGATGCCGAGGAGGATGGGCAGGGGGGGGGATATCGCCGCCGAGCGGGGAATTTGAAAGCTTTACAGCCCTTTTTTGAGCGTCGTCGGGCTCCTGTGCATTAATTCTCCAGTCGACTCCACCTCACGGTGACCGAGATGCAAAAGCAAAAACCCTGAACGGTGCCAGGATGGAATTTCAGAAGAGGCTGACTGGGACGGATGTGTGGGATGTGGATGAGACCAGCTTTAAGGCCAGGAAACAACAACCATATTCTGACAATTTGTTCTGACAATCAGGGCTTTTTTTCCCCCAGAGGACGTATAAAAAGCAGCGGCCTGCTTGGGTTTCTGGATACGCTGGGACTCCCGTCAGTTTGGGGAAAACTTTGAACATTCGAATCACATTCTGGAGGCCGGTCGAACTGGAGAAAGATTGAAGCCTTATCACTTTTCGTGATATTTACGGAGATATTTAATATTTTTATTTCTTTTTTTTCCTCTTTTTTTTAATTCTAATTCTGAACCAATGATAGCGAACATTTGCATTTACAACCTATTGATTATGGCTTTACATAAGAATCACTTTATTTTTCTTTCCTTTCTATATTTTCTGACCTCTTTGAGAAAAAAATCCGTAGTGTCCAATTATTTTCAATTTTTTTGTGGGCTTCAGGGATGTGCTTTTTTGTGTGGGAGTGCGTGCGTGTGTGTGTGCGAGCGTGTGTGTGTGTGTGTGTCCGATCCAGATGCATCATATGGCACGTCTTCAACGCGCTTACAGCTTGTCACCAGTGTCATGCTCGCTTTCGTCCTGCATGTGAACGGCTGCACTACATGTTCCTTTCACATTAACAAGCGGCGCTTCTTCTTCCGAATCATTCACCCCCCCCAACAAGAGGTAAAAAAAAACCCAGAAACATTTTCTGATCGGACGCATCGTGACCGAAAGGGACCAGCTCACGCGACCGACGCTGACAGCAGACGTTGAGTCGATGTCAAACGGAGCCGCGAAGCGCAGAAACGAGACGAGAGGCAGGAACTTTTCATTTCACTTGTTATTTTCTAACATTGTTTGTGTCAGATTCACTGGATATATGTGCCGTCTACTGTGAAACTCACCGACCATCCTTTTTTTTCAGGGGGGAGTCCAGCAGAAATTAAGTCTTTCTGCAGCCGAAGCGTCCAACCTTTGTTCTTTTTGAGCCTTGGAGAGGAAATTCCTTCTAAAAAAAGAAAAAAAAAAGGCTGTCGACCCCCCCCCCCTTTTCGATTTGCCAAAATATTATAGTGAAGCCAAACACTAGAGGAAACACACACTCTCATCTCTCTCCTGCGTAGATCAGAATAAAAGCAGCACATGCTGGAGATGGGACCAAACAGTTTGGGTTCAGTTGGAAGGAAGCAGCTTGTTCTCTGCTGCAGAGAATTAAAGGACCCTGGGTGGAATTTCAGCTGGACTTCTACCCTCCGTTGGTTAATTGCCCAACTTTTTTCATTGTTTCGGTTTCTCATCTTTTCATCTGATACTTCCGTCCTGCAGAGGATTATCAAATGACTTTTTGATAGAGTGCTGCAGTCGTTTTTGGAGGTGTGTAATTTGCTCTCCATCCCTGAAGGACTCGTGAGCGATGCATCACTGGTAGCGATTAAAATTAGGCTCAAGTTCAAATAGAGATTTTCTCCAGCGAGATCGTCCACACAACTGAAGAACTGGTGACGTCATTTCACCAGCTACAATACTTTACATCAAGGTTGCCTAAAGGTGACCAGGAAATGCTAAGCTGCAAGGAAGCAAACTGCTCTGCAGCTAGTTTTCGATTTAGTTTTTTTGCATTTACCTTTTACCAAACTGTCAACTGCTGAACTCACCAGCAAGACAGTTTGAGTCACGATATTTTTTGTTTACTCCTAAAATCCCAACTTGCTTTTAATGATAATTCCCAGACAAAAAAGTGAAAAAATAAACAAACTACTGACATCGATTGTGCCAAATTATTCCCTGCAGCACTCAATTGAACATTTCATCATAATAAGCAGTAGAAGCCACTATGAGACTAATGATTTTAACTACTCTGAGCCACTCATTTGTATCCGACCACCTATTTTAAAAAAGTAAACAGGCTACTGCTTCATATTTGCATCTAAATTCAAGCTCCTCGGAGGCTTATTAGGTTATTTGACATCTTTTCTTGCAGCTAAAGTCAAGGAAAGAAACATTTCACATGTGACGGGAATGTTCCACTTTTTTTATTATTATTATTGTCATTTGTGTGTTGTTTTTCCTGCCGTCTTTGGGTCAAAAAGCTCATTATCATGATGTCTGCCTGCATTCGTGGAGTCAAAGGCAAGCAGTTAAGAACTAAAGCCAACCCCGGGGGTGATTTCCCCGCCGAGCGCGCGGCAGCGACCAGAGTCGGGTGCTTCTCTGAGCGTCGGATCGAGAGCGAACGGTGTTTGCGACGGCTGCACTCGGATCGGAGTGAGCGTGAACGGCGCCGCGACGAGCCCCGCTCCCTCCCTGCTGCCATCCAGCGCCGCCTCCATTGACTTGTTGTTGATTGTGGTAAATGCTAGTGCCTTTGCTGTATTGTGAAACTGGATATTGATTGTACTGTTGTACCGACAGGGCCTGGGGATAGACAGGCGCTCTATTTATTATTATTGTTGACTCAAATCAATCATATTTTTCTATGTAAGTGCTTTAAATAAAATTTGCCCTTTTTTAATCACTTGTGTCCCGTTGACTGGCGGACGTGGAGACCTCCCTCCGACTCCGGCAGCGTTTCGGTGGGATCGTTGTTATTTGGGGATTAAGAAGACCTCGAGGAGTTTCTGTGCTCTCACTCCCGCAGGCCACAGAAACGTCTTGGGATATTGAGAAATTTGAGAATATTCTCCGAGGTCGCTGGTTTTAAGCTGCACGAATCCTCCATGTGTATAATTGGCTGTGTGAAAATTTCCAATCCCAAGTTAATAACCTTGGATGAATGAGGGCCCTGCTAGCTCTCACCCTGTTTTATTAACAGCAAAAGGATATTTAGAATATATTACGTGTGTTTACATAAACACTGATAACATTCAACCATGAAAAAAAACCACAATTGGACACAGAAAAATAGAAACTTTAAATGGAGGCAAAAACCAAGGAGCAAAAACAACTGAATTAAAAAGGAATACGCAGAGTATACATGCGGTGGAAGTACTGTGTACTGCCAATCAGTCTTTTTTTCAAACTGCCTCTGACATAGTCTGTGGATCCCTTCTTTGTTTCGCACATTACAGTGAAGCCAAACACTTGCAAAAACACACAATCTCCTCTACATACAAACATAGGAGCTTTCAAAATAAAAGCAATGGACATTTTCCTCAGTCTGTGTCTAAATTTGACAACTTCAGTGCAGGCAGAGCTTCGGACCACGTTGACGGACTTCCCGGACCCCAGATTTAGACCCACAAAACACAGTTAAACTTATGGAGCAGCCATCTAAATCCAGATGTTCAGTACAAGAATATTCATCCACATGTATGTCGATTACGACAAAAAAGTGCATAAATGATACAAAGCGACTCACAAATAACAAAAATTATAAACTGACATTTAATCATAAAACAGATTTCTGATGAAATTAGTTTATATTAAAACACAAGACTTATTTTTACAGTATCTTTTTGTGACGATCACTATTGAGAGATTCTTCTGTCCCTTGAAAGATTAAATGTCCCTAAACCAAAACGTTTCAAGGTTCCAGCTCAAACGCTCCCGTTGTTGTTCTGAATTAATAAAGCAGCCCTACAGTAAGTCAGTGCGCACCAAACCTCCAGCATCTCTGTATTTACTCTGAAGCATCCGTGTAAACCTTCAGTGACTCACGGGGGCTCTTCAGCGTGGTCCGTCGCAGCGTGCAGAGGCGCCCCGCAGCACTGCTCTCCTCCAGCATTAGCACATGTTACATAGATGTAGCCTGAGCCCCCTCCGAGCTGTCAGTCCTCAGCGGGAGTACATCCACTTCTCGCCTCCAGGGTTCTTAGCAACAACTTATCAATTATTAGTCAGCCTCTCTGCATGTAGGCCAGCCGAGCCCATATGTACCGCGTGTCGGCACACAAACTGTACAAGGACTCAGCGGTGAGAGAGACCTCAGAGCACCTCCTCCTGCTTTTGCTTTCACCTCCTTTATTTGCAGTGTTTTACTCCTGCACACTTAATTCAATACTGATTTACACAATACAGGAAGATTTTTTTAGAGTAATAAAACATTTTTATACATGGAGAGTTGGCTCTATTGTTGTTTAAACACTTAATGTTGGCACAACAATTTGCTGGGCTTTTAAAGCCTATTTTTAAGCGGGTCCCCTATCACCTAAAATCAACAGCAGAAGAGCTACAAAAACTTGTGTGAAACTTTTCTTTTTTTTCAGAAGCGAGTCCACTTGATGAGCACTTTTCCAGGACATTTTCCCCAAAAGGACCTCCCGTTCCTCCGCGGCTGGAAGCTACCAAAGCTCGAGACTCGTACAAAGCATGAGGTTAGTTTAAAAGTGAAGTGATAACTTTATTAAAACAAATCTGAGAGATGGATGGATAAATGGATGTGACGCCACAGAGTTCAAGGACGGTTGGTTTTCTTGACCTTTCTGAATGTCTGTTCAGATGTTGTCTCGTGACTAAAAAGACGAACACCGTTCCTCGTCCTCTCGCCAGCTGTTTTCAGTCTTGGCATTCGTGGTGGAAGCCTGCAAATTGAATTGTCTTTGGTGGATGTGTTGTTTGAATAATGGGCTCCCTCCTCTTGTTGATTTTTTCTTTCCCTGAATAAGGAGCAAGGGTGAAACAACCCTGTGAAGTCAAGCATTTTCTCATTTCCAATATCTGCAAGAAAAAACAACTGAGGCACTGTGATAATCATCTCCTGTGAGATAAAAAAACAACACAAAAAAGCCTCCCAATTCCACAGCAGCGCTCATTCCGGCAGAACGCCTTGATGTACTGATGTCATGAGGTGAAGAACGCAGCAGGAGAAGCGCTTTTAAAGCAGATTTCAGCCTGACTTTTTACAGCTGCAGCGTCGATGGAAGCGCAGTGACGACCAGACACAGGGACACTTCCCGGGGATCTCGAAACCTCGCCGCTGCTGAGATTCAGCCGCGAACAAACAAGCTCGTTTTAAAAGTGACGCCCGTCATCGGCCCGATGGCTCCGACGGCCTCGCGGTTTCGGATGATCCCGTCAACCGAATCCTGTTTAGTACACGAGCTCTCTGCGTGAATTATTCATTCGTTATTCTGACATGCGGTTGATTTTTTTTCCCTTTTTTTTTTGGATCAATTTTTTTTTTCTCAACCACGCGCGCCGCTGCAGAAACATCCGCCGGCCCACCTCAGGGCGAGCCCCGCGGCTGGAGCACCGTATGCAAATGCAGGGAATTCATGAGGACTTCTTCAGAGTATCAAACATTAGGGGAGGGTGTGGGGGTGGGGTGGAGTGGGGGGCACAAACTTCAAATGCTGAGCTGAAAAGTTTGCATCGACTTCAGTTGATTATTTCATCAATTACCGTGCAGGGGTCACTGCAGGCCGTGATGGAGTTTGTTTTGTTGGATGACGGTTGCAAAGTATACAGCTGAAATTGTCAATTACTTGTGGGGTTTCTTCAGGTTTTTTTCTGTCATTTTCAGACGCATCAAATTGACTCTTCGCGCCAATAAAGGAGGGAAAAGATGTACTGCAGGTGTGAAGACGCTTCAGCTCTATCGTATAAACGGCCGACATATCTCTCCACCCGGACCCCGGCCCACCCCTCCAGTGGCGGAGTAAGCCTCCCACGCCACTCGTAACAGCAGCCATTTCTTCTTCTTCTGCCATAAAACTCCTCTCATAAAGACACACAAACGCGTCACATCCCCTCAGTGAATCACTTCTTCCTTTCTTCATCCTGTTATCCATACTTTAACTCATTTTTATGGCCGGAATGTAATAATCTCTCCTTCGGAAGCGTCGCTTATGTCGGAAATGAAAGTGTGCTGTGATGTTTACGTAATTGCTTTTTTTGGTGGAATAACACAAATAACAGTTTAGATGTGTACGTCGGAAACTCTCTAAATTGCCCATACATGTTGCAGGTTTTATTACAACTGCTTGTGAGAGAAGCTAAACTCACAGTTATCATGAGGAGGAACAAACTCCTGATTTAAAATAAAATCTTCATATTTAGCAATGCACATTTTTATCTCAGTATTGTTGTAATCAAAGGAGCCACGCATGCAGATCTCCTGTTCAAATTGTGAGGAGAAACATAAGAATTAATACATGTACGGACTTTTATCCACTTCATGTTCGTCACCAGATCAGGAACACGTGCGATGAGGGTCAAGTGACACGCGTTCAGTCCACGATGAACTCCTTCGTAACTGGCGCCTGACATAAATCACTAATCTCTTCCTTTTTTCCCCCCACTCGGCTCATCCGCCCGCAATAAAAAAAAAAACTCTGACATGGTTTGAATCCTGACGAGTTCTGCAGACAATGCGACGCCAGCTCAGAGCAATAATCCGTGTTCCTCGAACGTAAATAGGACCTCTGACCTGAACTGCTGTACGGCTGGATTGCCTCTCCCCCTCTGAGCATGACCTTTCCTCAGAGGTCAGTGAAAGAAATCAGTGCTTTGTTCAATGAAACAACTTGAAAAAACACAGAGATTAATAAAAAAAAGCAGTCTGTTGTGTGTGTGTGTGTGTGTGTGTGTGTGTGTGTGTGTGTGTGTGTGTGTGTGTGTGTGTGTGTGTGTGTGTG
>JAUESF010000001.1:20761042-20773709 GCA_032274765.1 Malacoctenus tetranemus | reverse complement strand
TGTGTGTGTGTGTGTGTGTGTGTGTGTGTGTGTGTGTGTGTGTGTGTGTGTGTGTGTGTGTGTGTGTGTGTGGTTCCAAACTCCACAGTCACGTTGTGCACTCACTTTGCATTTTCTATTGTACATTAAAAGTCTAACATTTATTTATGTCCCGCTCTGTGGTTGTATATTTACCAGAGAAGTCACTATGATGAATCAGTCCTGGTCCCCCTCCTGGTCCTGGGCCAGCAGGAGCTGTGGCCAGTGTTCAGGACAGGACAGCAGCAGGAGGAGGAGGAGGAGGAGCTGATGAAGCCATTGGAGGGGCGAGGTGGGCACAGGCCAATTATTAGTGTCAGAGTCGAGGCCGGATCGATGTGGATCCAACGAAAAACGACTCCCACCACTGGCCCAGAGGAGTCGTTCTCCTCCTCAGATCAATGGCAATAACTGCTCCTCTCTCTTTCTTTTCTCCTCCGCGTGCTCAATAACGTGGAGGCCGGCACTCCGTCTCTCTCTGCCATGATTAGTCTCACCAAGGGAGAACAATGATGCATCCAGCATATTTACTCTGGGGTGGTTATTGTCCTGTCTGTACTTTATTGACTGTCTGGATCCCGAGAGATTAAAACATCTGAAAAAAAATTGAAAAAAGATAAAAATTTGTAACTTTAGAAACTCAAGAAGAAAAAAAGGCTTTTAGCTGGCTGTTAGTTACAGGAAAGAAAGAGCTTGTACTTGTACATGTGACATAACTTTACATAAATTATACAATAAATTTAGACAAATAATAAATCGAAACTGGCAACACATAATTAGCTGAAATTATTTCTACACATTAATCACGAGTGCATCACTTAAAAAAGTTTTTCATACATTTGTCATTTATTATGAAAAATTATTAGAATTAAATCAATATTTATTTGTGTCTATTAAAAAAATGCAGTTTAAGCTGCAGTTAGAGGGTAGTGCAGGTTACAATTAACACAATGTGATTTTCAGCAGCAATTTATTAAAAACTGAAGCAGTTACACGGGAGCTGAAAGGTTAAAACGATGCAGACTGTTAAACTGAAACAAAGGAGTTTTGAAACATATGCCTATTTATGAGAACACGATCGTGACAAAATTTAAAAGGAGTTTAAGCTCGTGAGATGATTTAAATATTGCTGTAATTGAGTGCATGTCACTTGGAAATACAGAGCCAATTAGTTTACTGCTGGAGGGGTCCGGTCCCGGCTGTCGGAGTAAAGAGATGCATGTTTGGTCGATACCACTACGCAGATCACATTCTACATTTTTAATCATTCATGCAGGGCTGAATTGCTGCTAAAATATGGAGGAACGTGTGTGTGTGGATTCACGGTTCACTGCAAAGTTTCAAGCAAACATTTACATCAGATTCCCTCGGCTAATGTTTAGCTAATTAAGCTTTTTGTCCCTGGAAGTGTTACCCTCTGAGCTGAGTGGAACCACAGCCAGACGCGTTGTTAAGCAAGAGAACAAAGTCGGTGGACCTTTCAGTCTGAATCCAGCCTCTCAACAGCAAACGGGCTTGTTGGTTTCCTCTTTCGACGAGGTTAAAATGTGAGAGAAGTTTTAAAAAGTTGTCGCTCTGTGGTGTGTGACAATCGAGCAGGTGTCACATTACCTCAGTGTCCTGCGTCGCAAATGATCGAGGTGACGGGAGTGTCGTATCACGATGCCGCAACCTGTCCTGCAGGTTGAGTTGTTGTGGACTTTCAACTTGAAAAGACAGAAACTGCATCCGAGCTGAGTCAAGCAAGGTCGAGGGTCACTGCGCTAAAACCGAGTGTTGGAAAAGCGGCATTTGGATTTGGTGATTTTTGGAGGCAAGAACATGCAAACTACACACACTGATTCTGTATCGACCAGCAGGTTTTTGGCGGCGAGGCCTTTGCAACCTGGCAGGCCACACGGTTTTAAATCCAAAAACTCCACCTGGATCCGCTCCATTGAAAACCGTTTGAAAAATGGCAGACACTTTGGAAAACTGCTTCGTAGGAAATTGGACAAAACCGCCCTATCTGTCACGCTCTGGCATATGAAGGCTTTGACCAATCAGGACGCTGCACTTTTCCAAATGTTGATCACAGAGGATCCAGCTGCGAGGAATGAAACGTAGTGACGTATTGTGAGCATCTCTCCACAACAGGAGCAACTGTGCCATTAAAGGGTTCAAACTGATGCTGAATAACAGTCCAATGTGGATGAAACTGATATCCATGATGTGTGCAGCCACAGTTTGCCTGCGTGAGTGAGCTGCTTCCTGCTTTTTTGTCGTCATAACTTTTAACATCGACGATCCCGATTGGCTCGGCCATTTTTCAAGCTGGCGAAACCATTTTGAACGGCAGCGGGACCAGACGCAGATTGCAATATGTTGTGGCGTGATTTGAGGTGATGGTACTTCCATTTATCCACTGTTTCACTCCAACAGCAACTCAAAAGCCACTGAATCAGTGGCCCCCAATCCTGGTGGTCTCGCACTGCCTTTCAACAGCAAAACTCAACAAACTGGCGAGCCCGCCGTGAGTTGTGTGTATATAATGAAACGTGCTCAACACATTAATGTATTTATGACACACTTTATCACATCAGTTATTTATACTTCCACATTAAAACAAACTGCATGTATTTCACTTCATTAAACATGCATTTTGCCCCTGATCCCCTGATGAGAGGTTGTTTGAGGGGCCTCTTAGCAGCCGCCAGCCGCGCGCTGCGGCTCGGAGAGCCGTCCTCTCATTTCGGGCGTCACGTGGCTCAGCGAGGAGCCTGCAGCATATAATGAGGGCGAAGGGGTGAACACGCATTTACACGATGGATTCATTAGAGAGACATATTGCAACATTTGATAAATGAAGCCCAACCGCCGCACGGTTGACGCGCAGCTAAATCTGCGCGCGCCAAGGTGGCCCCAGGTCTCCAATTACACGGCCCAACTTCTTGTCTGGAACGCAGGCCAACACACCTGCTTGCAACATCTGCCAGGCTCACCACAGGAATTCAGTGTATGTGCGAGGCTGTGATTAAATGTACACAGGCGCTTCTGTGGAGAGTGAGTGGGTTTCTAAAAACAGGACATGATCACGTCCTCGGGCATCATGATGGGAAAAAAAAAGAAGACAAGAAACGATTCTTTTGTGCTTTCTTTGCTGCGTCCCTGCAGTTGTTTGCTAATTGCTTTGGTGTCTTAACCTTTTAGGCTCGAGAATAATAGCACAAGAAATTATTGCTGAAGACTGAACAAAAACAGCTTTCAGAATCGAGGAAGGAAAAAAATATTGAAATGTGGAAATTAGTGTTATTTCAAGTCAACTGTGTCAGCAAAAAGTTTCCCACCACTTGATAACTTTTTATGTCATATTCCAATCATTATTACTGTGCGAAAAAATCTACAGAAAGAGTTTAAAGTAACTTTTTTCCCATCTCTGTTAAATTGCTTTGAGAATCTTTAACAGTAAAGAATTGACAGCAGCTGGCAGTTCACGTTTTTGTGAGGTAAGTTACTTTTTGTACCTTGAGTAAAGTCCTTTGAATCCGTCCTCTGTCTCTTCTGTTGTTTCCTGTTGTAGGTACAACTATGACACAAATTGTGCACCATGTGAAACGTGTCATGGTCCCCCTGCTGTTTGTGTTGTTTCCTGAGAAGCGTTTTGTCGACTGTTCTTTTTCCATTTCCTCCGTCGTCTCATCTGTCGTCTCAACATGAAGTGTTTCTCCCTCAGTTCATCAGTAGTACAGCTTTGGGTGCATCACCACTCTTTGAACAGGAACTTGTGTTTGAACTTGTCACTGCTCTTCAGGAAAGAGGCGGGCGTAAACAGTGCATCCACTTTAACCAAACCAATAGTTTCAGAATATTCCTCCAAGTTGGCTGTTATTTCATTTGTGAATCCATGATGATTATCATGATTATCAACCCACAACATGCAATTTTAATCCAAACAGAGGCAAAACTATTAACTACATTTAGAGCTTGAGCCTGCAATTAAGTGGAAAGCTCACTAAAACATCCGTAAAAAAGAAGAAGCAGTTTTTAATTTAAGAAAAATCTTCAGCTCAGACAAACTCCACTTTAATGACCAATTAAAGGCCATGTGCTCTGTCCCTGTTGGTCTTTTTACAGTCCCTGTTTGGACATGAATATATGTGTGTTTTTGGCCTCATTTCGTTTTCAGCTATATATTTTTGCTTGTTTGTCGTGTGTAAGTACAGTACAGTATTTGTTGTGATTATATAATTGCTGTGAATGAGCTCATTTCCCTTTCATGCAAATTCCTTCTGATGAGGGAAAAAGTCCACAAACGATTTGTGTCATCGTCACACTTCTCTTTCCCTCAAAAAAGCTCCAAAAAGCAGAATATTGTGGTACATCAGTGCACTGTTCAGCGGAGGTATGCACTCTACCAAGTGCCCCTCTCCTTTTCTATGTGGTGTTCCAGTGACTCTTTTCCATGGAGGTCCGCATCACTTCAGTTTGAGTGATTCACTTCTAGCTTCAGCTGAGGAAGATGCTCTATGTGATTCATGTTAGTTAACAGATGAAAGCATTCAGCCAGCAACAACCATCTCTAGCAAAGAAAGCTAACGTTTGCTTCGGATTGCTGATGCTGACTGCGATTCCAGTCGACTGTTAATGTTGTTACAGTGGAATCGAACTTATGTCACTGTCAGAGGAATGAAGTCACTTGAGGAATCCCAAGTAACTCTCCCCCCCGCCACGTAAAGATGAGTTCAGTGCAATAGCGACAACGCTGTCAGCTCTTGATAGGCTAATTCTGAAATGAGAGCGAAACTCTGCAGCTATTATTGTGTTCCCTCTTGCAACATGAATTAAGCGTCAACAAGTAAACAATTACAACTGCATCACTAGTCTCATCATCGCAATCAGTTACTAGCTCATTACTGCCAAATGTAATAGCTTTGTAATAATGAAACCACGGCTAACATGCTATTCACAACACTAATCGCAAACAGTCTCCACCAATCATTCATGTTTTCTTCAGAAGCGTCGAGAAAGTTCTCTGTGAGCAGCACTGATTAGGAGCAAACCACTATAGACTGAAGAACAGGGGGGAAAAAAAGGGACATAAACCGAGACTGACAACAATTGCATCAGTGACGCTGTCACGTCTTCACCGTGTGGCGATAAAAAGGCTTCTCCAAAGTCCAATCTGAGAGCGTTTGTTCCCAGCAGCTTGACTCTGGACTCTGAAAGCTCCTTGAACATGTTTGCGTGTCTGACGCTGGCCTGAAGCGTCTCTGAGGCCTGTGCAGTAACTCCGCGGCGACAGGCAGCGCTGCACGCCTGTCAGCGAGCCTCCCAAAGTCTTATCTGGACTCCCGGTTTCCAGGCCAACAGCGTGGGAGCCGTCCACAGCGCCGACTGTGTTGTCTGAAATTGATTAACTCATTTATATTCACGCCTGCTGCTTCTTTGAGCCAAGACAAAGAGGAAGTCCCTTCAGCGCACCAAGGACAGCAGCCGAATAAATCACCGACGATGGATTCTTTAAATGCGACAATGGATGCGAGGTGGAGTTAATTTACTGCTTGTTTTTTTTGGAAAGTGGAAAGTTCTGCAGGATCAACGCAGATGAAGCAGCAGATTGAGGAGTGGGAGCAGGTTGGGACGGTCGTGATAATGAGACCTGCCTCGTATTCAAAGCCACGCGATCTGACACGGCGCCTTGTTGTGACATCACTCCAACTCCCCTCATTAGACTAATTGAGTAGCCGCTCTCTGTCAAGCCACAGGCGCATCACTTCAGACGACCGGCGATCAGCTGAGAGAGCAGCGAGGAGCATCCGTGTCCGCCCACAAACACATCAACAACACACACAGGAACACGCACGAGCAGCTGTTTATATTGTGCAATCGTGCTATCCGACTTCAAACGTGACTTCTTTTTAGGTCCCTCAGGATCATTTTTTTTGTGTGAGCTATTCAGATCGATTTTGGCCGGAGGGTGTTTGTCAATTTAAAAAAAACCAAAAAAACCTCGGTGACGGGAGTTTGGAGAACGCCTCCG
Organism: Malacoctenus tetranemus; assembly: GCA_032274765.1. Taxonomy (NCBI): domain Eukaryota; kingdom Metazoa; phylum Chordata; class Actinopteri; order Blenniiformes; family Labrisomidae; genus Malacoctenus; species Malacoctenus tetranemus. The sequence continues at coordinate 20,767,672 of JAUESF010000001.1, read as the reverse complement.
AGTTGCTGTTTTGTTTATTTCTGCAAGTGTATTCGACAAAACCCTTCGAGTGAACGCATCTCTTTTCATTTTGCAGTTTGTCTTTCACCCTTTGACATTTGGATTTTTGAATTGTTCACGACTGCTCACAAATGTCATTCGTTTTCATAAAGATCGGAGTGAGTCACTATTTGCTTGCATGTTAGAAACAACTGTGAAGAATTATTTCAATACGTCATCGAAAAACCCTCCAAACAATCACACATAAATTATAGAAAATCTGAAAACCACATAAAACAATAAAAGCATTCAGAGCAGAAACTTGCAAAACAACATGTCGAAATAAAGCAAATTAATACAAACTCATCAAATGAGCATAAACTCATGTGACTATAAAAGATTGCTTAGAAATTCAACAAAAACACCCACTGACTCAGGACCGACACAAAAAACAAGGATAGTGTTTTATGAAACAACAGAAAACGAAAAAGAATCGTCAAGAAAGGATTCCTTTTAAATGAGTGAAGAACTGCAGTCCCACTCACTGGAGGAGTTTAGGTGCCCTCTCTCACAAATGTCAACTTCATTATGATCGGAAAATAACGGCAGAAAATAAACACATTTTTGTCAAATGCAGCATAAATGATTCATTTGTTGATTTCATTTTTTTTTTTTTTGTCAAATTCATTAAAGTCATCAACGTATGAGTCACCGAGCTTGCTGCTGTCTGCGATCTGCGACATACTCAAAAGTTGTGACTAATGTTTGTGCCCACGGCAGGAAGCACAAACAAAACAGACCCTCAGTGAATCGACTCGAAACTTGTTTCTCGAGAGTTTTGTCGAGCATCTGTGGACAATCTTCTCTCCGACTGCGGATAATCCCAGAAAGGAGCTGATGACACTGCTTCCACAGCAATGCAACTCAGCGTCCATTCAGACTCGAGCTGAAAGCTTCTTGTTCATTCCAAAACTGAATCCGACTGAAGACATCGCCTCTGGACGCGACAGTTTCGACTCCACTTTTCCCGTTCCACTCCTCCTCCTCCTCCTCCTCCTCCTCCGCCGGCATTGACGTCCTAAACTAGGACATATGTGGGACACATTTATAGACCGGAGCACAGCTCATCTCCCGTTCACGCACTGAACCAACGTGATGAGGAGCGAGGCGACGATTGTGCCGATATTCCAGGAAATAAACGCTCCCTCTTTTCTTTCCCCCTCTTTTCAATCGCGGCCTCCGCCTCGCGCCACGTCTCCCACGTGTCATCTCAGATTAATGGCCAGTGGAGACAGGAGGAACGTTTTCTGTTTCACTGGCTTAATCTGCGTCCTTATGTCTTGTCACCCCTGCGGCGCGATCCCCCCCCCCCCCCCGAGGTGGTCTCGCTTCTTTTTTTTCCGGCTCACTTGTACTTCTTTCTTCACACTTTCTTTCAAATAGGAAGAGAAGCTTACAACAGAGTTGAATCAGACAGCAAATACTTCACAAGAAATGCTGTGACTAAATAAGTTCTTGCATCTTTTGTTCAGCAGCCACAGTGTGTACCATTTGGCGTCAACAGTATTTTATCAAAACACTGCAGGTGAGGATTTTCTTTAGCATTCTGGGGCTTAGCTTGCTACACGTCTGACACAGCTGATCTAAAAAGCGAACTTCCTGCTGTTTCCAAGGGATGGTTTTGTGGTGGCACAATGCAGAGTCCGTGAAAGTCGGTAGCCCATCCCTGCCACTTCTCATGTCGTCAAACCCAACCTGGCAGACCATCAGTCTTTCCCAGGCCAGCTGAGAAACAGGCCAACCTCCAGGGCTCATCTGGGTCCGGGTTGCCATGTCTGGCGCAATTCCAGTCGAGAGAGTGACCACCGGGCATGACAGACCCTTTTGAGGGTCTCGTGAGGACAACTGGCCGTGACGGAGTATCAAAAAGATGCTTCAATCAATCTGTCAACCAACCCAAACATATGAAATAGGCAAATTTTGATGAAATATATGAACAAACTCTTTCGTTGAGTCTTTATTTGGGGAATAAAATGTGAAAGTTTGGTGACTAAACTTTCCACTGGAGTCCAGGGAGATAAAAAGCCCGTCTTTATCTATTGAAGGGTTTTTTTCCCCCATCAAATAATAAAAAGGCGTCCATCCATATGTGATTCATAGCCTGATTTACATATGATTAAAGGTAATACGACCCTCTCCTTTTGTTAAACAGTAATTTAGTTAATATTGTTTAGTCCTCGCCACCGGTCACACAGAATTATTCATCCTTTCTGCAGTGTGTGGGATTCATTTTGCACATAGTTCGTTGAGTCTGGCCCTCCGCGAAATAGCAACTGAATTATGCGGCGGCGGCGGTGGCAGCGGTGGAGTGCCGGGGAAAAAAAAGCATCAGTGTAATAATAAAGAATAGACAATCATTGTCGCGCTGGAAAATGGATTCCATTTGTGTCGGAGGCACATTTCATTGTAACTCAGACAATAAGTGACACAGTTCATGGTACTGAATTCATCAATTAATCTGCATCCACCTCCATCCGTCCCTCCATCCATCCACCCCCTCCCCTTCCATTCTCTTCTTTTTTCTATTGTATTGAAGGCGGGTCTTACATTTTCATGCGCGCACTGAGTGGCACCTCTCCATTTTTAATCAACGGCTTCAGAACCAAAGATAGCGGTGTGCTCCATCCCAGTCAAAGAGCCGTGGCTTGTGTTATTGAATTATTCTATCAGCCTTGTGTCTCCATCATAAAGAATACATCCTATTGTTGAGAAATGGATTCTCATCTGGGGGATCTAAATGGGAGTGTGGGAGAAGAATGGCTCTGTCATGTTGCCGCCACCCTCATCTCCCGCGTTCGCCAAGGATAACATCAGTGTCAGAGCCGGGGCGATTCAATTTAAGAGCTTTGTCAGGTGGAAATATGATGAACTGCATTTATCCTGGAGATTAAAACAAAATGAGTTGCCATTAGACCAAAGCAGCGCTCCATTATCGCGAAACCAGGCAACGGCAGGAAAAGTGGAGCTCAGGGGGGAAAAATGTCAGAACGGAGACGCAAGAGTCGCAGCTCGAGGCCACGATGCGGAAGTGCCTTCAAGTGCTGCTGCAGACAGAGAGTTTCCAGTTCACCTTCTTCATCACTGCTCGGGAAGCGTCTCTTGGAACACGGCAGAACCGTGTGATTAAAAGGCTCTTGAATAAATATCAATGCTGCAGGCTGATTTAGATGGAAAAATACAGTAAAGCGAAAAGCAGGTTTGTGCAGAATCAATCATGAGTCCATGAACTTGTGACTGAAATGTCTGAAATTCAGGTTTATAAACAGCATGGCAATGAAGCTGGTGTCAAATTACAAACTTTACAGATGCTGCAATCCTAACTTAGTCCCGTGACATTCACCCAATTCACGCGCCAAAGGCAAAAGAAAGGCAACAGAAGGCGTGAGAAACTTTGCAGCCGGTGGAAATGTGGTACGAAGCATGTTAAGATTGAGGGTCAAACTGTTTAACCAGCCGATCACATCCGGCGATGTGAAGGAGGATGAAATCTTTTTTTAAATGAGTCCGATGGAGCTCAAGTATGTGCGTCTGACAGCTGAGGAGTGATCAGAGACGGGCTGTCGTGTCTTCTTCCCGGCCTGTGGAGGTCTGTCATGCTGACGTCGAAGCAGGGCTTTGACCCAATTTGGTCTGGCATCGGTGTTTGCCAAAACACATCGTGGGGTTGCTGAGGACAGCGGCTCGGTGATGAACAGAGCCTCACGGAAAAATGGTGTCACGTCAGTGACTGAACATCTGGATTTTTTTTTGCATCTCTGAAGGGAATCAGAGTCAGGAAAAGACTCATTAAAGATTCTAAAAGAAAACTCAGCCACAGCTCAACTTCATTCACCTTCACTCAAAGCTGGAGGCTGCACAGAAAGCCAGGTTTTGTCATAAATTATTCAAGATAAAACCCGGGAAATCCTGCCAGATGTTGGGAGCTTCTTGTTGTCAGGTGTCATGTTGGAGAGGCTCTTTTTTCTCTTTATCTTGGATCAGGCACACAAACGTTTTCACCCCACTTTTTGGCTCAGCTTGACGGTTGCTTTTCTCCCCGGCAGTTCGTTTTTTTTCCCCTCAAAAGTGACAAGTCCGCTTCTCTCTACTCTGGACTTCTTTGCCAGGAAAGCAGGCACCATAAAGCACGTGGTACATATTTCATGAAGGAAAGCCACCGGTTCAGGAGAGAGCTATAACTGAACTCCACAGCTGGACGCAGAAACAAAGGAGGCTTCGACACCTTTATTGGTGGAGACCAGATTGTAAAGGAGTCGTCTTAGTTAGTGGGTCCCCCTTTTCTTTTACTGCGTCCTGCTGCAGTACGATGAGAGCAGTTCAGAGTCACTCTGACACCAAACAAAGAATCAGCAAAGTCAATCTTTATTTGCTGTGGAAGCACCCAAACTGGTAACGATGCTTTGAGTGATTATGATAACTGGCAACATTGAACACTGACCAGTAAGAAGTCACAAACACACTGGAATATAAAGGCATCAACCCTCATGAGTGACCCTCAGTGTCTTAATTTAACTCCACTTTCATACCACAAAGCTCACAAAGATTTCACAACACTTTTAGCTTCTATCAAGTTTGTGTATTAAACTCATTACTCTCACAATTTATACAAGCAGATATTAAGTTTTGCCACTTTTGTGCTTTAGATGGAAAAAAACAAGATGACTTGTGGTTTATGTCTGTGCTATTTGTAGGTTCCCTTATGTTGTCGTGTCTAAGAGTGAAGAAATAAAGAAAAACAGTGAGCCGACAATATAAAGAGGAATAAATCAAGGTTGAACTGAGACTTCCAATCAGCAAAGCTCTCGACGATGAAAAGTGGCTCGAGTGAGCTCAGCGAGTCAGGAGTCATGTTTGTGAGGTCGTGTTTTCACCCTGTCTCCATGTTGTCTCCTCACTTCCTGTTTTGTTTTGGCCTCTTGTTTCGGGTACGTTCCTCTTCTTCCTGTGTCCTGATAGAATGAGTGAGTCCATGGGTTCCCCTCCCGGGCGAGGGGTTTATATATATATTGTCTCAATGTTTTTCTGTCGTTTGCTGGTTTGGCTTGTTGGAGAAACGTCCGTTTTTGTCTTGTCACATTTTTGCCTTACACTGTGTTTTTCATCTTGTCTTGTTTCCTCGTTTATCAAGCATCTTTCATTCCTTAAAGAGTTTATTTGCTGCACTTCTTCATTTAGAGTGCTGCTGAGGGGTTAATCTTGCCACAAGTGAATTAAATTAAAAAAAGGATAAGTTCTCTTTTCAGAGGGTGAACCACTGCTTTCGGGTCTCTTTCAGCTCAGTTGTTTCACAGACATGCCGACATTCCTTCACAGACAAATACTTGGAGCTGAGTGAAGGCAGCATCGAGGCGTTTTAAGGCGGCCAACAAAACACACCCGAACCTGCTTCACATTGAGCCCACCAGCTCCGAGGAGGGCACTCAATATTTCACAAACATGAAGGTCTGCAGCTTTGTGGGCAACTATTCAAACCAGGGCGATGCAACAAAATACCAAATCCATGCCGGATGAATGTCTTGAACTTCTCTGCACAAAACACTTGACCCCGGGTTTGTAAGAGAGAGCTAAAGATGGCGGACATGAGAAGAAACTCTTTGGTTTGTTGTCACGTTGCATCTGGTCTCACCTGCTTTATCACGTCTGAACAAACTGGTGGAGTTCAAGTGCTGTTCGTCAAAGGGGAGCAGAAGAAGGCTCAGACACGAGCGCGTTGTTGATTCGGTTTCCTTCGTCTGATGCGAAGAAGTTACTCCAACTCCTCAGAACATATGTTGTTTGCATGTTGTTTGTCATAATGGTGTTGCCATATTCGGCTCTCTAGCATGCTGCAGCAGCGAGGTGTGCGCACCATACACCGGTGAGTGATGCAAATCAGGTAGCTGCAGTGTGCAGAACAAAACGTGCTTTTACGTCAGAGGAGCCAAAATACCAGAGGGAGCTGCTGGATTTGTCGTTAGTCACTTTGACTGGAAAATAAAATCACCCAGAGGTTTGGGAAAGTCGCCAGCTTTAGCGAGAACGATGCCAACTTGGCAACACAGTGTGTCTGAGACGTCTTCTGATGCGTCCTCACATTATTGAAGATCCATGTCCCAAACTGGACTCGCTGTGAGGTTCTTTGTTTCACTCCACAGCTCAGTTGGTGGAGCTCACGGCTCCTGTCTGATTTCCTTGTCGTTACATTGTGCTGCCTGAATGTTTACAACGAACCATATCATACTGCCAGAAACTACCAGGGGTATTTTATCCCCAAAGTAGTCCCATCTGAAGTCTTTCATCAAGTGAAATGAATGCATATTTGCTGCTCTGAAATTGCCTCTGAAATCTGAATGTTTACGTTTCCTCTGTTCCTCTGTTTCCCTCCATAATGTAAATCACATTTATACACAAATTTATTCTGACTCGTCAAACCAAATGCGCATTTTGTCAAACATTTCACTGCAACACGTAATGGATAAATAACGATATGTCCAACCAAAGAATGATGACAGTGATATACCTTATCACTAATCTGCTCAGGTGTGTGTGTGTGTGTGTGTGTGTGTGTGTGTGTGTGTGTGTGTGTGTGTGTGTGTGTGTGTGTGTGTGTGT
>JAUESF010000001.1:20746918-20759336 GCA_032274765.1 Malacoctenus tetranemus | reverse complement strand
GAATCTTCTGCAGGTGCGCCAAGTGCAGGGGCCGTTGCCCCGGCAACGACACAGACTGAGCTGTCTGCAGGCCTCTCGTCACTCAGGGCTGCAACAACACTGCTTGCATTGCTCCAAGTAGACGACAGAGGCGTTTTTAACCTCGCTGTGTTTGCTGTCGATTCATACATGCACACATAGACCCGACGGGCACACGTCGCGCCACATTCACATTTTCTGCAAGGAAATGTTCTAGTTTGCTTTATTATTGCTGAGTGTTGTTGGTCCAGCGTCAGATGAGTATTTGGCTGAGCCTTCTGTCAGCATATCGGCAGTGAACTCAGAGCAGTGAGCTACATTTGCGTCACCAATGTTTCATGTGTGGCTACAGGGAAGGTGGTTGTTTCCAAAGTGTCCACTCAGAGAGGAGCTCACCTCAGGTGAGGCTCTGCGTTTCGGGGTTGCTCGCTCTTTATCTGGGTTGGGAACTAAGATGTTGTTGCAGCATGACGACATTTAATATCTGGTTTAACAGCTTGAGCAACGTGTTTGTAAGAGCTCCCTTTTTTTTTCAAAATGTAATCGAAAAATCATCTTATAGATTGGTTTGTGAAAGTGGAGCTGACAGTGGCAACAAAGTGTCAGTTTGAAGAAAAACAAGCAGCACTGAAACAACCTAGCGGGGATGTTGCCTCATTCATCTGTTTGTGAAAGATTATGAACAAGTTGTTCTTTTACTTTATGGACGTGGTGGCAGTGCTCGCAGCCTCTGGAGCTCACCCTGACTGTGTGCATTTCAGAGCTAATCAGATGAAAAGTTCCCCCTCTTTTTTGGAGTATTTGCCTCCTCTCCGCTGTAACTCCATTCCCATCTGGTTCCAGCGTGATTCCTGCTGCGAGGGTGCATGTCAGGTGAACATCTCTCCTCATCGTGACTGATTTGTTTTCCCACGCAAGGAGCACAGCACTTTGAAGTGACACAGGCAGGCAGAGATGTTTTGGAAGATGTCAGAAGTGTCAGAGTGTTTGTTTCCCCCCCCCCAGTAATGTTGTGTGAACATCCCTGCAGAAGATGGAAGAGCTGACTGCCCGGAGAAGAGACGGGGGCTCAGTACATGTTGGGGTGGCAGGAGGGCGTAATAGAGAGAGGGAGAGATATTCGATTTTTTTGTTGTTTATTTACAGCTGCTGTAGCCAAAAGCTGACTCACAAACACTCCAAAGAAATCCCAGTGTTCACAAGAAGAAGAGCATGTTCATGAACTTCTTCAGTATCTAGAGTTTGATATTAAGTTGTCATTCAAATGAACATGAGCTGAACACAGATCTTGCAGAGGATGAGACGACAGGTAGTCAGGAACTACTAAAGGAACGATGGCTGCTGTTTGATCCCATCGCCACAACCTACTAAACCAGCATCACAACAAAGCCTTTTAGCTGTTGATTAAATTGCATGTTTTTCAGCAACGAAACTTCAAAGCTCCCCGTAAGAAACTTTTAGTAAAGAGTAATTTGAAAAGAAAATGCAACTGCGGTGTTGCATTCTCACCTCGCACTTTGTGTCAATGTGAGTGTTTTGGTGGGGTAGAAAAAAATCTAAATGCAAACATGCATCACTCTACTTCTCTGCTCAGAAATACTGTCTGCAAAGATTCGTTTTGATTTCCACTCCAAAAGTGATGTGATCTCAATCTGAACCCAAGGCAATGAAGTTTATATCTGGATGTAAATCAGAAGTCAGAACAGATAGAACAAGTACTGAAAAAGTACCTCTATACATCTCTAATAACGGCGGCTGTGAGAGAAGATGTGAGAGAATGACGGCTGTTTCGTCTCCTGTTTTTACAAACTCCATGTAGGTCTTTGATGTCTTATTAACGTCACTAGTTTATAATCACAAGATACATGAGCTGGAACACGACAATGGACAGAGTGCTGGATGTCGTGTTAGATACAAATGAACAAATTTTCCTTTTTACAATATTTATTTCTATTCCCAGTATTTGTTTATATGAAGCTGGCTGTGTTCATTCTCTCACTGGTGACTGGAGGAGCAGAGCGATGGCTCCCAACAGGTTTCACTCAGCTCAGTGTCCAGGTGCAATCCAGGTGCCTCCCTCCTGACAGGAAGCTTGAGAAGAGCAGCAGGCGTGTTGAGGTTCAGCTGCAGGCTGAGCTGCACTGATGTGGAGTGCAGCCGTCCGAGTGCATCTTCAAACACACACTGACTTTTCCTCCTTGACTGTACTTGGTTGTCTAGAGTTTTCCATCAGGTGACTGTACCTATTAACAGATGCCTTCTCCAGCAGGACTCGCGCTCACTGAATTGAACTGAACATTTCAAATCAACAGCCTGTGATTGGCCAATGATTGGCCAGGGACTGGAATCACCCCCCCCTTCCCTCAAAAACATAGGCAGAGAACCTGAACGTGCTGCTGAAAGACCTCCTGCAGTCATAAGACATAAGAGTATCATACTGATTGGAGGCCTTCTGTGTTGCTGCAGTTCTGTCTGTTGATGATCTAAACAGGAGTTGATACTAATTAAATGACCAACTTATTGGAACTAACAGCAGGTTTGTAACATCAAAGCACTTCTTTCCCATTAACTGCTTTAAAATCTGATTATTCATGCTAAACAATCCTTTTTCACCCGTCCCTACAGCACCTCTGGTTTATTAATGTTGAACTATTTGGCTTGAGACATAGTTAGGGGGAACTCCTACACCTGTTTTTTTTTAATTCAACCTGTAAGCACAAATATCATCCAGGAGAGGTGTACAGCCATGATGTGTGTATGTGTGAGGTGGAATTTTACTCTGAAAATCCATGTTTTTATTTTATTCATGTAGCCGTCAGTCTTCCTTTCCATCCATCTGTCTGTGTGTCTGCCTCGTCCCACCTCATGTCATCTCTCCATCAGGGCAGCCTCCTCACCAAACCTCGTTGCAAGCCGTTCCCAGACGCCACGCCAGTATCTGACTGTGCGGTATGTCCCAGCCACTCTCATTGGAGGGGTGTCTCCCTCCAATCAGGCTTCACCCCTCCTCGCAACCTTGCTTGCTGCCATCAGCCCTGGTCTCTTCCTTTCCAATACTTCCTCTCTGTTGATTCGTCCCTCGTTTTGCCTCTTTGGTGAACAAAGGATTCAGCGCTTTATAAAGTGTGCTTTTGTCTCCGTGAAAGCTACAGCGCCGCAGCCACAACAACTTTGCTGTGAAGTAAGTGGCAGACTGGGCAGACAGGGCAGATTCATGGCCAGCCGATCCTTTTCTGAAGGTCAGGTAGAGATTAGGTTCTGTGTCAGTCCCTTTCCAGCTTTGTTTTCAGGGACTTTGCCATCAGAGCTCTTTGGTTTGGGTGTCGTGGGTGTCTCAGCTCTGTGTCTGTGCAGCCACTCCTGTTTCCTCTGCCCTTTCTCGCAACATCTCACTGAACTTTCCTCTAAAGCTTGAAGTTGTTGGGGGGTGGATGGCTGTAATGGAGCAAGGAGTTGGGATGAATGGGAAAACCATGAGGCTAATAACTGCTGCTGCTATGCTGCTTGCTACAGATGAACACACTGGAAATTTGGGTTGTTTATACTGACAAATAATCCCAACACACGTCATGTTCAGATGATATGATTGTTTTGCGTCATTGGTTTTTTTTTTCAACTCAAGGTCCACTTCTACTCTGCCTTCGGTCTATAAAGTCTGTGTAAATCAGAAATCACTCCTGCTGTTGGGGGGTAGAGCCATGATCAGCTGACCTGCTTGTATTACCAGGCGCTGTTCGAGTCCTTAAAGATTGATTGAAGATCATCTTTTCCAGATAAAATACATTGGGGAAAAAAGTGCAGTCGTGACAGACGCACAATAGTAAGCTAAAGTTTATGAAATACACTAAAGCGGCAGTTCCCAAATTGTGGCCCCCCTGGTGGGCCCTGGTGGTACTGCAGGTTGGGCATGAGAAGTAATTAAAAACAAATAAATCTGTAAATATAAATATATCGAGGTACATGTTTCACATTTAAAATTGGGCCTTGTTCTGAAATTTGGAAATGGCTACACCAAATGATGCACTGAAAACACAGTGATGTGTCACTTCTGTCAGGTAGGAGACGTGCTGAAAGATGACGTTCACTTCCATAAACTGTCAGAAGATATGCTCCATGTGATCTGAGCATTGTTGTTTCCAAGATAAAAAAGCTTTACACAGTGGTCCTAATATATGAGTTACTCAGAAAAGTATCTGGTGTCTGGACCTGTTTGTTTACAACAAAGTAACTCTTCCTTTCAGATCATATCAGATCATTAAAAATCCGATATGTAAAAAAGCTGTTGCTGACCTGACCTGTTGCCAACAAGCAACATCTCAGAATGCGTCTCCACATTATCCCGTCTGCATATCATTGAGAACCACACAAGCTGGAAAACCTGCACACTTTGACATGAGTTGTGTGAAACATGAAGTACGTCAGAGTGTTGCCTTGACCTGGAATGACTTTTGGAACTGAAATCACGTGCCCACTGCATTTTTGAACTGCTGCCGTCACTGAACCTTCTGCTAATGTGAGCAGTTCACTGTCCTGGGTGTCAAACCATAGTAACAGATCACTGAATGAGCTCCGCTTATAGAAGCTTCCCACTAAAGGACACTGGTCAAGTGTCTCTGTGAAATACATGTCACACTGTGTCTGTGGTGGTCCTGGACAGGAATTTTTTTTTCACAGAGTGAGATGTCTGCTCTCGCATCCTGATGTCTTCACCTTGTCTCTGTTCAATCAGCCTGATTTGTGACTTCTCTCCTTGTGTGAGCTGGGTGATGACAGCTTCTCAAGTCATTGTAGCCGCTATCATCAATTTCACTTACACTAAGCGCAGCTCACAGGCCCCATGACTCTACCTGGCAATTTGTCCTCGTCACACTTCTGCGAGTAGTTTAATTGATGCGAATCATTGGGGATTACACAAGAGGGGGGGGAAGTGTTTGATGGCTTCTCTGCCCTGTGGATAGGATGAACTCCTCAGAGGTCACGTTACCATCGGCTGCTAGGCTGCTGCGGGAACACCGCAGGGTTCCAAGTCATTCCCATCTTTACTTTTTGGCCACTCTTGACCACATTCCTACGGAGAGGAATCGTTGATCAGGGTCCACTGAGCCTCTCCACAGTGTGGCAGGAGGAGGTGTCAAACTCCAGCTGTGTGTACGCCTCTGTGTATCTGTTCCAGGCTCACGGTCCAGATGAAAGAAGTCCCAGTTTTCTCTCTCTTATTGTGCTGAACTGAACTGCCTCTCTCTCCACAGCCATTTGCATTTCCAATGATTGCCTTTGTGAGGCCTCTTTTGATGCTGGACTTAATTAAATAAGAATGTTATCAACCTGATTGGCATCAAAGTTGTTTACAAAAGGCTCTTAACAAACAGCATTGGGAGTCATAGAGGACTGAAGGTGCACAGCACAGAGTAGCTGGGGCAGCAGTGGTCCCCTTCAGATGAAGAGCAGGTGGGCTAATTGATGGTCACTGTGATAGCTGTCCAGAGTCGGCCCATGCTGCCAGCTTTTAGTCCACCTGTTTCCCACAGTGGCTATGTAATCATCCAGTCCAGATCAAGTGTGAACCCGTGGGAGCCTCTGCTGTGAGGACGACGCAAATTTGCGTGACTTGTTTGCGCCCTGCAGCTGTCGGCACGTGGCGCTGTGCCGCAAGTGACTGTGTGCCCCCACCCCTCTGCCACAGCTGTCCATGCTCTTCACTGAGGAGTGTGACAAAGTGCGGGACCTCATGCACGTCCACTCGTTCAGTTACGACTTCCACCTGCGCGTGGTGCACCAGTACCTGCTTGGTTGCCACATGACGCTCCGTCAGGGCTACCAGCTCACCGACTTCCTGGATGACTTCATCTCCCATCACCCAGACATCCCCAAGTTTGGCCGCAACCACGTCTTTCAAGGTGAGCAGTACTGAGTCCTAGGAGTTGAAACTGGTGAGTAGTAGTTGTATTAGTAGTATAAGCAACAATCAGAGTAGTAGTAGCAACAGTGGTAGCAGTTAGTAGTGGGAGTAGGACGTATTGTCGTAGTGTTGGCTGCAGCAGTAGAGACTAGTAGTATTAGCAGTGGTATTAGTAGTAGTCTCTGTAGTAAGTTGTGGCCAAGCACTAAGTCTGTCCCAGTCTGTTTCACACACTTGCTCCGGTTTCTGATGTCTGTGTGTTTCAGGGACCTTTTCCATCTCCACGGGGATGATAACTGCGCACCAGCTCTACAACTACATCACCGACCACGCCAGCACATACGGCATGAAGCCACTGCGTATGTCCAAGGCTGCCGTCTCCACAGACAACAAGAAAGGCATGCCTGACCTGCACGAGTACGCACTGGTGTCTCTGTGGAACAGGTAAAGATGCAACAGCCAGGTCTGCAATCATTCTCCTTTCATGACACGAGCGGTCACCGCCAAACATCCCTCCTTTGCTCTCCTGCTGCAGCTCCGGCTCTTATAAGGACCTGGAAGGCCTGCAACACCACGATGACTTTGACGTGTCACTGGTGGTCTGTCACAATGCTGCTCCATTTGAAGAGCAGTCAGACGGAGAGAGGCACTTACTGAGGTAAGATGTGAGAGAGGGGGCTTTAAAAGGTGACTCTTCTGCTGTGATATATCTTCTGTGAACCCTGTAAAGTGTCTGAAACGCTCCAACTGCATGAAGTGGACTTGAAAAGAGTTCCATCCAGGTCCAGATGTCCTCATGGACGGTCCAGCGAGTTCAAGGCTGAGACGACTCACATGTTTCTGTGATGCTTCAACCATCCCTCTCTGTCTGTCTGTCTGTCTGTCTGTCTGTCTGTCTGTCTGTCTGTCTGTCTGTCTGTCTGTCTGTCTGTCTGTCTGTCTTTTTCTTTCTTTCTTTAGGCTTCGCTTCTATGTGATCATGACCAGTCAGAGGGAGCTCTTTCCCCACCTCACTGCTGACATGCGGCGCTTCAAGAAGCTACCTCAGATTCACCGCGATCTGGGTGAGCCAGGCAGGCGACTCTCACAAGACCGAGCCGACGCCGTTGGCTCTCCCGGCACCGAGCAAGACCTGTGGGAGAGGAACCCGAGCTACGTCGCGGCTCCTTTGGCCCCCACTGATGGCAACGAGTTCTACCCACTGGCAGGGGGCGGAGGGGAAGCGCAGGGATTGCTTTACTCCACCCCTCTATTCCCCCTGCTCAACAATGAGGTGGCGACAGCAAGGAGACAGATCCAGGCCAGCGTGGAACAAGCCATGGGGCACTGCCGGCGGGATAACCTGTGGAGGAGGCTCATCCACGGGGAGCACGCCCTGGACAAGCTCAAGCTGGCCAAGCTGTCCTTCAGCGAGCTGGAGGAGCTGCTGGAGGCTGTGCAGAGCTGCTCCGTAGGAGAGATCGACCCCCAGCTGGTGAGACTGTCACCTTTACATGACGCCTCACTGCTAAAGTTACGACAGGACTGTTGACTAGTAGCACCTGGCACTGACTGAGTACCTTGAACAAAAGAGTCTTGCAAAGCTCAGTGAAGTCAATTCAAACATGTTTCGTTTACATAGGAGAATCATGCTTCTTCAGTTCATAGAGCTCCACATCAGCTTGGGTAGCAGCCTGTGGTGCCGACCTGTACTAGAGATGCACCGATCCGATATCAATATCTGTTTCGGTCCCGATATAGGAAAAAATTCTATATCGGGTATCGGGAGGAGCTCAAAGTAGAACCACTGCTCCTCCGCATCGAGAGGAGCCAGCTGAGGTGGCTCGGGCATCTGTTTAGGATGCCTCCTGGTCGCCTCCCTCGGGAGGTGTTCCTGGCATGCCCCACTGGGAGGAGGCCCTGGGGTAGACCCAGGACACGATGGAGAGATTACATCACCCGGCTGGCCTGGGAACGCCTTGGGGTCCTCCCAGAGGAGCTGGGGGTGGTGGCTGGGGACAGGGAAGTTTCGGAGTCTCTGTTGAGACTGCTGCCCCCGCGACCCGGCTCCGGATAAGAGGGAGATGATGGATGGATGGATGGTATCGGTGACAATGTGGCCGATCCATCAAGGCGAATCTATTCAGTCCAATTCTATGCATTGTGCTCTGCGTAATGTCATGCACTTGTGAACTGGCAGCATAGATTGTTTTCAAAATGGAGCGGACTGACCAATGAAGAGAGGGCCCTGAAGTTAAGACTTTCTCCTCATTGGTCAGTCTGCATGAGGTGGGTCAAGGAGCTGCTGATCAACACCGAGTGGATCGCAAGATGTCGAGCGTCGCTGCAGCAGAAAACATCAGACAAGGAGAAGCGAAATGGGAGCGCCAAACGGAAATTAAAAAAGGACATCAGAAATGCAGAAAATTTAAAGTATATACATAAAATAGGCAATCTCTTCACTCCCGTTAATGTCGCGGACAGTTCTACCATGTCCGCTTCCGTCAATTACAAGGAAAGCTTAGCCAGCCAGGACTCTTCACTGCTAGTGCTAGCTTACCTTAGCAGCCCGGAGACCAAAGAGCCACTGGCAGCATCTTCAAACAACAGCCCAGATTCTGCCGCGGCCACGACCGTTGTGGGAAGCGGTGATGACAGCTCTCCAGTCTCACCGACACCTGAGCCGCCAGTCAAATCTGGGAGCAGCCCCCGCATTTCCTTCTCAGACCTGTACACATGCTGGTGGACCCCCACCTCTGACAGCGGGGGCCCTCGAACAGCCTCTTCTCTTATATGGTAGAACTAACTTTGAGTTAGCACCTTTAGCAGTTTTACACATACACACACACACACACACACACACACGATTGGATGGGGGTGATGTCAGTGTCCAGGTTCACCTCACATCTCTCTTGAAGCCCTTTAACCTGCATTTTTGCTGCACTAACGTTTCTGTTTCAAAATTAATTGGTGGAAGTAACGCGATGCCGTGTAGAACAAGATCATGTGTTTCTTTGTCTCACTTCCCAAACCTCGCTGTTTCTCTGACAGCAGGAGCACACGGTGGCACGTCAGTGTGCATGCCGCAGGTGTAGACTGAAAGGCAGGCTGTGATGTAACGGCGTGCTGATTTCCTGCAGGACTGTTTCCTGACCATGAATCCGACCTGGTACCAAAGGCTGATTAAAGTGCTGCTGACCCGCTTCCCTCAAAGCTGCAGGCACTTTGACGACAGCGGCATCCAGTATCTGGTGAGAACATCCCCCACCTTCCCTCCGCTCTCAGAGAAGTTCAATTCATACACAGCCACAACAGCAGAAAGGTTCTAGCAAACCAGCATCAGCCTGAAACCTTTGCTCTTGCTGCCTGAGTGAAGATGTGCAGCTTCAGTCGGAGCAGAGCAACTGTGGCTGTTTTCCTGCCAGGTTTCAGGTTATGTGTGTGCCTGTAAGGCTGTAAAGGGCCCCAGAGCATACACTATATTACCAAAAGTGTTTGCTCACCTGCCGTGACTCACATATGAACTTAAGTGCCATCCCATTTCTAACCCATAGGCTTCAATATGATGTCGGTCCACCTTTTGCAGCTATTACAGCTTTAACTCTTCTGAGAAAGCTGTCTACAAGGTTGAGGAGTGCGTTTATAGAAATTTTTGACCATTCTTCCAAAAGCGCATTGGTGAGGTCACACACTGATGTTGGTCGAGATGGCCTGGCTCTCAGTCTCCCCTCTAATTCATCACCAAAGGTGTTCCAATGGGTTCAGGTCAGGGACTCTGTGCAAGCCAGTCAAGTTCATCCACACCAGACTCTGTCATCCATGTCTTTATGGACCTTGCTTTGTGCACTGGTGCACAATCATGTTGGAAGAGGAAGGGGCCCGCGCCAAACTGTTCCCACAGGGAGCATGGAATTGTCCAACATGTTTTGGTATCCTGAAGCATTCAAAGTTCCTTTCACTGGAACTAAGGGGTCAAGCCCAACTCCTGAAAAACAACCCCACACTATAATTCCTCCTCCACCACTTGGCACAATGGAGTCTGAAATGTACCGTTCTCCTGGCAACCTCCAAACCCAGACTCGTCCATCAGATTGCCAGATGGAAAAGCGTGATTCATCACTCCAGAGAACGCGTCTCCACTGCTCTATAGTCCAGTGGCGGTGTGCTTTACACCACTGCATCCGGCGCTTTGCATTGCACTTGGTGATGTATGGCTTGGATGCAGCTGCTCGGCCATGGAAACCCATTCCATGAAGCTCTCTGCGCACTGTACTTGGGCTAATCTGAAGGCCACATGAAGTTCTGTAGAAATTGACTGTGCAGGAAGTCGGCGACATCTTTGCACTATGAGCCTCAGCATCCACTGACCCCTCTCCGTCAGTTTACATGGCCTACCACTTTGTGGCTGAGTTACTGTTGTTCCCAAAATCTTCCATTTTCTTATAGTAAAGCTGACAGGTGACTGTGGAATATTTAGGAGCGAGGAAATTTCACGACTGGATTTGTTGCACAGGTGGCATCCTATGACAGTTCCACGCTGGGATTCACTCTGCTCCTGAGAGCGGCCCATTCTTTCACAAATGTTTGTAAAAACAGTCTGCATGCCTAGGTGCTTGATTTTATACACCTGTGGCCAGGCCCAGTAATTAGGACACCTGATTCTGATCATTTGGATGGGTGAGCAAATACTTTTGGTAATATAGTGTAAGTTTGGCACATTGTGCTTTTTCATTGTGTGACAAAAATTGAATTTATTTATGATTTTATTGATGAAATGTGATTTATTAAATATTTTCAAAATCGGCCGTAATTTGTAAAACATTTCCACACTTTCCAATACGTGCGAAAAGTGTAGTTTCAAAAGCTTTGAACTGTTTGGAGTAGAACAAGACAGATCAGAGTGTCTGTGCATTGGATTTGATGAAAAGTCTCATATTTGCAGTACAGTCACAGTGATGCTTCTTGTTTACTGACTGCAATTTTGAATAAGACTTGGAGTGAAATGTCTGGAATGGGAAATCTGCACGATCCATCCTTGTGATGTCACTTCCTCCCACGGAATAATGCAGTTAGTCACACTGAGATCTGTTAGGTTTCATTCCAACACAGCAGGTGTCAACATCTCAAACATTAAACTGCTTCATAAACCCATTCCGCCCGGTCTTCCCAGAGTGGGGTTGTTTGTGAATGCAGCCCAAAGCGGGTGGTAAACTCCATCTAAGGCTAAATACTGGCACGAGACCGATAGTCGACAAGTACCTTCAAGGTATAGTACACCCAAAGAATGATGTGCCTTCATTTTCTACTCACCCCCACACTGTACAACACTCTGAAGCACTTTTTTGACATCTCAAATGCAGCTGGAGATCAGGGAGGTTTCTTGTTATCTGCCCACGTTCAAATAATGGAGGTCAACGGGGCCCAAGCCACAAACGTCCATAAAAGTCCAGAAAAATGTGGCAATATTCCTCCATACTGCTCGTCCAATGTAATCTAAGTGTCCTGAGTGGGTACCGTCCACAATTTACCCGAAAGCAAATCATTTAGAATGTTTTTAGAGCCTAAACAGTAGTAAATAACTTCCTCACAGTGTGCACCTCCGAGTTCACGACACTACCGGAAACCGTGGTAGACCACACCAGATGAGAGTCCGCATTCAGCGTCTGCTGTGCCGATAAGGAACACACTCGAACCATCTTCCTAATTTCATGGTGAAAATGACTAATCAGCAGCTTTTTCCAACTCTGAGAGACGCTAACCTCGTGCTAGTTTGGCTCACACCAGAATGTAAACTGGTGAAAAGCGGAAGTTCTTCTTCTGTGCTTGCATTATCGGCAATGATTTCGTTTCGAGTAAATTATGGACGGTACCCACTCAGGACACTTGGATTACATTGGACAAGCAGTATGGAGGAATACTGACACGTTTTTGTGGACTTTTATGGACGTTTTTTGGCTTGGGCCCCGTTGACCTCCATTATTTGAACGTGGGCAGATAACAAGAAACCTCCCAGATCTCCAGTTGCATTTGAGACGTCAAAGAAGTGCCTCAGAGCGTTGTTCAGCGTGGGGGCGAGAAGAAAATCAAGGCACATCATTCTTTGTGTGGACTATTCGTTTAAGGGAAAGCTGAAGAGGACTTTGAAGAGAGAGTTCGACCGTCAAACCATTAAAAGGTAAACGGGTGGGGTCTGGTTAATCCCACGGTGGAACTGGATTTGAGTTTAGTATCCAGCCAATCAGATCAATCAGAAGAGTGACCGCCCCCAATGACAAATAAACCGACAGAACACAGCGAGGGCGTAGAAATTTACAGCAAGAGCGCACAGTAAGGTGGAGGGGGTGCGTTTTTGCCTCACTATGTGCCCGCGATGAGAGCTTTGCGCGCGCTTGATTAACGAGATATAACGCCATGTTAACTGATCGATCTGACCTGAACTGAACTCTGTGTGTGTGTGTGTGCGTGCGTGCGTGCGTGCGTGCGTGTGTGTGTGTGTGTGTGTGTGTGTGTGTGTGTGTGTGT
>JAUESF010000001.1:20721294-20742763 GCA_032274765.1 Malacoctenus tetranemus | reverse complement strand
CACACACACACACACACACACACACACACACACACACACACACACATACACACACACACACACACACACACACACGCTGGAAATGATGCATAACTTACATTAGTCCCCTGCAGACTTCCTCCACTTGCGATCGCCTGGTCCTAACTTCAGAGTTGCGATGCTGATTGCTGCCATCTTTAAACACCTGCAGCAACAAGCAACAGCAACTAGCTCGTTATGAATGCAGCCGTTAGCCTGCTGCTCACGACTCAACCTAGTAGAGCGTTCCTGATGGTCCTCTCCTTGTTTCACAAGAAAACGCTGAAAGTGTACAATCTGTGTTCTATGCGTTTTAGGCATCGTCACTTCATGTGTTGAGCTCTTTGCGGCACTTTTTGTCCCTTTTCTAGAATCTCTTCCTGGCAGGATAAGCTCTATCAACTTCACAAGAGTCTGTTTCACTGCAATTTGCAAGGCTCTGTGCTTTGTTTGCACTTAGAGAGAGAGAAGAGAGAGAATGGTTGCAAACAAATGTTGCGTCTACTTCTGTCCTGTTTCATTTGTTTCACCAGTTGATTAAAAGGTTGTAAAACTTACAGATAAAACAGAACAAAGTGCTGCGGGAGCACAAAAGCAAATTGGGGAATCACTTTAGAACGAGAGAATTGTTCTGAGAAACAAATACTTGCGTTTACGCTTTAAAATATTTAGTTTACAAAAAAAGGTTGAGGCAACTTTTAATGGTGCTGAAATCTTTAAAAGATGAAATGAATGATGCGCCTTTTATCAAACAGAATCTTAACAAGCTGACCGAGCAGGTGAAGAGATGAGAAAGCAGCTCCAAGAATGTAGCTGTTGTTCACCGAACGACCGAATGAAGTGGAAAAACCACTTTGTATTTTTGTCACTTGGATCTGAAGGAATTGACCATCAAGCTCGCCAGCTGTACGGCGAGTGGGAACTCATCACGGCAGAAAAAAACACTTGTTTGCATACAAAAACGGTCTTATCACGCCCAGATGGTCTCGTCAGTGCTGGTTTAGCCGTGGTTTTCCCGCTCTGGTCTGCCTCATTGCCATCAGATCAGGAAAAAAAAATGCAGAAAATATCAAAGCTAAAAAGTCGTTTCTCACTTCTGTGCCTCCTTTTAAATCCCTTTCAATGATTCAAACCTCATTTTACATGGAAGAAGAGTCAGCTGGGAGATAAAAACGCCGCACGGTTAAAGACAAAAAGGGCCGAAGACGCAGGCGACACAAAAAGCATCTGCGGTTTCGACTGTGGTTTCAAGGCTCGTTAGGTTGCTTCTTCCAACTGTGAACGTCTGAAAGTGTTTCAGGAAGGTTGCTCTTTCTTTTCGCCTCTTCCTCACAGAAACGTAAACATCCTAAACAAAGCGAAACTCCGTGATCCCTCTCAGTCATATCAGAATAAAACACCTCCGTCAGCAGCAGAGCCCAAACGCTTAAAATATCCCCCCGTCCCTGGAGTTACACAACCTCAGCGCACATTTTGAACACATACCCACACAGGTTGCGCATGAATATGTGCAAGCGCTTCACCCACGGGCACTCACACGAGTATAAACACACAAGCATGCAGGCGCCTGGTGATGGAGGAGCGGCGAGATTAGCTGAATTATTTCCGGCTCCTCGGGGTGTGTGTGTGTGTGTGTGGGGGGGGAGAAATCAGCAATCGAGCGCAAACACACCTTGGTTGCGGAGCGCGCGCGATGGAGTCTGCCGCCCGTTCCCTCATGAAATTGACTCTCGTTGTTATTTTAATTCCCCGAGCCTTAATGACTTCCACCGCTGCGGGCCGGCAGCAGCGGCGGCGGCTCTGATTGGCCTCTGTTTATTTCTCATTTCGACCACAGCCGGCGGAATGACAATCGCCGCGCTGTGGACGGCGATGACGAGCTGTAATGGCGTATCAGCCCGAGCTGACAGTTCAAAGACACTGAGATTTGTCAACAGTGACTTGTGGGGTATCGACAAGGCGGATAAGGAGCCTGTATTCTCTGCAGAGGAGATAATGTGACTTATTGACAGCGAGAGGCTGATTTAAAGGTTGTCTCAGCCTGCCGTCACAGGGAGACGATCAAGGACCCGTGAAGGTCGATGTCTAACGACACACACACGCACACACGCACGCACGCACACATGCCTGCCAGCATGATAAAGCCATGTGATAAATGGGGGGCCTTATTGTCCATGATGTGATAATTTCCATGACGTTCTCTGAGGATTCAATCAATCTCCATTCACGTTGCCCCCCCACCTTCTCTTCCTCATAAGACCTCATTTCCAATGTTGCCATTAAATCAATTAAACACAAACATAATCAGAATAATACAATAAAGAAGAAAAGTGTAGGGGAATGTTGATGAGCACGATGGTCCAGAAGCTTGTGTCAGTAGCTCAGCTGAGAGAGAGAAGCCAGAGAAGATGTGCAGGAAATACAGAGCACACGGGAGTCTTATCACAGTGATGAGTCATAAGAAAATGTATTTTCCTGCAGGTCACTGCTCTCTTACTAACACTTAGAAACTTTGAACATGAAAAACAATGCATGATTATTGGAGGTTTTAAGTCTAATATATACCTAATATACACATTTTAGTAACAATTGCTTCTCTAAGCTCCTAAATATACTTCTTTTCACTGATTTATGTAAATAGAACAGCATTGACGCAGGATATCACAGTTCAAGGTGCCTCCAAACTGTGTGAGACCCGAAACAGAAGTACACAATGTAACAGTTGTGATAATGATTAATTAATTTGAATGTGAAAGTGTAATGCAAGACATAGACACAGAAACAAAAAAACATAATTGGATAAACACAAGTAGTGATTAAATATGAACACAGTCAGCCCAAACATGTAACTTCAAACAAGGAGGAGCTCCCTCCGACAAACAATGAATTATTGAGTGTATGATTTAATCTGGGATTCTTGTTGATTTGTTGAGATTTCAAAATTACATTCGAGCCTTTTCACATGAAACAATTAGACATTTCTTACAGTGACTGAAACTTTATTTTGCAGTAGACGGAACAAAATGTATTTAACAATGTAAGTTTACAAGGCTGTGGTGAAACGTGAATAACTAACAAGCAAAGATGTGCACGATGTGCATTTTGGCTGTTACATTTCTTTTAATCTCCTCCATCCAAAAAACCTCACTATAACGTCACCTTTTGAAGGGCCGATGAATCCAGGGACTCAAGTTATCACATAAGTTCATTTGCAAAAAAAACTATTTTCAAAAATTAAAAATAAAGAAATATTATTGACATTTTTCATCCATTTGTATCTTTTTTAACAGTTTATTGAAATTGATAATTATTTTCAAAGAATTTAACAGTGAAAAATAATTTATCTGTCTTTTGCAAATGAAGTCTTCATATTAAAAGAGACTCCAGGTGGTGGCTTTTGTCTCTGTGTGGTGTTAAAATCCATCCAGTGGAAATTTGAGCAGTGCGGCTGGTGTTATTTTTCACAACGACTGTGCAGCTTTCTGTCTTCTCTGTGATTGAATCCTTTCATTGGGAAGGTTAACATCGATTCCAGCCCGACTTCAGTCGGCTCTGACTCCGATGGACCTTTAATGGTGCATTGTTTTGTCGAGGAGACAGGAGGTAAGTGCCGGTGAGGAGGAGGGGAAGAAAAAAAAAAGGAAAAAGATTCATCAGACTTTCGGCAGGAAAGTCTCGACTTCGCGGTGGCTCTGCTGCTTATTATCTGCACTTGCACCGCTCAGGTGACAGGACAAGAGGGTAATGATGAGCTTGGTGCACTCGCTCTTTGGTTGGTTTTTCTACATCTTCGTAAGGACACAATTTCAGAGCCGGGAAGAGAAAGGAAAAAAGGGAAAAAAAAGACTTTTAGGGAGAATTCGTTTTTTTCAAGCATCCTTTCAGGACGGCTGAGAGCCTCTCAAGCTTTTCCATCCTTCACCTGCTTGATATCCACCCATTCTCAACTTTGAGTGAAGACTTTTAATTTCCACACGGTAAGTCAGCTTTAAAGTAATCAGCACAAAACCTCATGGAGCAAAAGTCGTAACGGTGCGCAGTCAAAGCTGCTGCCGTCCACAGGTTTAACGAAGCGCTCGGCTTCGTTTCCTCATTTCCTGCCCGGTCTGGTTTCCCTTCATGCCTCATCAAAAAAAGCACCTTCATGCAAATCTTTCGCCCAAGTTCGAACTATTTCAGTGACACCCCCCATTTTTTCCTGCTGGATTTGTGCACATTCCTGCTCAGCATTTCCTCCCAGCATTCTGCCTGAACGCTCATTAAATTACACAATATAAAACCCATTTTGTGATTATCCGGACGCAAATAGAAACGTAGGAAGTCGCTGTACAGGTTTCAGAGGATTTGCTTGCTGGAAAAAAAAAAAAAAACTTGCTGATGAAAAACTGTTTATCTGTTCGCCTCGTCCAACGAAACTCAGGGAAACCTGGCTTGTTTGCCAGGAGTCAGTTGGAGCATGTTCCTCCCCGCAGGGCTGCAAATTGTTATTTTGTCCTGAATTGTACAGCAATTTGTTTGAAACATTATTAACAGGAAGCTAACAGAGCTTTCGCCTTCACAGTGAAATGCTTTTGAGAGACAGTCAGAAGCTCCCACCTTCATTTACCGAGCAGTTTACTGAAAACAGATGTACGCCCACTCATTCAAGTCGCGATCCAATTATCCAGATGCATGGCAGGATATTAGGGGTTAAATCCTTACGATGCAGGCCAGGAGTTAAGAGTTAACACTTGCAACAACAGAAAGAAGAAAGCATGCTGCAACAATTTTGTGAGAGACTTCAATGTCTATTGTCTCTGAAGCTGATGCTCTCCCGGGGAGGAGAATACTTCCAGGTAATGAGAAATGCTAGAAATTGGGTTTAGCCAACAGAAATGCAACATTAACCTCAAATTACAACCATGCCGAGCAACGGAGCAGATCCAGCCCTGAGGTGGATGAACAGCGGAAGTTCGTGTCAGGGTCCTTCGCCTCCCACCAAAAACAAAAACAGCAAAACAACCAAGCCTGCGGCTGCGGTCACTGGAATCAAACGATGGCGTCTGACCTACAAAACCATGACAGTGGCCCTAAAACTAAACAGATTCTAGCCTGAACGCCAGTGTCTTCAGTTAAAGGTAATGGCTCATCCAAAAGACTTTTATTTTTTACCTGGAAAAGCATTTGTACACATTAAGGGGACCATGTGAGATTGAATTAGTTAAAGTCCTCTTTTGTCTGGTTCTATGGTGTAGTGGTCATCACGTCTGCTTTACACGCAGAAGGTCCTGGGTTCAACCCCCAGTAGAGCTAGCCAGTTTCTTCTTTCTTGACCAAATAATGAGGTTCTTGCTGTAATAACAAGCATCTTTCCACAGATGTTCCTTAGGCTTTGCTTTAAATTTTAATAACTAGCAGCACAGGAAAATCACCTGCTTTGACTGAATGAACTGTTGGTTAAATCCCACCACGTTGACCACTTTGGTTTATCGTTTTGTTGTTAGTTGTGTCTTGAATCTCACAGTGGTTTCATGGTGTAGTGGTCATCACGTCTGCTTAACACGCAGAAGGTCCTGGGTTCAATCCCCAGTGAAACCAGAAGTCTCACAGACAGCATAGATTCATAATTTGTGTCACTGTTGTAAATATGATTTGGTTACTCCAGAACAATCTGACAATATTAAGGGAAATCCAAGAGGGAAACAATGATTAGCCACAAATTCCTTCTCAAAGGAAAAGTGTGTTTGAGCCTCTGTTTTTTTTCTGTTTTCGTCTCCTTCAAGAACATTATTCACATCTTTGTAAGACCCACGTTTTATTTTGTGTTTACAGTGTGGCTGAGGTGATAATCGAGTCTAATGTGCTTGCACGCGTGCTTCCTTTGACTTGGTTTCTTTGGGAGGATGAACTAACAGTCTATTGATTGCTCAGATCCCAGTAACCAGACCCCCTTTTCTCTCCGACGCGGTAACAGTGCGATTGTAAATGTCAGAGAAATGTCAAAGCCTTCAGGGCTCAGATTAAAAGTCAAGCTTGAGGGGTCAGCCAGGAGTCAACCGTTACCGGGGCACGCCGCGCGGTGCGCAGCCACGTTGGAAAAAGGCCACCGTTGGAGTATTCAGCACGACTGAGCGGATTGCTCCTGGGGCTTCGCAGCTCCAGCTCGTATTGTTACACACACACAGGCTGAAAGCACAAAGGGAACGCCGGTTTTGTGTTTTCCGGGCATCATGTGATTTGTCACAGGGAAATATGAGATGAGGGTAAATTTTCAAGTCAGAAAGAAGTCTGTCTTACATCGAATGTGTTGTAGTACTGTTGTGCCAGTTATTGCGTATCTCCTGTAAGACAGGATGGCAGTTGAACTACTTTCTAGCTTTGTCCTTTGAACCAAACCAAACACAACAAATACACGCACACACGCACGTTTGAAAGGCAACAGGAGATTGACCAGAGTCCCATCTGTGACTGTCGACAAAGCTGAATGTCTGCAGAAACCCTCCTTACCCTGCTGACCACTTTATGTCGCACAGCTCCCCTCAGGCTAATTATATTAATCAGTGGAGGCATTCAATGTCAACCCCGGGTGCTGGGTGATGGCTAAGAATCAATTGAAACTGAAAAATAAATGCAGTTAGAAGAAATTTCGGTTATTAGTCCGATATGCTCGCGTCGGTCAAGGAGTTGCTGCTCCGAGCCCTTGGGGCAAGAAAAGGGAGAGTTTCACAGTTCATAGAGGAACATAATGATTCAGAGATGTTCACTGAGGCAGTTTGGACTTTCTGGAGGTTGTGTACGTTGTCTGGCCTCTCTCTGACCTCCCAGATTTGAGCCGCCTCTGCACTGTTCAGCTGAGGAACACTCGTCCTTCCGGTTTTTTTCATCGCCAACTCCAAGCTGCTCGGATACAGAAGAATGGGACCTGAAGAAAGCTTGTAGCCTCCGGCGCAGTTCGCTTTCTGAAGAGGGAACGAGGCTCGAGGCCAGTCAGAGATGTCAGGGTCCCACTTTTTGTGATTCATGAATATATATAACATATACTGAAGTTGCTTTGGAAGTTACCCATGTTTAGGAATCAACAGTGAACAGTTACTTCTTCAAAAAAGTACTTTGTTGGAAGGCTGTCGCAGCTGCCGGGAATATAGATGAGATAGATGCGGAGGTCGAGAGACGTCCCAACCAACAACCCAAACTTCACTGCTGCACGAGCCGAATTGTCAGCATCACAACTTGAAACTTAAAATGTACATTTCAGGAAATGTCTCTTTTTTTCTTAATCTGGTCCAGAAGGAGGGTCAGACGTCGTACAGGCTGGAACCAGTCGCAGACGGGACACCAGGATTCTTCTCTTTTTCTCGGAGTGGATGTATTCCGGCTGGCTGATGCGTGAAGCTGTCCGACGCCGCGGGGAGTCTGTTTTAGCTCGTGTCCCAAAGTAGATCGGGTGATTGTTGCCTGGGAATGTCACGTTCAGACGGCAGGAGGTTCGGGGTGATTCATCACCGATTCCCTCTCAGGATGAGGAGCTGTCTGGCCACTGTTCTCCTCCTCACTGTGGATCAGAAAAAAACCCAGAGATAAAGAAAAGGAACACAAGAGGAAGAGGATAAATGCATCTTTAGATGTTGTTTTTTTTCTTTTTTTGCAGCGCAACCAACTCATCTACTCCTGAATTTTAATGACCAATCAATTATTAATTTTTAATTGGTTTTGGCCCAGTCGACTTATTGCCCTTTTTGCCTCCATAAATCACAGGGTCAGATGGTTTAACGAGCTGCGAGTCTGCCAAAGATGCGGCTGCAATGAAACTCAGAGTATTACTCACACTGAGTCTCCTTCACTCCTTATTTTCTGGAAAGAAAGAACGAAAAAAAAGAAATGAGTTTTAGTAAACGATATTCACCATTCATTCAAAACTGATTAAAAATGATAATAAAAAAAAAAAAACATCTGTTGGACTCCAGAAAGACTTTTACCTCAAACATTCAGGGTGATGAATCAATATATATTCGACTTCATGACCTTTCTGCAGTGGTATATTCTTGTTTTCAGGTTTTTTGTGTATAAATTGTAAAAAAACAAAAAAAACAAAAAAAACAAAACAACAGTAAACCTCAGTGGTCATTGCTGCGCCTTGATCCTCCTGAGGCTGTTTTATATTTCTTATTTCTGTTTTTTCTTTATTTTTGTGGTTTGCAGCCCTTTTTTTATTTTTTCAAATTTTCTTAAAGACTTTCATCACTTTTGAGCATTCATAAAAGTTGCCTTCAGCCTCTTTGACGTCTGTAAATCTGTTGGCACAGAGCTCAAGGACTGCTGCACGGACAGAGAATTAACTTTGTCCATTTACAGCAGGATTTAATAACCCGGAGGCCAAAATACAACAACAAAAAGCCAGCGTAATAAAGGGGCCCATGATTTATATTAACCTCTGTCCTCTGATGTTTGTGCTCTGTTTGTCCTCTTGTCTCACATATTAAAGAAGCATTTCTGGTGGATTTATTCTCTGAAATACTCCCGGGCGACACTGTTGTCTTTCGTCAGAGCTCCGCGTCCCTTTTCCAGCACACTCTGGGGTTCAGTGCCAGGTCAGGTGTTAGACGTCATGCCAGCACAGGGACAAGGTCGATAATAACCATCCTGCTAGGTGAAGCCACAGATGCTAACCTTGACTCTGATCTTTTCAGGCCGAACACCAGGGCAGTCATCAGGGGAGTGGTTACCAAGCAACAAGGCGATGTCACTAATAAATACGCCACATGCGAGGGAGCTTCATGAGGTGACACGGCAACAAAAATCTACTTGCGGTGCAGAAATGTGTGTTTATGAAACTGCTGAAAGGGCAAAAAAAAAAAATCGGTTTTCTTTCCCTCTCAGACAATCAGCCCAAAATAAGAAAAAAAGCTTTTAATGAACGACTGAAGAAATCCAGCTGCAGTGAAAGAAGTCCCGAGTGTATTGTGATTTCATGGTAGACATTGACTGAAGGTGTTTCCAAGATGCAGCTTTAAAAAAATAAGACATCGAAAAATAGATGTCGAGAAAAATCCACCTCAGGAACAGCAAACGATTCACAGAGGAAGGTTTGTTAATTGTGTGTGCGAGGCTGTTGCAGATTGTGGCAAAGCAGTGATTAAAAAAAAGGCGGTAGGATCCATCTGTGAGTTGAGCCAGAGGAACAAGGAGGTGCACAGATGCAATCAATGGTCTATCGGTGGGATCTGCAGCTGGGAGTCGCAAAGTTACCATTCGGAAAAGTCCCACCTCCACATTTGTAAATCCTGAACTGTCTTTGTGAATCGATGACCTTCCTTGTATCTTCAAGCGGCCTCGAAGCAAGAGGAAAAGAAAGGAAATACAGGTGTACAGTTTGTGTTTGTGTGGGGTGGTAGGTGGGTGGGCTGTGGAGGGGTTTGGAGGGGTGGGGGGGGCTGCAGTGGGAGTTCATATCAGCCCGATAAGGCGGCGAATGAAGCTGTAACCTTTTGCTGACCTTTGGGAGGTGGATGGCGATTGCTCTACCTCTGTCAGGTTAATGATCTGTCAGGCAGACTGATCCCTGAGGGTGCCGAACTGTGACGGGCCTGACGCCAAACACACTCCCCAGAGACGGAGGGACCAAGCCGGGTCAAAGCCAAAAAAAACCCGACCGACATTATGTCCATGTGATCACCACTTAAGAGTGTGAAAGGTGAACCCTCCACTGAAGGCTTTAAAAAATGACCCCGATTAAAGCGTTTAATCTTAAGTTTCCTGATAAATCATCAAGTTTTCACACAGTCAGACAAGCATGATAGTCATACACACTTCCTGTGCCGCCTTGTTTGCAAAGGTTACATTTTTTTTGTCTTTTATACTGGATCAATAATTGTTGTGGCTTCTTGTTTTTTTTCTGTGGATGAAGCTCCATGTTCACCAGCAGCATGTGTGAAAGTTTCTTGCTTGCAGGATGATAAAAAAACCTCATAGATATGAAAATATTCATCCCATGAGCGGGGTCTTGTTCCTGGGTCACTTGATCGAGGGGCATCACACAAGTCGACTGCATCCATTTGACCTCAGTCTGCTTCAGCTTTTGTCTGCACATTTAAAGGCTCCAAACACACTGGAAGCGATGCACTTCAGAAGTTCCGCCTCCTTCTTGGTGACTTTTGTGGCCCACCATCTTTGGGAAGAAAGTGCTATTGGTCATTTTTGACAATGTCCACCAGGACAGTGACTAAAAAGACTGTTTATCAAAGACCAAATGTGAACTGAAAATAGACCGTCAGAGACAGGGAGCGATGGAGTCCGACTGTGGTCTCTAGGACTGGAGACGTCTGCTTTGCTTTTGGACACAGTTTTGGTCTTCTCCACTCAAACAGTGGGACACCAAATGCCATCAAACAAAAGGACCGCAGCGACTTCATGGCTGAGTCAGCAGCCTCCTCCTCTGGCGGCAGAAGACGTGAAGGAGTGTGAGGAGGAGGAGGAGGAGGAGGAGGAGAGGGAGGGAGCTGGTGGGAGGCGACAGATAGAGAGGAACACAGGAAACTGCTGTGTCTTGGTTTTGATAGCCAGCCAACGAAACCGCTGAACCCCTCATCTGGGGACCTTGGCAGGGTGGAGTAATGTGTTTCCGCTGTGAGTGTCGGCGCTTCTCCATCCCGATTCTGCTTCCCTAAGACAGTCAGACAGAGACGCTAATCCATCTTCATCTGTTACGCCGCGGAGTCGCGTGCGAGCCAAAGCCTCTGTGGGGAGATGCGCGCCGAGCTTCCCCACACACACAAAACCCTCCTTGTTCCTCTGAAAACACGCTGAGGCTGTGAAATTTTTTTATAACGACGTCCCCGTGCATTACAGGATGCTGAGTGACCCCCTGCTATTAATCCCAGGGCTTACAATATGATAACTTAATGCAGCGGTGTCATCACATTTGTTGAGATTGCTGATTAGGCTGCAAGCAGGAAAAAAAAGAAAGAGAGAGAAGTGAAAACGGCTCAAGAAGAAGATCGTACGCTGCTATACATTCACGGACATTAGAGAGTCTGAAATTAAGCACTTAGATAGTAAACCACGACTCTGATTGCAAAGGGCCCTCGTATCCCCCTCATTTACTCCAATCGTCTAAACATTAAGTTAAGCAGAACCCATTGCCGGTGTTGCTTGGGAAACCTTATAAGAAAACACACTAAATGCAGAATGTAATGCATGTACACTGCTGAAAACGTTTGAAGTGAAAATCCTTGTTGTCGGTCCCCTGCAGGAGAGTGCACCACCCCTCACTCCAAAAGGTGTGATTTGTAGCAGTTGGCCTTGATTAAAACATTAGATCTGATTACCCAGGAGCTTTGTAATTAATTAGTATTTGCATTTTGATTGCATGTCAGTGTTATGAACAAGTAGCAAGCTTTCTTAATTGAACCGACGTTATGAATCATGAGTTGTTCTTCAGGTTTCACATGAAGAAACAGCTGTGTTGTTCTTATAGCAGATGAAACACTTCCAAAAAGAACATTGCACACAAACTCTTAGCTTCACTTCCACCTTGTCAGGTGCACTGAAAGATGCTACGAAACACGTGTTTTATTTTAAGTTAGTTCACTCCATTATTAATACATGTTCACGTAACCAAAGTTAGGACATAAACATCCCGTATTTTTCTCACATGTAAACAAAATCAGCGCACAACGATGTTTCATAAATGCCCTTCAAAAAAAAAAATAGAAACAAAATAACATGTATTATGTAAAGAAAATCTGTGGATGCTAATAACAAAAGGCAGAAGAAGTAAATGGTACAAATAATAACAGCTTTTTCAAACCATTTCTAATTAAATTGACCACAGGTTAATAACATGTCTGTGTATGAAAAGGCGGATGCAGTCAATCAGAGTCACATCTAAGAACACTTACCTAATTATATTGTTTCAGCTGCCTTGCGTAAGAGCAAATGTACAGGTGACTCAACCCATTTGTCGGAGTAATGTAATGTCTCATTATATCTTTTGTGCACTAAGTTTTGTGCATGACATGGCGACTGTCAGATAAAGCCGGGCGAGGTTTTCCAACAGGACGAGGGGTTTTAATGCCAATTCTTGCCAATTGAATGGCAATAGCTGATTAATTTCAGCCGTACACAGATGAGGGGTTCAGTAGCTCCACTGTGCCTTCTGGAGCCCGGAGATAAGGTATTTTTATGACCTCCACTAACAGCATTTTATGACGATGACAGTAACAATGTTATTAGGGCTGAAAAGGATGAGTGCAAATGTGTGTAGGGGTCCATTTAAGTTGCTGCAGAGCCTGACCAAAGCACAGATTTGCAGCAGTCCACTAAAGAACTGCCTGCCAGCTGTCCTCCGTTGCAGCTGTCATAATCACCGAAGCCACTGGAGGTCAGTAAGAATCTCACATTCTGGTTCCAGTTTCCATTTAAACTGTTTTTTTGCCTGTATTTAACAACATTGTTATTGTTTTTTACAGCAGCATTTGTAAATAGAGAGTTTGCATTGGAAAAATAAAAAAAAAGATTAAGGAATTAAAGTGTAATTCATGATCATCGTTACTGGAAATCTGAGGCAATCTAAACTTCTAATTGCCTTCATCAGCTGATTTGAGCCGAGTGTTGAACGGTCGCTGTAAAAACCGTAATTAGAGGGATGTTCTCATTTGATTTCTGCCTCTCTCCGCTCCCACTGATTTCACTAAATTGAGACAATTATTCATCATTTTCTTCGTCCTCTTTATGCACAAATTCATAATGGCGAATTACAAAGGGAACGAATGAAGTGATTAGTTTACACATGAAACACGAAACATCATATGTGTCATTAGGAAATGAATCAAGAGAATGCCGGTTTTTCTGTTCGTGTACATTGAGTGTCCCTAAACGATCAGACAGATGGTACAAGGAGGCTGTTTTTTTTTTTTTTCTTGCCTTGGCAGATTTGCCGCGGCTTTCTCACTGTTTTTAATGCCACCATTTTATTTGGCACATCCCGGTAGCTGCTGTACGGCAGGAGGAGAGCGCCGTAAAGCTCTAAATTTGATTGGAAATTAATGTGCTCTAAAATGAATGTAAAGCTTTAAAAGTTCAGGAATTTTAGTGGCATCTTATGTCGGGCCTCAAAATGCCTCAAATCACTTTTTTGTTGTTGAGTGCAGTTCAGTTATCAAGTGAAAGACTTTATTGGTTTTACTAAAATGGAAAGCAATAGAATCATTGTTATTCTCATAAAATAATTGACTTTGAACAAAAACCAAACCAAAAAAAATCAGGCGGTTAGGACACAATCACAGAGGACAACACTTGAGTGATGCCACTGCCTTGTCATTAACTCCCAAAGGGCCTCACAGGCCACTGTATGATCCAAGTAAAGACAGAAACACTAATAACACACATGGTTATTTAGGGTCTCAAAAAACCCATTTGATTGCATTATTCAGCTCGTATAAACTTCAATCAACCTGTTGAAAGTTGTTTCAGTCCCACTTTTCTTTCGAACTGGACCTCTATGGAGATTTCTGGTGGTATTTACTACGAATATCTTGATGCCAGTTTTTTTTGGGGGGGGGGGGTCCTGCAAGTTGCAAAGTGGTGCATCCAGGGAACAGGTGCAATAAAAAGCCTTGGCGAACCACTGACCACTGCAGGAACCCAAGCTGCAGTCCTGACCTCTCGTCACATCCGTGCAAATCTTTCATCTTCCCTTTTTTTCGCTTTTAATAAAATCACCTGTGAAGACAAAATGTTCATCTGTCGCAAATAAAAAGCCCAACGGCGAGCAGGTGTCTGGATGAAGTGATGATGAGTGAACGCACCTCTGACCCGCTGCTCGTTCAGGCTTTTAGCTCCGTCTGGTCGGGATGCAGCGCGCAGGTCAGAGGTCCTGGTAGGACGCCCACTTCCATCGCCCAAACCCACCGGGTTCACGTGCGCATGTGATGAAACTGCAGGGTCAGTTTCTGGAACTTCGAGCAAAAGACGAGTAGAGGCTGCCGCCCACCGGGTTTGCAACCTGTTGCTTGTCAGTTCCTGGCGACCTCATCAGAGCGAAGTCGCATTCGACTGGCACACCGACATCGAATCAAATTCTGCCATTTGCTGTGTTCTTTTTCTGAGTGGTTTGATACGAATCCTTCCATTTCATTACCTCTGACAAACTTGCCATTCACTTCACCTCCATTGATGTAGTGGCACCCACAACACACTACGCTGTCCAACACATTCTGGCTCATTTCATATTGTAATCCTGACAATTGCAGTGTGTGAAGAAACTCACAGTGCAGCTACATTGAGAAAAAGTGGGGGAGAAAAAGGACCTCGGGTGACTTTACTGACAAATATGAACAATTGCAGATATATCCGTTTATGCCTAAAATTGGCGTTTGGAAATAAATAAATAAATTACTCCTCCTTTGCCTTCTTTAAAAACAAATACTCGCTAAATCTATTCATTATGTTTCAGGATCTGCTGTTTAGAAGTCCCAATTTGCTGCTTTGTCCCCGAGACATTTATTCAGAGCCGCTTCCTTCCCTCTGGTTGTAATTCTTCACTTTATAACTTTGTGTGAGCACACAAGTGTGCAGAACGCAGACAAAAAACAACAAACACCACCCCCACTGTTTCCAACACTTTCCCAGCCAGTTTGACACTTTGTGATGTTTGTTAGCATGACTCCTCCAGGCTTTGTCTGGAAATAGGAGTTCGCACTTGTTAATACAAAATGAGGTTAAATGAGTGGGAGAACAATGCAGATGGCAGAAATTTAGCACCAGTCTACTGCAGAGAGTTGTTTGTGTTGAGAGACAATATTTACATTGTGCTGCTGTATGTATTTAGCAGAGAATGCCTTGCAGCATCCTTCACTACCTTCAAAATGTATCTACAATGAATACACACAAATACATGACGGAATCAAATTAGAGACGATAGAATAGCTGTTAAAAAAGCCGGCGTTTGTCCTCAAGACAGGATTTGCATTGACGCTTTTCAGTAGGAGCAGAATGTGAATTAACCCGAGCATCTCATTCACTTATTTTGGAGTTGGTAGTGTGATTGTTTGGTCCTTGTGCTCTACTTTCCCACAGCAATATGTTGCCTCATTAGGAGAACATTCTCAAATAAAGAATTAGGGTCAAGCTGTAAGAATGGAGAAATGTAGCCTCTTTGTTTTCTTTCTCCTCTTCAGAGGTCAAAATGGACCATCAATATGTGACTGGACATAATTTTGGGTCACAAAAATTTGGACTCCTCCCTCGGTATGAATCCAGCAACACACTCGTTATACTCAGGAGCTTGTTGTGCTACACCACCAACACCCTGACCTTCATTCACAGTCCGCCTGCTTTTACACGCGACACCTCCCCAGAGTTTGTGTCCAATTAAGGTCCTAAACCCTCATAACCCCCTCAAATCCTTTCGTGTATGCGCGAGCATGTGGTCACACCATCCCGAGTCCCCATTTAGATGCCATTAATTAGCGGCCCCGAGTTTGTATGGAGCGGCAACCAAACCGATGCTTGTGGCTAATGTCACCGTGATCCGATTCATTTATGTGCGCCCTGTATTTCAATAGGATAATAAAGTCCATATTCTGCCAGCGAGTGTGTGTGTGCATGTGTGTGTGTGGACCAGGCATGACCACCACCAATGACTCCGTGCGACCAAACAGATTCATCAGGGAGCCGAACTCAGGGCCAATCAGGTGGCTAATGAAGCCTGCGGCGTATCGAGGAGCCGGGTAACGACGATGAACTCTCTGGGCAACTGACCTTGACAACCATTTTTTTCCCTTTCTCGTTGCCGCTCTTCCTGCTTTCACACATGCATGCATACACACACGCACGCACGCACACGCGCGCACACACACACCACAGACTCACTCAAGGCTGACGCCAGGTGTCGAGGCGGACTCTCTTTGCCACCTGGTTAATTTTATATCACGCTTGCCAGAGATGATCCACTGCACACCCAGCCGGTGTGGGTATGTGTGTCCTCCAGCGCATCGCATATATTTTTATCCTTGTAAAGGCAGTTTTCTGCCGGAGCAGCTCATATTTCTCACAATAAAAAACCTCAGAAGTAGATAAAAAAGTGATCACGGCTCATGAATGCGTCAATCTACAGAGGAACCTGAAGCGAAAATGTGGCTGAGATCAGCTGAATGATGCCCGAGTCGTCGAGGTGGACTCGAACGGTCCAATTAACAAACTTTTACACACCTGGTTAATCTCATAACCATGGAAACAACAGGCAGCATGAACCTGATGATACCTGATTATATTCACAGACCTTCATGTGACTCATTGGACTCAGTTGTTTCCTCCAACTGTGACTCACTGCGATGACGTTGCCATCAGCAGGGGTCTCTGTGTTTGGCACGCAGCTGGGGGAGGGTCCTGCTTTGATTGACTGAGGACCCTGAGTGCCAGAAACGCCAATCCTGACACTTTCTTTGAGCGTTATCCTGCAATTATGTCTCAGAGCACACAAGTTTGTGTTGTAATAGCTTAGTGATCCTCATGGCTCGCTCCATTTAAAATACGCTTGTTCATTCAAATCCTTGTTGACTGTTTTTTCATTTTGTGTGGATCAACAGGACTGTTTTGTCTCTTGTACTGCCGCATATTTTTTGTTATTTCAGGGCTCCTCAAATCTATCTGGCACCATTTGGAGAAACACAAACAAATCAAAAATTTAACCGAGCGACACTTGGTTTTTATGTGACGTCCGATTTTCCTTCAAACGAGAACGGGCGGCAACACTGTTAATCAAGTTATACAAGATGACAAACAACGAATTCCAGCTCACTTCAAACGTTGACACGAATTGCGCTTTTAGCTGAAACTGTAACAGATATTTTATCAGATCGGGAGAAAATTATTCTGCGGCTGGTTTGACATTTAGTTAGATGTTATCTTTTCAAATGTGAACACTGGTGGGAAGATTGCCGACACCGAGAAGAACATCTTCGACTGTTCTTCAGCTTGAGGTAATCCTGGTTTCTTTTCTCCGTCTGTCTTTTGTCTCCACAGTTCTTAGAATTATAAAGAAACAAAGTCAGCTCAAAACTCTCTTTTTTTCTCATTCAACGAACTGTCAATAATTGATCGGACTGTTGAAGCAAGTTGTGCGACAAGGATCCCGAAATCGAGCCGCTCTGCGGCGCCACTGAAAGTGAACAAAACTTGGAGCCAGAACAGAAAAGACAAACACTGAACTTTTGATAGCGATTCTTTTTTCGCAGATACCAGCCCGTTCAACGACGCCTCGGAGACCGAATGTATTCAGCCGTTGTTCGAAGCCAAGCTTACAGCCCCATGGCTCAAACTCAGATTTAACAGACGCATGTGAGCCATATCTACCAAAATGTCAGTGTTGCTCTGAGGCTTGCGGTTGTCTCAACGTTGCGTTTAATATCGCTCTGGCACAGCTCGGCAGCAGCTGTGAAGCAGCGCAATAAAAAAAAAAACAAGACGGGCTTTCACAAGCTGCTCGTCACTCCGTACAAACTTTCGCTCGGTCTCGGGGGAAATGCTTTCTGCTTCAAATCAAACTGGCTGCGCCAACATGTGGCCGTCCGGCCCATTCGTTTCTGATGAGAAAATTATTGCTGTGAGACTTTTATTGCATGTGCATCTCCCCAGCAGGTCAGATTGGAAATGATTACAAAATTACTGAAAAGTGGGTTTTTATCGCAGGCGGTCTCGCACCTTTCTTTGCTGCCCCTTGTCGGCGCCGAGTTTGCCTTTGGCTCCTATTTTCAAATTGATATTGCGTCTTGTGTTACAGCTGCTTTCATTTGAACTCTTTTTAAATGTTTTTGGGCAATGATTTTGAACTGGGCCACGTGAGGAATTGTAAATATAGTAAGGCACATCGACTGGACGCATTATTGACTTGCCAACAGGGAATGTGCAATATGACACGAAGCTACAACATACACTATCTATTCAGTGTTCTGCTCCTTACAACCAAACATGCAGATCTTCCTCCTGCCACACGGCCTCCTCACAGTGAAACAAACAGAACCATTTATCCTCGTGGTGAATGATTTTCAGACTCACAGGTGAGCAGAGCAGACAGGCCAGAACAAAAGGCGAGACTGAGATGTGTGTGTGTTGAGCGGGAAAGTCAAAGGAGGTACAGCTGGAATGATCAGGGGCGGAGCTTATTCAACACAAGGAAAAAGTACAAGCGGGGGGACCTGACACCGTTTGACATAAGATGACCAGACACAGAGAGGACAGAATACTGATGAGTCAAACAGGAAAGTAGGTCTGCAGACACATCACAACATGCCAGCACACTGAAAACGAAACCACCATGAACCTGAATGTACCTGAGGAGCTGCAATCAATTTCATGTTACTAACATGTTTTCCAACCAAATCAAGGTTGTAGGTTGTATGAAAATCATCACATTTGGGTTAAAAAAATACAGTAAACAGTGAAGTCCTCTGACTTGAATACCTGCAGAGTCCAACACATGGTTGTTGAAATATAAATGTCGTCTTTAATGTCGTCTGACTTGGTTAAAAGAAGTTGTCATCCCCCTGTGTGTGATGTACGAATGTAAAGTCGGGCCTGGTTTGATGTTTTGACGGAATCTTGTGGAAAACGTGACGGACTCTCGCAGTCAGCTCGCACAGCGCTGACCTCAGACACCTCTGATTAAGGAGCGCCGTCGACACCATTAGCTGCAGATTGATCCGTGCGAAGGCTCCATCATGCTCACACCTCGGACACGTCAGTCATCGGGAACTGACTTCCAGGACGGCTCCCGTTCACCCCTCCTCTCCACCACCTTTTTTTTTTTTCCTCCACCCGGCCTTTTTATTTGAGCTTAATCTGTCTCAAGGTGAAAAGCGCAGCGTTTTCTAGCTTTTATCAGCAAACCCTTTTTATTCGGTGATGTAAAAGTGTGTTAATCAGTGTGAGCAGAGTCTTTGTGCTGCCTCCTGAGCCCAAGTGATACTAAAGCAGATGATCCCGAGTGATTGACCTTGCGCTCCCGTCAATTTTCCATTCATTTAGGGAAACTGAAGTTTGGTGCGAGCCACTGTAAATTTTTGCTCTCCGAGCGGTAATTATGATTGATTTGCCTCCATTATGAGCTGCATGGTCTGTTTCTCTGTCAGATGTGTTCAGGTTGTTGATGCTGAACCGGGCCGTGCAGACACTTTAGTACTAAGAAAACGTCTCTCCCTGTTTAGTATGCTAATGGCCTCTGATAATCACACTTGCATTATGGAGTCACAACATTAATTAACACTGACCTTTCGCAATCTCCGATTAAGTTGAGCGTCTTGGCTCTTTTAAATCAAAGACTTGAAAAGCAATTCAGCCCATAACAGGTAATTATTATGAGGTGCAGAGGAAGGAATGGTTTGAATTCAATTGCGTACAATCACAAAGACTCACAGAGCTGTGGGGTCTTCGTGACTGATTAAAGGTAGCACGTATATAATAGTGTTTTGTAAAATTGAAAAGCTTTGTCTTTATGATAACATTGACTTTAAAAAAAGAGGTTATTAAATAATTGTAATAATTGTAAATTCTTGCCAAAATGGTTTTATTCAAGGAATCCACTCCTTTATGCTAAAAGGTATATGAGCACATCTTGAGCCACAGCTTCTTCTTTGTTGGAATTATCGTAAAATTATGCTTCTTTTATCTTTCCTCGCTGGTTTCTGGTGAATGGAGTCATGCACATGAGGGTTAACGCCCCCCCCCCCCACCCAACCACCGTAGCAGTCGTCTATTAACTGCTGCACGGATCTCACCTCCTGCTTTGTCCCCCCCACGTCGATCCGATCAGATCTCAGGGAACTTGAAAACAGAGCGAAGCTGCATCACTGGTGACGGCATGCGTCAGTGCTCACGCCCACAGTCTGTGAGAAAGGTTTCAGGTATCCACTCCTGCAGAAGGTCTCCTGTTGTAATTTTTTTTTAATCAGTGTGACTCAGCGAGCAGCCAGACAAAAGTCTGCATACCTTCAGAAAATATTACTTAATATTATTATATCATAGGGCATCAATGAAGATCAATGCATGACGTGGTCATTCATCCAATTGAGCCCAAATTTTTATGCGTATTTCGTGAAAGTTGTTTTCATACGATCTCTGATCGACCAAAGTCGCCGATAATCTACTGGGAAAATTTAAGCCCAATTTACGAGTTTGTACAGTATGCACGCCGGCAACTACATCCAGACAACGGCTTTTGTTTAACTGCTCACAAAGCACCGGCTGTATTCAGCATTCAGGACGCTCCCGTCTGTCCGCTCAGCTTCAGAAAATATTATCTTTTGCAAAAAACTGTTGAGCAATGAAAATTAAAGGTTTCTGCACTGTTAATAAAGAAGGCAAAATCTCCGGGCTCATAAAACATCAGCTTCCCTTCGGCTCTTTTGTTTGTTTGGTCCCCCCCCCCTCTTTTTTTCTTTAATATTTATTTTCTCTCGGTTGAGAGCACCGAAATGCAACATAAAAGGCCGACAGGGTGCTAAAACGGGATAATGAGGACAACAAAAAGGGGACGCGGGTTATTGTGACCGCAAAATTACAGCTTTACAAAAATGTGTTTTTGTCTTCATTTCTGAAAAAAGTTTTGACCGAAAGAAGCAACATCAACAAACTAATCTCTTGGAAAAGATAAAAAGTAAGACAAGCTGAGTGTCCCTTTCTAATCCATACAAAGGAGAAGAAAAGGTCAGAAAGATGTTTAAAAAAAACAGAGTCACAAACGAAAGAGACGATCTGAAAAGAGTAACCAAACATGTTTCACCGTGTAAGGGGCCATAACATGTACTCAGAAACATCACCCAACTTCATCAGCAGGCAAAGAAACGTATAAAAAAATCACAACAGCATTTTTTAAATAGACATTTGTGAAAGAGAGAAGAAGAAAGAACCGGGTTAAAGTTCAGG
Organism: Malacoctenus tetranemus; assembly: GCA_032274765.1. Lineage (NCBI taxonomy): Eukaryota > Metazoa > Chordata > Actinopteri > Blenniiformes > Labrisomidae > Malacoctenus > Malacoctenus tetranemus. The sequence goes on along the minus strand of JAUESF010000001.1, from coordinate 20,721,847 downwards.
AACAAGATTTCTTGTTCCACTGCTGAAAAGGAGAAAATGCTGTGAAGCACTCGAACGCGACACTTCAGTGACACTCGAAAGAACTCACCTTCCAGTTTCAGCAGAAATGACTAATGGATCGATAACATCATTCTTCAAAAAAAAACTTCACTTGTTTGACTGGAACCTTTAAACACTATATAGTTTTTTTTTCTTCTTCTATTTTTATTGACCACTTTATCCATCCGGCTTTACGGTTTTCATGCCAATCCACTTAGTGTGACAGGGCAAGCTGCAGCCAAGTCCAGCCGACCAAGTTACAGGCTGCACAGCACTAATGTAGACATGATCGCACACACTCACATTTCACAGCTATGGGTGCTGTAAAAGTCACCAATTAAACTAACAGGCCAGTGGAGGCCTGGAGGGTTGGAGACGCCGGCTGGTTTTACAGTAAAGAGGCCACAGAGTCGCCACCACATCGGGCTCCTGGCCAGAAGCAAAAGTGTGTGTGTGTGTGTGTGTGTGTGTGTGTGTGTGTGTGTGTGTGTGTGTGTGTGTGTGTGTGTGTGTG
>JAUESF010000001.1:20680534-20720370 GCA_032274765.1 Malacoctenus tetranemus | reverse complement strand
TATTTCTCAGTCAGTAATGTCCAGTTTTTAAACCAACTGCGTTTTCCAGGAAACTACAGTTACAGAAGAGTGGGAAAGGACGAACAGACAGAGGACAAAAATAAAGCCATCCCTCATAACCTTACCTCAAAACACGACGCAATTAGTGACAAAAAATCGTGAATAATGGTCACCTAATGCGATCTGTAAAGTCGCAGTCACCTTGAATTTTAAATGCCACCGTCTGATATGAATGCTCCACATAATCATTAGCGGTGCATTCAAGACATCCCTTTAAATCTTCCCCTTATCCATCCAGGTAATTTGACAATGATTTGGAAACGCAATCACCAAATCAGTGAGGAGTAAAAAATGTGTCCCGTGTTCAATCAGGGCAACCGAAGACATCGCATGTGTTCCCGTATGTGACTGTGGTGCAAAATGGGAGGAAAAAAACACCCCCAAAGGATAGGAACAGATAATGAGAGCAAGAACAAGTGATGATTGCAGATAATAAGGGTGTGGAAGATACGTGGAGGGGTAAATGAATAATACTGTGGGCGTATTCGAAGAAAAAAAAAAGTCCCCAGACGGCTGAATGTTATTGAGAGAGAGAGAAAAAAAAAAAAAAGCAACAAAGCCGGCACGTTTCAGTGGACATGAGTCATTAATCTCTTGTGCTTGAATAAGAAGACGGGTTCCGATTTAGAAACAACAGACATAGAGTCGGTCGTCACTTTGACCCCCCTGTCAGCTCGGGTTTGTCCTGCTGCATCCCAACACTGGAACTCCAATGTTTATTAGTGTTTATTCACATAGAGAACGCTTGTGAAACCTCTTTCAGACACTGGTCGTCTTGTGAAGCTGTTTTGTACCTTTTCCTCCATAAGTTGAGCATTTACAGCACGAGAGCCATGCTGGGGTTTTCCCCACGCTTCTTCTGTGGTTGGAACTGGCACATATCACAATTCCCTTTCTGCAGAAGATTGAGCTGTTGCATCTGGATTCGGTTTTTATTAGCAGTCATTCATCTTCTATATCTCTTCATTCCGTAGGTGAAAGTTGCTGGAGCCAATCAGGACGACAGGAAACACTCTGGACATCACAAGGCAAACTCAAGGACACACAAAGCTGCACATGTACCTACACAGATCCTCGGATGATTTAGGCTCACTAAATGACCTTCATATAAATGTTACGAGACTATGAGAGGAAACACGGCAGGCACCCTGATATACAAAGGAAGAACATGCAAACTCTGCACAGAAAGGCCCCTCCCAGGTGCAAACCCCAAATGTACAAAAGGTAGAATTCAGGGCACAACTCTCTCGGTTTCGGTAGATTCTATAATTGAGTTTCTGTCCGTCTCTGTTCCTCTAACTAAACGACTCTCTACTTTAATAGAAGCCATTTCAAAACCTTCTGTTTTACAGAAACCCTAATTACTGGAATACTTCTTTATGAACTTGTGTATTTCTGCTGATGGCAACACAAAAGAAACCCCGCTTTGGTTCTCCAAAGGTAGAATATATCCATAACAAAAAAACTGAACAATGTTTCCCATCATTGAAGGTGAGTCATTCCACTCGTTCACATCTGTTCGTTTGCAAATAAATGTTTTCCCGAAGTGTAAATAAAGCTGCAGTTACACACTGATGTCTTGAAATATTTCTGAGGATAGGTTTAAACCTTGCAAATGGAAAAGAAAGAGATGAAGAAAGTTCCACCTCACTGTGAAAGGAAAAACGCTGACTTCTTTGGTCATTATGTCTTATTCTAAGTGATACTTTGACTGGAGATGAGTAAAAAACCCACTTGGTTAGATTTTTTTTCATTCAGTGCAGAAATAAATGCAGGGCAACACTGAAGTAATTTGATTTTGTTCAAGCACTCCTTTGAGTCCCAGTTATCATTCACCAGCAATGAGCACAATGAAATGGATTTATATGTAAATCCTGACATGATTCAATGGAGGTTTGCTTCGTATGTACATATCAAGAAAACTGAGGACGAAGCATGTGATTTCTTCCGCGCCGGCCAAGGTGAAACACTGGGTGATAAATATGCATTACCGCTCTTGCTGCCTCCTCTATATCTGTTTGTGCATGTTTGTGTGACCTAAACAGCAGGTGGCAGGGCGGTTGTGACGATCATTACAGGTGATAAATATTTAAATTCCCCCTCCCCTTCTTCCTCACCAGCAGCCAGAAAACATTTACTGTGGATGGGAGCAGAAGCTATTTGCTTTACAAGCCTGAGTGCACCCCTCACTGGGATTCGGCCGAGTGAAGGGGGTGGTGGTGGGGGGTACAGGAGGACTCAGGCAGGTGTGTTTGTGTGTGTGTGTGCGTGTGTGTGTAATGGCTCACTGAGGAGGCAGGGAAGCCGTTAAAATGACAGGCAGATTTAATTATTCAGACAAACCACCGCAGCCGCTGACTGAAACCTGCTCTTTGCGTGTTAACCGATCGCAAATTGATCTCGGAATTAGATTTGCCGGCAGGGAAGCCCCTCCTTCGTATTGACCTTGAAAAACACCTGCGTCTGCCTGGGAGGGCGAGGAACAACAATGCGGCAGAAACCTCGCGTGAAAACAAAGCGTGAGCAGTGAGAGAATGAACAGAACGCAACCTTTAGTTTTAATTCGCTTCAGAATAAAACACAGTCGACGAGGAAAACGCCCACGTCAATAAGAACTGGGCTGAACAATGTTTGGGTATCCAGCTGCAGTCTGGACGGTTTGGAGACAACACAACAGAGAGCCAAGATTTTCAAATGAGTGGAGTCCAACGACTTCTACGGTAGCATCGAGTCACCACAAGGCTTTGTGAAAAGATGGTGGGTGGAGCTTTAGTCTTGGGTCTCAGCTTCATCTTAGTGTGTGAAAGCTGAGCAGCACTCCACTTCTCCCCAGGCTCCAAAAACCACAAAAACCCACAATCATTGTATGTTAAGTTGATGTTGAGATACAAATGTGCTCGTCAGCTCTGGTTGTATCTGGATGTTTCCGCAATCCTATTTAAATTGCAGGTGTAGAACCTAAAACAGTCTATTAAAGAGGTTCAGGGCAGTTGTCGTCTCTTGAGATTTTCGGACAAAGTCAACGGATCCTTGACTTCACTGCAGTCTGTGACTGAGAGAAGGTTCGGAAAATAACATTTACATTCACCGGACTCTATTATTAGATCGCATTTTTTCAAGGTTGAGAGCTACTTTCAAGGGTGCTTGACAATCAGTGAGTTAAAAGCAGCGGTCATTTTGTTTTCATTGGAACCCAAGAAAACTCCTCCTGATCTGTCGACCAGTGTGAAGATGTTGTTGTTTGTATTCCCCTTTTGGGAGGAATGACGCCTCCATTTTTGGTACGTTAATGGTTAAAGTTTGGCTTTAATGTTCGGTGTGAAACAGGTTGTAGTTGTGACTTTTGTGGGGGTGATTACAGCTACCTTTAAAGACAGAGTCTGCTGAGGGTCAGGAAAGCAAATTATGTGTAGATATTGTTGCCTGAAGTGCGAAACAGCCCTGCTATGAGTCCGTGTGTGTGTGTTTGTGTACATGCATTTACAGCTGTGAACTTTAGCAGTTTTAAACGTGTTCCTCCCAAACGGCAGCAGAATGGCCAAATGAATGCAAGGAAAGGCAAAAAAAAAAATTCCCCTCTTGCAGAAAACACGATGAAGTCACATCCAAATGCAGACGCAGGGATTTTTCGACGCTCTTGCATAACATACCAGATGTTGAAGCTGTAACTCAATGAGAACGGGCTCCGTAAACTAATGATGCGTGCTGAGATGAATAGATGAAGACCCGATGAAGAAGTGGCGCAGCCACTCGTGTGAAACTTTCATCTCTGGCAGCCAACCATATGTTCACTCCCACTTTAAATGCAATATTGACTCGGTCGGGGTTTTGGGGTTGGGAGGCTGGGGGGGCTGGGGGGGGCGCACGCTGTGATTTGAGACCGACTCGCCACACTGCGGCGGGCCTCTCGACAGAGAAACGACTCAATGATGCTCGATAATGAAAACTCAAATTCGAGTGGCGACGGCAGAAGTGATTGATTCGCCCGCGGATTGCTCACCTCTGTTTTCAATTTGGCTCAATGTAATCACGGATATGAATGTTTGCGGCGCCCGGCTCGCCGCCTTCACCCGTTCCAACTGAAGCCGCAAACCAGCGGGAGACAGAATGACACCATCACGCAGCGATCCGCTTATCACAAATCAATGCATATTCCCCCCGTACAACAAAACTAATACACAGCTTAGCTCACATTGAGAAGGTAAATGGAGTTACGGAGGTCTTACACGGCTCGGCAGCAGCTCCTAATCAAATGCGCTGAGGGGCAACAGTGGGCATGTACTGTATGTAGCATGCAGTAATCCTATATCCACAAATGAAATCCCTTTCTATTTGTGCGAGGCAATAAGAAGTATTGGTCGGACTGATGAATAGATATTGATTCTGATGTGTTTGCTCAGAATGAAAGTGGGATCCGAGACGCTTTATTTTCCGGGGGGGGGGGCTTCTCCTCGGGTGTGCACGGCGCCGAAGGAGCTGGCGGAGGAGCTGGCCGTGTCAGACCAGCTAATTCAAAGGGTTTGCTCAAATGGAAAGTCGTGGATTTAAGAGAAATCGCTTCCATTGATGCCTGGATGAAACTGCAGCCTCTGGAACCAAAACAGAAGGGTTTGCTTTTTTTTTGTTTACCTCGAGTGGTCATGTTTATGTTTGACAAAAGCAAAGCCGTGAAACAGACAATTGCTTTGGGGGGGGGGGGGGATTGGTGGGTTGAGCCTCAATGACATATTGGATTGCGTGCTCACGCAAGGAGGTTGCATTTTGATTTTTGAGGAAAATCTGCAAATGATCAGCTAAAAAGAGGGCGACAACATGTTTGGCCCTTTTAAAATGAACATTTTTTATTGATATGTGGAAAAAGAAAATTTTTAGCTGACATTTCAGCCACTGTTTCACAGCAAACTGATGCAGATTATTACGTTATTCCTAACTGAGGCTGACGATTTAAAGAGGCACTTGATGATCAACTCTTTTTTTCAGTAGTGTATTAACTCAGTAGTATTATAGTACTAATTTTCTCAAGCTTCCATGAAATTGATTTTCAGGCCGTGCATTTAGTGCACTCAAATCCATTTTAAATAGTGATTATTAAAAGTGATTATTTCTATTTCTTGTAACAAATTCCAGATTTATTCTAGCTGCTTCATCCTAGTTTTCAAAGCCTGGATGACATTGCAGGTACGAGTGAAGGAATTAATTGTAAAGTTTAGGACAATCTCCCATTAAACTTTGCTGTTAAACTGCAGCCGTGATGGTTCGCGTCCTGCCATCTGTATTTCTTTTTTTTGTCCGAGCAGCACTCTGCAGCTCCGCTGCAGCCTCTCAGCTCAGATGTGGATCGAAAGTATCCCCATGGAAATAAGTGTTCTTTCTCCACCGAGGTCCATTTCCTGTAAGCACTCACCGCCTCTCCACCTATCGGGTTTTTAATTCTCTCACGGCGCATCGGGAGGACCCGTCAGTCCACGGCTGCCCGCAGTGCGTCCACGCTGACGTGTGCGATGGAGATGGCCCGAGTGCACTTCCTCACACGCCGATGACAAATGAAGAGAGCTGCAGGACACGTTGACAAAGTGAGCTCCAAGTCAGCCCAATTGTTTTGGGAGAGCAGATGCTTGAAACTTTTGCATTGCTCGTTTATTCGGTGAGCTCTTTACTGGTCTGTTGCTCGCTTGTGTGTATCAGCAAAATGAAAGACCGAATCACAGCAAGCTGAGACTGATTCAAATTGGCAAACTTAACTGCAAATGTAGAATCAAGTGGAATCAAAGTGGCAGTTTCTCAAATATCAGTTTGGAAATATGATTTTTGAATGTTTTATTGATTTAATAACTGAAAGCACTTTTGCTAATTCATGCAAAATGTTGCATTTTTCCCTCTCAAAAGATTATTCCTTCAACTGCAGGTCAATTGATTGATTCATATTCCTGCATGTCGTTCGACGGAAGTGTGTCAGTGAATTGGTTCGATTTTTTTTTTTCATTTCGTTCACTTCATTTCATCAAGGTTGCTCTTCAGAAAGTCCAGCAAAAACCAACCAGCGCAATTCACTGAAATTCACATTTATTTAAGGGCTATTTGCCTTGTTTCAATTACCCTGATGTACTTACACAATATGCTGTTTTAAAAGGGAAATACTTCACTTGACTTTTTTATGAGTAATAAAATTGGCGCACCTTACATAATCATGTTCAAGGCTTTGAATAAACTAAACTCTAATACATCATAATTAAGTATCAAAACAAAACAGAAATGCTATTTGGAAGAACCTCCAAAATCTAGTCAGAACCGGGTGAAGTAAATAACATTGGGAAATATTAATTAAACGGTGAAAGTTGGATGAATATCCCAACCTTTTAGTTCACTGAAACCTGGGCAGCTCAGTGCTGAAGCAGCTACCAGAACGTCCCCGCTTTGATTACGGCTTCAGAGCTCCAAATTTGTGCAGTTTGGAGGTTGGTTTTGTTGGTACACGTTCGGTTTGGTCGGTCAGTGACTTCAAATTGGCCGCACATGTGAACGAGTGTGTAACTGTATCTGTGTCAGCCCGGTGACGGGCGATGCTTTTAAGGTCTCCCCCTTTATTTTTCCACTCGGTGGCAGCTGGGACTGTTTGATATAGACTCCAGGACACGTAACCTGGATCCAGGAAGGATTGGGGGTGGGGGGTGGGGGGCACTGACGGGAGCAAAAGAGGCTTTGCTGAACCGATGGAGCAAAACACGATGAGTGATGATATCGGTGCAACAAATCTTTTCACTCCAGTTGTGATGATGTTCCTTCAATCTCTTTGCTCTCAGCAAACGCGATGAACTAAAAAAAGAAAAGTAAAACTTCAAATTTTTTACATGTATTGATTGCACGGAGCTTTGAAAGCACGTTGAGCTGTGATTGGCTCGGACTCCAACAAAGACCACATTCAACCTGGAGACACTTTAGCACACAGATAAAAGCCAAAGGTTACCAGCAGTTTCAAGCCGCTCTGCACATAAATGGTGAATGGGCCTTGATATTTCTTCTTTACCGGTTTGCTGATTTCAAAACGCTCAACACACTCCAAGATTGACGGCGCTGCCATGCATGGCGCTCGCCTTTCACTCCTCAACACGTAAAGAGGGCAGAGAACGGGGGGCGGGGGTTGAAATTATAAACCTTGGTAGCAAAGTAGCAACAGGCTGATCTGCCACCTGCGCCGCTGCCACTCCTTTAAGTAGAATTCATGAGCAGGACGTTGTTATGAATTTTGACCTCTCATGTATGGAGAAATTTCACCAAATCGTTTTCTCGACAGTTTTCCGCCTGTCTGAGGTCACTTGACGAATGCATTTCTGTGCCCTGAGTGTTTCGTTCTCCATCCTTGACAAGAGACATCTTGAATTTTGACTGGTAATTATCACACACTCTCTCTTTATCATTTATCTACATGCATCAAATCGATCACAGTGGATAAAAGACCAGATAAATTAATGATTATTTAAATACTTAGCAGTGACCTCTGGCCCTGTAACTGTGTGGGCTTCATCTCTGGACATGCGGAGCATCAACGGCGTTCAGCTCCATTTGTGCTTCTCCTTTGTGTCCTATACGAGACCCCCCCGCCCTCCCCCGCCCCCCCCCCCCTCCCCATTATAACTCCGCTCTTGTCCTGCCGGAATAGAAACAGAAGCAGCAGTGTGTCTCCTGCAGACACGAGCACTGCAGGAGGTTGTTAGTGTCCATAAAGAAACATCGATTCGGTAGCCAGTGCATTACCATCTCAGTGGACATCCTGTCTCCACGCCGACGCCGCACAACAAATCAGCAGCGTAATGTGGGTCTCAGAAGCGGCCCCCCCCGCCGCGGTGAGTCCCGGTCAAAAGAGATGTCTCGAGGAAAGATTCCAGGCTGAATGTTTGCGGATGATCAGAGTGTTCCTGGACTCGTTTTAGGATCGAGAGCTGTCGTTCGCTCTCTGATGACTGAGACCCTTTACCTCCACGCCTGTCGCCCGCTTCCACTTCAGTTTGCCTATTTCCTGGTTTACCCCCCAAAAACGCCCCCCTGACAACCTCCTGTGACGGGGAATTTAATGTGTTGTTTTTCCGCTGTGGGTTTCATGTGTGGGATGATAAGAGACATCGTTTTTTGTATTTTTTTTGCCGGATGGGAACAGAAACGAGCGGCTGCAGCACGCTCCGTTACGGTGGTTACTCTGCTCCAACAGTGGACGTCAGTGATTGTTGTTGGGCTGCTGATTGGCCTTCAGAGCCTGCTGCTTCGCTCGCCCAACAAATTGAAGCAGTCAGTCCAGATTCACTGAGAAATATTTCAAGAAAAGAAAAATTGTATTTGGCGTGTCAAATTATGGCTAAGTGTGAGTGCTGCCAAGTTATTAAAAAAGCCTTTGTTGGCTGTTTTTAGGACTTCAGAAAGACCCTCAAATATATCGCTATTATTACACGAATAGTATCCCTCAATTGATGAAAAAATCAATATGCAAAACTGAAAATAAATTTAGAGCAATGAAAATATAAAACCTGCAAACACACTCTTTACTTTGCTACATTGTGACTGTCAGTGGTGCTTTTGCCACTAGAGGGCACCATAAAAATACGTTCATTTTTATTAAGAACAAACCTGCAGAACATTTACATTGGCTGAAAAATGTTTGTTTTTTTCCATACTGGAATAAAGATGACCCTTACAACAGCCTCTTGAATCATTTTGTTCTGCCAGTTTTCACATTTCTCAAGTGTCCTTAATGATTCGACATGTCATTATCTCCCACATGATGAACATTCACAAAAGCTTTTAGCGTGTTTCAACATGACAAAACATAATTGCAGCATTGCTGACAGGCTTCAGTGTAAGTGTGTGAAAGGGGAGAAGGAGCAATGGATGTGAAATGCAGGTTCACATGGTGAGAAGTGGAAAAAAAGGAGGCTGAAAATGCCACAGAAGTGTAATCAAGAATACTTGAGGGAATGAATTCAACAAGCATGCAGGCTTTGGTTTCTGTTTCAACAAACGATTTTTTAGAAAGATATCGGTGGCCAACTTGGGTTCACAAAATCCAGGTTTTCAACCAAACTTGAGTGTTGCGTTTGCCCACGTGGGTCATCTCCACAAGGTGCTGACGAACTTTATCTCTGTCTTCTTTCAGTGTCGTTGGCCGTTCTTCAGGCAGTGCTTAATAACACTCAATCCACCAACAGTCAGGAGCTAATGGCAGCTGTTTTTGTTCTCAGACTCATTTGAAAACCCTCAAAGAGCAGCAAATTGCAACAAATGACTGGTGCGACGGTGACATACTCTCCTCAGCTTTTGTGCTGATGGATGGTTATTTCTCCCTGGAGGGACAAAACTGGTCTAAAAATAGCATCTTGCATTCAATTCTTCATTCTCTGCATCACTCGAGTAGTTTGTTTCTGGCCAAATTAAGATGAATGATTGCACCTTTGATTAGAATAATAGTGTGTTTGGAGTTTTTCGATAATTAAAATTGTGAAACCTACAATTTCATCAGATTCAGAGTCCACTGCACAAGAGGAGATTTCCTGGTTCCTGCTGGTTTCTTAATATCTTCCTGCTCAAACACACCTTAATGTGATGAATGTGTCATAATGGAGCTCTGTAAAAGCCTGATAAGAAGCCGCTTATTACAATAATGTGTGTTAATGCCGGACACATCATCTCCATATATGACCCGTCCAGGACCGAGCATTCCCACCTCACTTCCACAGCCAGGAAAATAGCTCCGAAGTGCCTAATAAAAATTTGTCTCCATCATGGATTTTCGCCAGTTTTCATCACATACTGAAGACAATTACCTCTTTTAACTTTTTTGCAGGATAGCATGTGAATCAGTACCTGTGCCTAGTACCTGAGTCTCATTCAGAAGCATCCCTCATCTGAATATCTCATCGATGCAAGCGCAAGACTGCTAATCAGCCATCATCTTCAAGGTAGGAGCAGCTTTTTTGGCTCAGATAATATGTGCAATCAAGATGAGTTTAATGTTTACATCGAGCTATCTTGTTTGTGTTTTCGTATTTTCAATCAAATCAGAGTTAAAATTTGTACTTGTACAAGGAACCCTAAGGAAAACAATGGTGGAGTTGGTCATGTTTCTAAGAAAGTGGTAGTATCCATTAAAGAATGAGTGTCATTAAAGAAAGCAAACCAAAGCTCAATCAATCATGTCGGTTATGACAACGATTCATTACTGTGGTGGGGAATATCTTGAGTAAAAGCCAAAAGGTTTGAACGTTGAAACAATCTGTTGATGCAGGGGGTGTTTTGATAAAACACTTTACAATATACAAAGGTAAACTGGGACTCTTACAGAAAACTTGATGAAATCAAAGATTTCTGGTCTGGTTGAAGGTTAAATGCTGGTAGAAGTGTGGTCATTTTCATACAAGTAGTGGTTGAAATCAACAATGAGAAAAATTGATGCTTTGGAATGATAAAAGTGTGCATCCAGGCGGGTGTTTTTATGTTTTGTGCTCTGACCCCATCCTTTCACTTTGGCACAGCCAGTTGTATAATGAGTTTAGTCCAGTCTATTCTATCCTATGTTTACACACCACTTCATTTTTTTAAATTTTCTTGTGTGAGTAGTGCGATGCCGCGAATCAATTCTGATTCTTGTACTGTACAACAAACCTACAGCAGCCTCCAAAACACTCCACAGATCGATGTTTTGTGTGTGTTCAGGGCCTGAATGTGGATGATTGTGGGTGCAAACACACAGGTTCAACCCACTCATTGAAAGGCACGCCTGACACCATATAGGGTCGGTTTCACTCACAGGTGTTGTTGTGTAAACAGAGCTTAAATCACTCTGCATTTCCTTCTACCTGAAAACTGCTGCACTAACGAACCAGCCTTGCATTGCTTTGCTCAATAACTGTTACTTTACTTCATTAGAGTCTATATCTTGGCATTCATAACCGAATGTCATAAAGTAAAGAGAGCAAAAAAAATACAGGCCTTCATTCTTATGTATGGCTGTTATTGCAGAAAGAGAGAGTCAGTATAACAGTGAAAAAAACTGTGATTTAGGTCCACATCGGGCAGCAATTATGCGATTTAGAAAGGTCAGTGGATGAAATAATGACTGAGCATTGCTGCTGTCATTATCTCTGGGTGCATGTTTGGTAAACTGTGGCTCTCCTGCCTAACAGGCACAGATGGAGGTGGAAATGATGCTGTTTATGAGAAGAAATATGTCCCGCGTTGTTTGTTGTGTTCACCTTCAGAATTTTGTGGAAGACCAAGATTTATGTTACTTAAATAACACAGGAGGAGATTTACCGTAATGTGCTCCAGTTTATGGTGTCTTACAGCAGAAAAACAGATTGATTGCTGCTGTCTGTGTGTATAATTTTATCACCTGTTTGGAGGGGCGGGTGATCAGAGGGAGCCAACATCTTTCAGGTGCCCTTCAGCAAAGAATCACAACACTGTTGATCGATTGTTACACGTTTCAGAAACCTCAACAAGCGTGATTTAGAGACAAATTTCATGTAAACACCTTTACAGCGAGGCCTTGCCAAGTAAGAAAAGGAAAACCGAAGTTTAACTGTGAATCATGTCGATTGAGACAACCAGAGGACGTCGGAAAGTTGGTCAGTTGATCAGGAAAAACACGAGTTGGACAGTAAATTCATCAATTCGAGACTTGAGCTCGTCGAGCAACAGATATGACCTTTTCTAGTACCTGAACCAAAGCCAGAACCTCTGAAAAGCTGGCTAGTAACAAGTGATTGAATGTTGGCGGCGACCTCATGACCTGGTGATCCAATGATCCGTCAATTTCTAAGGTGGATTATGAGCGTGTGGCCCTATGAAGAAAAAAAAAATCTGGTGTGCAACAAGCAGGAAAGGTCCACAGGAATCTTGGCGTTTACTCTCTGAGTGTTTATAATCTGAACAATGGAGAAACTCAGATGAAGGAGGATACTGTGAGAATCAGGAGTTTTTCTCAGACTGGTTGACTGAATAAATGCGGTCATGAACCTTTGACCGCATCTCTTGTATTTGTGCAAGTCTAGTTTGAACTCACTTGACTGCTTGGAGTTACATATTCAATTCCCACCAAAGACATGATGGAGTTTCAGGCGTTGAAGCTCACCAATGCAACAAAAAGCCACATAGAAATGTTTACAGGGAGACAGAAATGTGCGGCTCTCTTCGGTAATAGCCAGTTTTCCCTGAGTCCACGAAAGCTTTGGCTGGTTACTATGGCTTCCTTTCAGTCGCCGCAGACATTAAAGCGAGCTTATCTTGACTTTGTGTTGCTGGAGAGTGTGTGCAGGTGATTGTGTGTTAACCCTGGACAGGAGCTCTGTACAGGGTGAACGTTGAAATTCACCCAGATGACACATGCTGGAGCGCCTTTCCTAACCTCTTTTTTGTGAGTCCTATTAGAGAAAAATGCAGGTGAACTGAAGGATGGATGGGAGCTGACAGATCAACGTATCTCGAAGGCTGTGAGGAATAAAGGCTGTCTTCATTGGGACTTTAACAACAAAAACACAGCTTTTAAAGCGAAGCGCGCGCTCCAAAGTCAGTGCTGACTAACACAGTCTCTAAATGTTACATAGGGTCTAATATATAAGCGCCGACTTCCTGACTGCAGCTTGTGTTTGTGTTGTCTTGCTGGCGTCACCGTTTATCTATTTCGGTCGCCAGGCTTTTTCTGATTTCCTGTCCGAGTAACAGTTTCTTCCGATGAAACACAGCTACAGCACAACGTGTTATTGCGTGAAGACTTGATGAGGCAGCGTAAAAGAAAGTGCAGGTTCAATAAAAGGTAGCTTTTAATTACTTAAATTACAATCTAATGACATTTAGGAGTGCTGAAGTTTCCTCAGGTGGGTTCTTTCTTTGACTAAGTAATTAGGGGGTTTCAAAGACGGTATAAAGGCTGGGAAATAACATTGACTGCCTTGTACTGGAGTGCATCTCCGGCTTTTATTGCCTTTCCTCCTCCCTGCTGCTGTTCGAGTAACTGGATCCTTCGACAAACTGTCTCTCAGCACTTCCCCACACATCTTTTCACACATATGCAGCCTCCAGCTCAACCCACACATGTGGCGAAGCAGCTCTGACATTTCCGTGGCCGCGAGGGCAGTGCTGCGTCACTATTGTGTGAAAAGAGGCCAACAGAGTGAAAATCTGGTCAGACCACGGCTCCCACACACCGAGTTTCAGTGGGGTATCGCAGCCGCGACCTTTCTGCTCCTTTAACGTGGACAAAACCAGTGGTGGTGAAGCCGATTCGGTGGCGAGAGCGCGATGAGATGCTTTCAGAAAATCCATGTAGAGAGAAAAAAGGAAAACAAAAAAAAAATCAAAGGACCCCTGATGAAGTCTGACTGAGAGAAAAGTGGTTTCTTCTGCGTCTCACAAAGACCTCGTGACGCGTCAGCATAATTATCCGCTGTTTTTACAAGGCGGCGACTTCACGTAAAGGTTATCAAGACTAATTTGTAACAGCAGCAGTTGTCTGCTCGCCTAATTGCAGTCAACACCATCAGTCTGATCTGCATCCACGCTTATTAACTACCATTTTAGGGCTGTGAAGTGGTTCTTTGAACCTCTGTGTGTTTATTGTCCTTTGTAATTGTAAAAGAAATAGGTTTCGCTTTCTTTGAGTGCCCTGACAGTTGTTTACAGTAGTCATAAAGAACAAATGGAAATAGTTTGCTTCAATTGTGTTTACTGTGAAAAACTGACATTTAGCAACAAGTACAAGTGTTTATCTTTTCCCTTTTTTACAGTAGATAAAGTTACTAATTCACGTTAAAAGCTTCAAATCAATTCCGGTCGCGTCACGGCTGCAATAACATTTTGACCAGTACTTTATGTGTTTATCACGGTAGCTGTCAGGTCAAGGGAATGTTTTGTGCTCAAAGTAAAGCAGGCTGGAAGGACGGGATTGAAATCGCCAGCAATCAATCGTCGACAGTGGATCTATTTATCTATCATGAGAGGCCAAAGTTACAGATGGACAGCCGGAAAGATGGATGATGCGATCTGATCCAACAGATGATCAAGGAGTCGATACTGAAGGCAGAGAGCATCTCAGGGCTGTTGCAGACCTTTTACGTTCTACTATGGAGAGAATTGAACTTTATTGATAGCAGTGGTCTTTATAAGCACTTTTCTCCAAAGCAAGAGCTGTCCCAGAGTTTAGGGTTCGACTTGGTTTCCAGTTTCTCCAGGTTTCAATCCATCCAGCATCTGTTTGATTTGCCAGTCTAATAAGTTTCCTCCTTGACTGCTGCACTTGGAGCCTTACAGGATTTACTGTATCGTCTTGGTGGAGTGAGGTTGGAGTCCGTGTTTTAAACAGGCCAAAGCTGTGCTGGCAGCAATAAGGGGAATTACAGGTTATTAGGAAAACATGGCTCGGACTGTTTCTCACTTCTGAGGTTTCGGGGGTTCAGAAGGGACGAGACCAACGTTTGGCATGTTAAGCTCACACCACCCCGCTCGTGCCTTCAGGCCACTATCAATCTCCCCTCCGGTCCAAAAGCCCAGTTTTATGTTGCCCAGAGGGAGACAGAGGAGCAGGATTATCTGTGGCCTGGCAGCTGCTCCCGGGAACATGTATGAAAATTTAAAATACTGCCCGTGCTCGAGGGTACAGCAGGAATTTTAATTACAGGACTGCGAGTGCTTCAGAGCTCCTTCTCCCCCATAACGTGACGTAAATTTAACTGAATGAGCCTACAGCGGCGGTTTCTTTTTGATTTTTGTGATTTAAAGTTCGTCAGATTTGTAGATCTTTTAAAGCTTCTCTGAACTCGCAACTACTTCGCAGCTCATCTGAGGTATTTGATCCACCTGGATTTGGTGCAGCTGTGACCCCTGACCTCTGAGCCTTCACTTTGCCTTTTGCACTCTCAATACTACTAGACATTTAGCCAGTTTTCACAATTTTTGTGTCTCAATCATGAACAAGTCTGTCTTTTTGCATTTCATTTGATGCTTTATTCACCTTTTTTCCACTTTTTTTTCCTCTGCAAAACCTTTTATCATGCTCTTTATTAAAGTAATATGGAACAAAAATGTATAATGATGAAATGATGATGATAATTCATCATATTTTGGTTTATCAAATGTTATGCATGTGAACATTTTCTGTTTTTTATGGAAATACAGACTTGTGACTCTGGTACTCAAAAAGAACAGAAGGTCCCACATTTTCATTACCTTCGTGTGTGGACACTGTAAAAATACCTCAGTCAAAGCAAAGCTAACAAAGAAGCAATCACGTTTAGTAACTGGAAGGCCCCTCGGCACGAGGAGCAATTATGGAGCTATACATAGAAACCCACCGAGGATACAGAGGACACAGAAGATAAAAGACAAGAGAAAGCAGAGTAGAATTAGTGGCAGAAACAAAGAAATCTTTTGTTTTAGATAAATAAAAAGCAAGTGGCGGGAATAAAAGGGTTTTCTTTTAAACAAACGCAGTCTTTGTTCACCGCTGCGCTAATTTAATGTGCACGTGCGATTACTATAATTATGCGGTAACCAGTTTTATTCCACCACTGAAATCAAACATGCACAGAGGACTGTCTTTGTGCTGTGGACGACATCTGTGAACCGACAGTGATGATTTGGTCCCGATGTTTCCGGTATTTTTTGCGCTGCTGAGCAGAGCATGAAGGAACACAGGTTCAAGAAGATAATTATTGCAATATCATCATGAAGCATCGATCGCATGAATCCACTCCTTTCAAA
The DNA here is from genome assembly GCA_032274765.1 of Malacoctenus tetranemus. Lineage (NCBI taxonomy): Eukaryota > Metazoa > Chordata > Actinopteri > Blenniiformes > Labrisomidae > Malacoctenus > Malacoctenus tetranemus. The sequence goes on along the minus strand of JAUESF010000001.1, from coordinate 20,704,569 downwards.
AACGGTAACAAAATACACACGTAGCACACCCCACTCAGGCCAGTTTAAACTGGGGAACTAGTTCGGTCTAATGTCTATTTAGATCACCACTAATAATGATCATAACATGTTTTACTATTAACAGTGCAACTACTTTGTCATGCTGGAGCAGCAAAGTATATTTAGGTACTCAGAGTACCTTGTAGTGATTGTGTATCATAATCACGCATATGTTTGGTTTGGCTCTGAAGGAGAACGTAATTAGGTTCATAGAAGCTATGCTGAGTGACTCGATTACTGTCGCTCACTCCATCATCTGGCTCTCTACAAAGCAGGCATCATGTTACTATGAGCCCAGGAGGAGGACAAACATCACCTGATATGCATCGATTCTCATCAACATGAAATCCAGCCAAGGTGTCTAAAGTATTGGGGCTATGCTAGAAAAGTAATGTAGGGTTGTACTGGACTTGAAGGACTCAAGCATTCAAAGTATCTTGAAAAAAAAACAATGGAAGAGCATGTTCGCTTTTGGGAGAAGAGAGTTGATGAGGATACAAGCGCAAATTTTTCTCTACCTTTACGACACTTTATGAACTTTGCGTCTGTTTTTTTAAAGTGAGAGAGAGAAGAGTTACGGCCCTGTGAAGCCTGAAACCCCTCGCTGTTCACTTGCATGACTGCAGTTCTATGAAAAAGACCACCATCCCGAAATGCATGAAAATGGTTGCATATCAGCGACTCCGAGCAATTGCTCTCCAGCCTGACAGCCGACGAACAGATTCTGGTGACTTGTGTGCATTTTTTCCCAAGGCACCTATTTTGTAGACGAGCCTTCCCAATAACAGGAGAAGACAAAAAGCCTTTTCCATGGCGCAGCACATTTTTAATGCCCGAACGAGGAATGTAGACACGGAGTGTTCAGCTGGAATTACAAAGGGCCTCGCCACACTTGCGTGAAGAAGAGAATAACCGAGGCGAAGGCGGAGGAGAGCAGGTGAAAAATACCGGCCCGGCACCGATAGAAGAAGGGGGGCAAAAAAATGGAGTAAATACATTAGAAAGATGACATTGACAAGGTGAAGGAGAATCAGATACAAGTAGAAACAGATACGAGTGACATGAATTGTAATGGAGGGCCTGTGTTGACTGCCATTGAAACCCAAAGCGTGTGTGTGTGTGTGTGTGTGTGTGTGTGTGTGTGTGTGTGTGTGCGTGTGTGCGCGTGTGCGCATGTGCGTGTGTGTGTGTGTGTGTGTGTGTGTGTGTGTGTGTGTGTACAATGAGGCTTAAACAGCTTAGATTAACACTGGTTAAAACTCCAGGCTACAATATTGATAGCGCAACACAAAAAATAAAGGTTCTCCGGGGAGCAATCGCACATTGTTTGAAGGGATTTTAATAATCTTAAGGATGATTATGATGTTGCTGCGGATTCAGCTGCATCTGACTGCTCAATACGGCTAAATGAGGGAAGGCTGCAGGCTATTGATCCGGGAGGGAGAAGGTTAAGACCATCAATCAGGGGGATGCCGTCGTCCGTTCTGGTGCCAGCTCCACTGTTTACCTAAAACTCCGATCTACCTCCTTTCACAACGTCTTCCTTTAAAGTCAGTCACTCCGCAGAGGCGACATTCTCACACATTGTCTGTATTTGCTCTGTAAAAAAAAGAAAAAAAGCACTTTTTGTTTTGTTGCATCCACTCGGGGGGGGAAACTCCCAGCTGGATGGGATTTAGAGACTTCCATCCCTGGAAGGGGAACGGATGGTTTTCACCCGGCCCATCAGAAGGATGAGCCATAAATCCTCCGACTCCTACAGGACTTCTCAAAAGCAAGATTAATTTAGTGCAGGAGGAGCCATCGGACGTTGGACATGATGAACGAGTTAAAGAAAGGACAGAGTTCCTCTTCCAACGATACCGCTCTGTCCTCTGATTCTAATCAATAGAGAAACGTGTGAACAAACAGCAATAGACACAAAATAGGAAGTTTGGAAGGTTTTATTTTGTCATTTTCATGAAATTTTGAAGGAAAGCACTTGGTGCCTGCAACCCTGTCTGTGAAAGGAGATTTCATGGTGCAGTAGCAGTGTGAGAGGCTGTTCAAAGCCTGCTGTTTGATGTTCAGTTCGCTGATACAGATCGGTTTATCCTGACCAATGATGAAGCCCACACAAAGGTTCATAAACTCCAGTGTGTTTGCGAACTGTGAGCTCCGGTGTTCAGGTTCAGTTCTCTTTTGTGTGTCGGTAGATTTGGAGCCCTGCCGTCTCTTCTTGTTTTGCGAACTACAGTAATCTTTGCGTCAGTGTCGTTCAGTCTCGGCGCGATCACCTCGTGTGCTCCTGCTGTATAATTCCAGCAGTTTTAACTGACGTACAAAAACACAACATTAAAGGCAACAGTCATGTACAGTTGCAAACGCAGTCGAGGACCCCCGCAGCTTCTCTAAAGCACACCGGCTCACTCCAAGAGGCCGTGCGATTCGAGGTCGATGCCAACATCCGTTTCAGCCCATTTCAAAGGCATTGAGACTCACCTAACTTGCAATTTATACAGCAGGAAACCCCGAGCCCAGTGTGTCTCAGAGCATTTCTTTTTAACCTTTCTCACCGGCTAAAAATACCTGCAGATGAAATGCGGCAAAGTGCCGTTCGGAAAACAGCGTAACCAAACGATTGCTGCCTCCTGTTAGTCTGAGGCTTCCTGCTCCCACTGTGTGATATGGTGTAATGAGACAGGTAAACCTCCACTCCCTATCTATACCGCACATTTCAAAGAGATGAGGAGGAGCTGAAAGTAGGCACAAGATCCAATTTTGAATCAGCCAGGTTGCTGCCACTTCACTGCCTCTCTCCCCCCTCAGATCTGAGGAGCGCAGGTTTTAAAATGCTAATCCTGTCGACCTTGAAGCCCTGAGGCGCCTGCTGAACTAGCGAGGCACATCTCTCCAGAGCTCCCTGTCACTCAATAATCAAACAAACAGACACAACCTCCCAAAACACCGCTGCAAACCTCCCCGTAGACAATCCCGCATGCATGTAGGCACACACACATGCAATCAAAACCCACGTTACATCAAGTCCCCCCCCCCCCCGCCTCCTACTCCCCCCATTAGTCATCTGCCTGTGGAAACACAGGGGTGGAGGTGGGGGGGGGGGCATGGAGAGTCACACCTTCTAACCTACACACACTTACAGGGGTTTGCTCTGCATGTTTGCGTCCCGTAATTGTGATCTAATGTTATCCGAACGAATGAATCAACAAACTCAGAGTTGTAATGTACTGTGTTGTTTGTTTTTGGAGTCCTTCGCAGCCTGGCAGGTGTGGAAGATCCAGTGTCAGGAGGGAGGGGTTTTTTTGTGCTGTGGCCTTCAAAACATAATCATCCCTCCATGCTGGACTTTTTTTTTTAACAAGCTCCCACAATATAAAGCAATGTAATCATGTTCCAAGTTTTGATAAAAGGTGGAAACAGTGCCGCCCGATAAGGCTTATATCGCTGCACTGTTTCCACAACGGGCGATAAAGTTCTCTCTGAAACCACAAAACCGCCCGCATCAAATGATAATTCTCTGTTTCATTACAATATCTGACTCAACAAGGTGCCAACAAATACATATTCAGAAGCGTCCCGTGGAGTTTTTGACCCCCCGTGACTCGAAAGTGTACTTTTCTCCGTCAGCGGCGTCTCGCTATTCCACTGATCAACAGATGGTGGTTATACAAGAAGAAACTCCGGCAATGGCGGGTTAGAAGACTGCCTGCTGCTTAACACAGATGGAGGCGATACACGGATATACGAGGTGCAATAAAAAGAGGTCCGAGAATGACTATAAAAAGAAATGGATGTCCTCGATTTTACCCCCTCGGTATTTTGATGCACGAGGAACGGCGGAAATGTTTGTGGGTTAAATACGTCGCAGGAGTTTAACTCGCACCCGTTGTGCCTTTTAAGGCCACGGGAGAAGGCCAGAGATCACAGTGACTCAATGCAGCTTTTTTTGTTAGCGTGGAACGGCTCTCAGACGGAGCTATTTCTCATTTCACACTGTGCACTCTTTCTCTACATGTCAGTCGAATGCATTTGCATGGATGTGTGCATGAACGGGTCAGTATGACTCCCAGTGTAAATAGCTTTATGGCTGCTAGATAGGGAGGAAATGCAGCATAAACATGGAGTTCCTGTCAACTGAAATATAGGAAGTGGCTTTGATTGCTGAGACATAAAGAATTTCCTAAAACCTGTTTCCAATAGAAATTTGACATCGTGTCCCCCCCCAGGATTATGATCTATAAGCTCCTCTGTCGGCCGTCTCCTTTGCACCAAAAGCAGCTCCAGTTCTACGTATCAATTTGGTGTCATCGACTCCTGGAAAATATCAATCGATGGTGTAACACGGCCCTTTGTCTTCTGAAGGGTCTCTGCTGGGATTAACCTGTAATCTGACATCATTCACTCCCTCTCACAGAGCTTTGAACACCTCGTGGGCAGGTGGAGGCAAGACCCCTGGAAATTCACACTGAGATTGAGCTTTTTTGATCGGGGGAGGATGCAGCTCCCTCTGAAAGATCACCTGGAAAACCTTCTGACTGCAAACTTTGGAGTTATTGAACTGATTAACACAATATACTGAGCGGTTGGAGTCTGACTTGGTTTGAGGTGTTGGGAGCCTTTTTTTTTTTACCATCAAAGGATTCAGCTCAGCGGCCTTTGGAGGTCATTTATGGGTCAGAGTTACTCACAGTTTTTATAGCATCATCAACATCAAACACTGGCCTCTTTCACACCTGCTCGGCAGACACGACTTTTGTCGAGTTCAGGTTGAAACGTAATTTCACAAAGGATAGAAAATTCAGCGCATATTTCAAATGGTGACTGTGAGACGAGAATCAAAGGGCATCATATCGTCGTATTCTTGATCAGTAGTGACGACATTTTGTTGATCATCTAAAGGATTTGCAGTCCTGAAATTCAGCATATTTTTCAGTTTTTGAAACATTGAGCTTCCTCTCGTCTGAAGTCTTTTAATAATTGTACATTTGGTCATCCTCCATCCTAAAAATGCACTTCACAATGGCTGTTATTCACCTGCACCTCTCAGCCAGGAGAGGATCCCTCTCAGACTTGCCACGAGCATCTGTACCTTGTTGTTTGTTACACATGAAATAAATGGGGAAAAAAAGGGAAAGAGGAAGCAGCTGAAGCGCTGCCAGTGCAGCAACACTCAAGCTGCTGACGAGAAGCACACAAACACTGTTGTGGCCAGGTTTGTGGTGCACATCTAATCCATGCTGCAGGCCATCATTTTAAAATCCTGCTTTTAAATGTAAGCCCGTTAGTCGGGTGGGCATCGTGTGAATCCAGCTCACGAGGAAGATTTGAATGTGAAGTGTGAATGAACAAAGAGGAAAAGCTGCTAAAAAGGACAAAAGCTGCATTCAAAGAGCCGAACAAATGTTGTGCTGCAGCGGTCGACTTTCACTTATTGGTTGGATTTGGTTACACAATGGACAGAGTCACCCGAGCCGACATTAATAAGAATTTATCCTTGAGACAATGTGTGCGAGGGACAGTGAGGTGGAACAGTGTGGTTGGAGGAATATAATGTTTTGGTTGTTGAAATTGTGAAGCAAAATAAGCCTGGCTGCTGTGTGAAGGTGGCTGCTTTTTATCTGTGGTGCAAAACTGGAAAAAAAAAAGACCACAAACATCTCGAAAAAGATTGAGTTGTAGCAGTAATTCAGACTATTTATCACAGTATTTTGAACAAAAACTTGGTGCCAAATTTGTTTGTCGGTAAATCGACAACCTCACGTTGGAGTTGGATTCGCCCTCTGGCCTCACGGTGAAAAGGTCCTGGGGTAGTGGGCGGGGCTTCTTTTACACACTCTGCTTGTTCTCCCTGTGCATATGGTTTTTTTTTCCACGGTCCAAAAACAGGCACACGAGGTCAATGGATGCGCCCTGCCTCCACCCAGTGCCGGCTGGGATTGGCTCCAGCACGTGAATGAATAAACCAGAGACCTGGCACCAGTCCTAACGAGCACGCGCTCGGGCTTCCTGTCGACCGACTTCGTGTGTTAATTGGCGCCGGGTGTTGGACGCTTGTGGTTGTCTACCATTGTGTTGACTCGCCGATGGACTGGCAACCTCTCCCCCCTTTTTACCTCCGTTGCCAAGAATAAGCTCCACCCCCATTCGAGATGAGTCTGGATGAAGCATTTATGATTAAAGTGAAAACTGCTTTTGTGAAAACAACTCATGTCCCTGCTTTTTCTGTGAGCCGGGAGCATTTGTTTCATGTCCCAATTGGAGAAACGTTCGTTTATTCTGAGTCAGAGGACGCCACACTCCACCGTTTCACGTCCCCTCTGGTCTCTGTGAGCGTTGTTCAAAAACACATTTGTCAAAGCTGCAGCTGGACCTCACTTATCGCGGAGAGGGTAATAACCACTGGCGGTCAAACAGATGTTGACAAATGCTGACTTTTATTGGCTCGAGTGACACCAGAGCACATAATAAAAAAAAAAAGGAAAGAAGAGATAATTACATTTTGACAAGCTAAAGGTATTTCGGGTATCTCGGGTAGATTTCTCGCCACCAGAGTGCTTTTGTTTTTTTTTCTTTTTTGGCTCTTTTTTCCTCCGCATGCTCAACAATTTTCCTGTTTACTTAAGAACTTTCTCATTTTCTCACGCTCTGCTGGTTCCCGATATTTCCCTTAAACTGTTGATCATTGACAATGAAAAATGTCTCTTAACTGTGGAAACACAAAACATAAACGTATAGTCGCTGAACTCCGACACAAGAATAAATGCGTTGTTCACGAGCCAGCGAGTGTTTTTCCACTGAGCGGTTTCATTTCCAACTGCCTGCTGCTTTTTCCCGTCTAATCCCAAACATATTTCCCGTGCTTGAAAGCGTCATTTGCATTTGAACACATCCTGTTCATTTCACAGCGTTTCATCAGCCCAGGTTGCTTTTGTTAGTCGAGCTCACATACAGCAGGGAGGGCCTTTAACAACAGGCAGGTATGGGGCACGATTTCTCTCGTGCTTCCAAATTTGTCTCGTATTCTCATGCATTAGCGTGTCACTATCAACGCTGTAATTAATGGCACAATTAATGCTTATCATATCTGTCACGCAGGCCATTAGCAGCCCCCCCTCTCCTCCTTTCTGTCATCTTCCTCTTGAGGAGAACAGGAAATGTAGACGTGATAAGAGCAAACTGTAGATCACAGCCGAGCGGATGATGTTTGTACAATTAAGATGTCAGGATGGTGTACTTGTTCCTATGATGCAGATCAAGAGGGGAACTCAAAAGTGGGAAGCACAGCGAGGCCATTAGAGCCAAGCAGTGGAGAAGGAGTGAATTATTTTAAAATTAAGAGCAAAAATATTGAGTGGAAAAGACACAGAGTGGGTTAGAAGCAAGGCGATCAGCATGTTACAAAGGCCTTTTGAGTCAGTCTCCCCTGACCAGGCCTATGAAAGTCATCCTATTCACTTCTTAGCAATGCTTAATGACCACCCTTAAAACCAAGCTTGGAGTGTTTGGGACAGATTGACCAGTTGAAACTGGACCCAAACATGTTGCTGCCCACATTTTGTTATCTGGCTTCAAATGACAACTTCCAATGATTCAAAAGTACTGGTCTGCCAGCTGTTATCATCATACTTTGTACACTTTTAAATCATTAGACTTTTTTTCCCAATCAATCACTACAAACTACAGTGATCTACATGTATAAAAACATCCAAAGGAGCTGCATGGTGACCATTTTTTTTCATTCAGTACCACTGGACCATACTACAGATTCTGTGCTTTACCATCCCCATGCAGATATACTTGGGTTTTCTGTAGTTTTTTTTTAGCTCCTCCCACAATTTGAAAAAAAATCTAGTTTGGGAGCTAAACCAGTGAAGGCAGTTTGGTTCACTTCAAGAGACAGTTCACCTAAATTCTAAAGCGAACCAAGCAAGTAAACACCGGCTTGGTTTAAAAATACTTTATTTGCAAGTGAACCCTGGTGAGGATTGTTTACAGTGTGACCGTCTCAAAGACCAAAAATTAGGAGCCATGTGCAATATATAGCTCAGGGTTGGTGTCACTATAGCAACACTATCGTGTCGTTCACTCGTCTTTCTTTCTCCTCAGGTAATCGTTTAGGCAATATTTGCCCCGATGCGAAAGTGAAATCAAACCTTAAAAAAGGCTGGACTTTTTCTTCTAAGCCTTTTCTGCACAGTTGAATCGAGTTCTCAGGCTAACCTGGTGTCAAAGCAGTCGTTCATAAGATCGGATGTCGTCCATATTTTGAAGCCAGTGACCTGTGCGGTGTGTTTTCCTCTGTTTGATGTCTGCTGGGATTGACGACCGATGGAAGGAAGTTAATTGTTTTTTTAAGATTCAACTCACCCTGTGAAGTTTTAACCTGCTTGACTGTTTATTTACTCGATCCCCTCCTTCCTTTTTTCTATCCCTGCACAGGGAGAACCACTCATAGGTGACCAGGGCCCATTTGCTGCAATCTCGCAAATGATAGTATTACAGCAGGTGAGCTACAGGCCAGACGCACCCAAACTGTCACCGTCGGACCTGGGTGCTGACCCCCGAGTCGCCAGACAAGCACGACTCTGTAATTTACATCTTAAACATATTTATTTCCGTATTTGTTTTGCTCGGGCACAACAAAACGTCACAAATTTCTCCGCCCCCCCCCCCCCCCACGTCATTTGGAAGCGCGCATCATCTCTGAAAGCATTGTTTGGAGATAATAGTATTTTTTTTACAAAAAGGTGTCTGATTCAATGGATGTTTATCTCTGCCATGTTGTTTCCCTTTCACTGTCAGGGAAGTGACATTTTCAAAAATGCGCCTCTTTGCGATGCAGCTGGGATTTTACTGCCTGCAGTGGCTTTGGCCAGACAGGAAGCATTTGTCTGAAATTATCCCATCAAACTGTGATAGACTGACAATCCATTAAACAAAGGCAACAAACGGCTGGCCTGTATCTTGATGTTTGCTGCGGCTGAATCATTGGTGCAGATGAAGCCTCCAGACTGTTTGATGAGCGCAACGTTTAACAAAGAAAGCTGTTATTAGTTCAACTTCTTTAAAGCGGCGAGTAGCGCCACCTGCTACGTGACTCATCGGTGATATTTTTTGAGTGCTGATGGGAAACATTAGAGCTGCAGTCTGAAACGTCTGGCGTCTGGACTCAGATTCCGGGCAGTTTGGTTTATCGTTGCATTTATGTACCGACAATTGATGCTCATGTAAATTCATGCAGGCAAATTACATTGACATATAAAGGTAAATGCTAAAATATCAATGGATTCTGGCCAAAAACTTGAAGAATTGCAGTACTAATTATGATTTTTTTTTTTTTTTTTTTAAACGAAATCTTCAATCTACCATCTTTAAACTGATGCTTTGTCTTCTTCAATCTTAACCTGCCATTGACAAATAACATATTTTATTGTGAAAATACAGGTCGTCTAGCATTTCCTTTAACTTGAAAGGGAAAGTGAGACTTTATTTCCCCCCAACGAAAAACAATAATTGAGAAAGGAGTACATTAAGGCTTAAAGGAGACCACGATCTCCACCACCATTACCTCAAATTTCAAATAGACAAAAAAACCTCCAAAAATTGCTCTTAAAAATTCATTTGGACACCACAACTCTTTAAACACAAGCAGAGTTACTTGATAGTTTAGGCAGCATGTTGATGTGGTTGTGTGGGAGCTATCTGAGGCAGAGAGGACAGAGGGTGGACATCATCTTATCATCACTCGACTATCATCACATACACCCGGTTACACCAGACATGCCTCTGTTACTCCCTCCATTAGCCCCCCTGCCTTATGCATCATGTGTCAATCACACCGGGTGCTACAGAGAAATTAATCTATGCATAATAACCGTTTTTTTGGTGTGTTTGTCGTGGTAATTGAAAAGTTCTCTCTGTGCACATGGTAATGAAAGAACATGTTGTCACTTTTTTAGTGACTTGGATAAAAAATGTGTGTGACAGTGAAAAAACACACCAGATTTGAGAATTTGGAGCAGACCGACATGTTGCTGAGCGCTGCAAAAGGAAGAAAAAAAAAAGTGTTGTCTGATACTTGATTCAGTGGGAAGAGGTGGGAGGCACTGAAATAAACAACAAAGACGCGCTGCTTATTACTGAACACAAACCAAAAGAATCGCTGTTATGTGAAAGTCTGCAAGTTTGCATGTGGCCGTCTCACAGCCAGCAGGAGGCTGTATAATGAAACACACAGCAGTGGCATCGCTTGACTTTTCTGTGTTGGCCGAAAATGTTGCTGTGAATCTCGTTCCAGGAAAAAAGGAAAAATCCAAAGTTGTGGCTGAACGGCGAAATGGCAACTTGAGCGAGCTGCCAGTAACACGCAGCCTCGCAGTTCAACATGCTTTAGTCATGTCAAAAAAATACCTTGTGACATTTATGAGCAGCAGAAATGTCACATCAGCATGTAGCAATGCTACGTTTTAATCAGATATGAACAAATTTCATCCGAAATTGGTGAAAATGTTACAAAATATTGACTACATTTGAGATAGGAACATGATGGTTTGGGTAAAACAGATGAATCTTTACCATCTCTGTGAAACAGCACCCACATCATGTCTATATACTCACGAGTGAGTCACTGACACGAGCTCAGAAATCCCACATAGCACTGAATCGTGATATTAGCCGATCTGTGTTGGTAGGGACACATCGCCTCGATATTAGGCTGCAAATACAGCTAATGAATTTGATTGCCTGTAATTACTAGCTTCATCTGCCTCTCTCTATCAGCGCCTTCCTTCCAGCGCATTGCTTTAATTATCTCTGCTGTACTTCAAACAACAAACTGCTCGATACAAACCTTCAGTCAAAGCGTGTAATTTACTCGTGCCGACTAAGTGCTCTCTCCAGGAGAAAAACGATACCCCACCACAGGCTTTCAATCTGCTTCCTTTATCTTGAAAGCTTTTAATGCAAGATAATAAAAGCTCAAGCTTATCAAGATTTGTCACGTGCATCATGCATACCAATAATTAGGGGCTGGATTTTAATGGTATTAGCAGGCAAATTTGAACTAAATCCTCTCTCATGTGTCACAAAGCAACGTGCGAAAGATAAAGCATCAAAAATCTTTAATTAATGATGACGCTCCGACTGCCGGTGTTCAAGTCTATCATTATTGTATTGCCACCGTTCATTTGCACTGTTGCTGTTAAGAACTGCGTTTGTTAGGCTTCTGAAAATGAAACCGTTTGGCATCATTTATATGACGCTTGTTTTGTAAATCGGGCTGAATTTACTCCAATGGACAGATCCATTTCTAGTGTTTTCACCAAATGAGGTGATCTGATGGATGTCTGGGTTTACTCACGACCACGTAAGCGTTTGAGCAAGGCCTCTTTCACCCTGATTCCTCCCCAGGTGCTGCACTGTGGCAGCACACTCCTCCACATATCAGAAAGAATCTTGGAGATTTGGTTGAACATAGACTAATAAATCTTTCCAGGGGGATCGATATAGCAACCCAAACTGTGTTCATTATTTGCTTGTTCAAAAAGATAAGATACATTTCTTCTGATTTCTGTTTTTTTGTCGGTCCAGAGCCGTTTCTATCAAAAAGGAACCCCCCCCCACGTCAAATCCTCTCAATTTCAAATTTGCTCAGAATTGAACCGTATCAGCGCGAACAGATGAACTCACCCTCAATCTCAGAAGTCTCCTTCATCCAATATTCTCCTCAATAACCTCCTTTAACCACTTTTCCATGGCGTGTTCTTCAAAAGTGAAACCAATTTTGTCGCCACCCTCTCTGCGATCCGTACTTTTGCTCCTACAAATGCTCGATGTTTCTCGCAGGACTCTTCTGACAGGCACATCGCCTGCGATTTAAATTCCTTCACGTCTTCGCTGTTGCTCAAATTTCAGCCGCGCTCGTTCGACTCCGCGCAGACGCCGGCCTTCTCCCCCTGCACATTTAGCTCGCTTCTCCCAAGCACTGCCTCCTTCCCTCCGCCTCTCTGCGGTGTAAATCACATTAAGCTCTATTAGGTAGCTTAGACGAGCGCCCAAAGCACCACGGGCCATTACCTGCTCCATTTTAAGAAGAAGATCTGTTCGCTAATAACCGCCCGTTACTGGAAATTAAGGCACCTGCCTTCCGGCCAGAAGCACTAACATCTGTGAAGATCGTCAGATTATCGAGCTTGCCTCTGCCACTTCAGCGAGGATCTGAGGGGGGGACGACGAGGATAGGTGGGTGAAGAGGTTAGAGGCTATCACGGTGTGGCTGAAGCTGAGAGACCTTGTGCTGTAATCACCGTGACAGCTGGAAAATCCATAGTCAAGAGAGAAGGCGAGAGAGGAAGAGCTGCAACAAAGACGTTTTATCACAGAATGACACGCCAGTTGCTGCACTTTACACTTTGCAGAGAAAACAAGCAGCAGATGAAACAACTGGGTGAAAAAAAAGGTTCAAATCCAAAAGCAACATTTAGATGAAGCCTGTTGTGTTTTACAGTCGGTCTTTTCATGATGAAACTGACCCAGCTGACCTCTCCTGTGTGTGTTCCTGGGAAGCCCTCGAATGCTCATCCATCCTGACATCCAACAAGGCCAGGTGGGCTCCACCACCAGAGCAGAAAGAGCGATCGACTGTGCAACCAGGCTGGACACAACTCAACCAGAGCTCAACCAGAATCGATTAGCCCCGCCTTCGAACCAGGACCAAGGTGCATGGGAAAATATCCAAACGGCTGGTGAGTATTTTCAGTCCACTCAACGCTCTGAAGAACACCTCTGTGGGAAACGATGGTGCTTGTAGTTCACTGTGCCTTCGGCCGGTGTAATAAGTTGGACAAATTGTGAAATGAAGTCCCTGAGGGGGAAAAATTTGTGGTTCGTCTCATATCAACCCTTAAAGAGCATGTCAGGGTTATTCCAGTCAAAGATTAGGACACGATGACTTCTTCTCTGAAGTTTCAGTAATCAGCTGATCAGAATGCAAAAGTTGCCCCCCCAAAAAAACTGGTGCCAACCCTGCTAATGTGAAGACTTTGCTTTCAGTTTGAACTCCACACATTGTGAGCTTAGTGAGTGCAGATAAAACAAATCAAGATATGAATATGTTAACTTTTGCTTTGGAAGATAGTGATGAGGCTTTTCAGCGCCTATTCTGGCGTCTTATCAGGCGAACAATCGATTGATAATGAAATGAAATGTCAAGCTTATGAATAATGGAAAAGAAATCTTTGGTTGCATCGTACAAAAGCCTTTTCTGTCTCAAGTTCTCTGGTATAGAAGAAGAAAAACCTCCACTCCCTGAATCCATGTGAAAAGTCAGACGCAGTGAGACTCCAAATCCACAATTGCTGGTGTTCATGTTTGATTAGCTGGTAAAAAATGTGATAAATTCAATGTGAAAATGTGTTGGATTTTTTTATTTTTATAAACTAAAACTCTATTTTATTTTCTTCTTCCTTTTGTGGGATTTCAGGTAGTTTGATAATCTCAATACAAGCTTGAACAGATTTTCAACAAACTGCTGGATTGTCGAACTTTTAATGTTTTTATTTTATTTTATGATTTCACTGCCAGATCGGTTTGAGCCATAGAATACGGTTCTCGGAGCGGTCACACTTGTGCTGTGTTTCCAAAAACATGGTCTCCTCCGATGGCTTTTAGGATTCAACACCAATGATCTCTTAAAAAGAGACAAAAGAGGAAACTTCAGAGCGCCGGGGAGAGTTACAGGACTCTCTCTGTGCACGCTGATCAATGCTGATCTCAATGCTTGTTTTTCCAGGTCATCAATTCCGTTCGTAATTGCCCTGCTGTGGGTTTCCTCCAGCCTACAGTAGCCACCGATAAAGTAACAGGAATAAAACTCACACACACTTCGCTGCATTTCTCTTCACAGCAAACAACTTTGGCAATGTGCTCTGATGTGTTTGCCTGTAGATGTAATTCAGGTCCCCATCTGGTGCCTGAATGTGGAAAATATTGGATTTTCTGGGAGATTTACCACAGTTTAACAGTCCACATGACACTGCGCGCGCTTACCACTTCGTCCTGAAGGCGCCAGCTCACAGAACTCAGACTGGTGAAACCGCAGTGGGAGGAAAACTGTGTGAATTTCTGTGTTAACCAGAGAATTGTGTTTTCACTGCCAATATATTGGATGTACTTGAGAAATAACCACTTGACGTGAACAAAACCTCTTGAACAACTGAACTGGTTTCAGTTTTTCTTTGATTCAAGTCAAATTTTAAGGGAGGTGAGCTGAGGTGTTTTGGCATCAATCACCGACTTTGTTGGAGGTTTGATCTGAAAACAAACATCTTGCCAAGAAAACTAATTCTTCATGCAGTTTGTCGTCATTCTGGCATCAATAGAATTTTCCATTTTATTGTTCCATAAAAGTTAAGACGGAGCTGTGAGACGCTCAGGCACTCGAAGGGAATGACAGCTTTCAGTTTAATCATCTCGGTTTGATGGTTTGTGCTTTGGCCAGCGTCGTGTTGCTCAGCTTGCGTCGCTTTCGGCGAGTGTGCTTTTGTGCTTTTTGTCCTTCGGCCTGCCACTCGGGTTTTCAACCCTTTACAGACTCCAGTGAAGCACGATGACACTGAGATGTAAGCGAACAAACAAGCTTTTTCTTCAGATGTCTGGATCTGCGAGAATGTGAAGAGTCGCCACGAGAGCTAATATATATATTTACTGGTTCGTCAAGCCTTGTGGTGACAAAACCACCTTTGATACTGGAGAATCAGGGACAAGCCACGACACGCATTAAAATACAGATCACAGACTCTAAAGGAAGATGTGCCACCAACAACATCTGAAAATAAGTCAATATTACATTTGCTTTAACTGTTGTGGAGTTTTAATACGACTGGTAGATAAAAGCTCATTTAGGTAAGAATGAGCAACGTTTGTCAGTTTAAATCATACAGCTAAATCCAGCATTTGACATTTTTGTGCATAATTGTACTCTACTTCCGCATTAATGCTTCACATTATCTGAGCTCAATGTTAGTCAGCCCAATTTTCTATCAGTGAAATCATCAGTTAGTTGGAGGCAGATGCTCAATAAGAGAGGAGTCAAACTTGCGGCCTGAACCCACCAGGGGGTCCAATCTGGCCAATGGGTTGACTTGCAAAACACTGCAACTGCCCTTTAGCAGCTTCAGCCTGAAGAGAAACACGATAGCAGACTCTCGTTCACACTCTCTTTTCTTCCTCAAAAAATTTACAGTGGATGTTCTTCCCAAACATGTGACTTGCACAATATTTGTTGAAACAACTGTGAAAAGCTCCAAGCACGATGATGAGACCGTTTCTTTAGCACCTCCAAACTTGTCCTAAGAGCAGTGTGACTTTTGAGCCTCCCTATGTACTTCTCGGGTCGGAGGCCCACCCAGGTGCAGCTGTCCCCCCCCCCGTCCTGACGTCCAGGTGGACGGCTGAGAACAGGACACACCTGCTCAGACAAGTAGAGGTTGAGGAAGGGAGAAGTGACTCAGCAGCTCAATGTACAGAGCCACCGAGGAGTGACCGTATTAACATAATCATTGAACAGCAGGTTAGGGACAAAGGCTGCAGTGTCTGAGTGGGACAGAAGCAGCAGGAGAGAGTTTGAAAAGCCTTTATTGGCGACGACCACAGGACGCGACTCGGATATGACCTGGCCAGGTGTTGCGACGGGTGGCCTTTTAAGAAATTCTGCAAAAAAGTTGTCAAACCAAAGCCTCGTGAAGGACATTCGGGGACTCTGCAACACATAAAAGTGGTCACCGCTCATGTTCCGAGCTCTGACTCCCTTCTGCTTTCCCTCCTCCTCTTCGCAGGTGCTTGTAGTTTGAGTCACATGTCGGAGGTTTACAAAACGATGGCGTTGCAGCACCATCTGCTTTGCCAGACTACCGATCACATGTGCGGGCAATCTTACACCAGGAGAGTCCAAGCACTTGGCTTGTTCGGCCATTGTTTGGCTTGGTTCACTTTTACGCAATGCTTTAGAAATTGGACCAAACCCCCTGGGTAACAAGTGGGGACAACAAGAGGAAGAAACAAACCTTGCTTGTTGATGGACTCAGACGAGAAACTGAAGTCCCAAAAGAGCGAGAGGCCTGTTGCTGTGATCTCATAGATTCAGGATGATGTTTTCTGTAGCTGGCCTGTTTCTGCTCTTTGCTCCACTGGAAAGGACACGAGTGTTTCACTCACTGGATTTAACTACATCAGATAAACTGAAACCCTTGTTCAGACAGTGCAGAATACACGTTTACTCTGATCGTTCAGATTTTATTATGATTGATGTCCAGCGAAACAACTTGTGGGACATTTAAATCGTACAAACACCTCTGGTGCAAAATTTCCTCGAGCCTTTGCACTTGTCATACCGACCTTCACCACTAGAGAGCACTGTTACTGCATTGTTGTCATTTTGAGCTGTTTTTCGGTGTAACTTGCATAGAAACAGCTGGAAAAAAACAGAATGTGTCAACTTCTAGGATGTGCAAGTGGAGAGTTACTCCAAACTACTGTTTATTTTGATGATCAGACGAGCCGTAGGTGTTGGATTCAGCTGCATCACTCAACTCAAGTTTGGAACCGAACAAAAGGAAAAGTGCTTTTTCACTGCTCGAAGATATATTCGTCACCTCTGAAGAGCGAAGCGAAATCGTTGCTTCAAATAAGAAGAAAAGAACAATGAAATAGTCAATCAGCAACTGAAATTTCATGGTCGTGTCATTATTGGGAAATGCCAACCCTCGGATGAACGCACGTCTTCTTTTTTTTTCCCCAGAACAAACTCTGACTCATCTTTTTCATCCACGCACAACCAAACAAGTTTGCAGCACTTCCTGGAACAATCACAAGCATGTGACAAATCTTAAAAGAGATTTGTATGCAGACTCATTGCAGATGGCAGGTGTTACGTGAGGGGAAAAGTTTCCTTTGTGTTTCCATTCAAATATAAAAGAATCAAACATGTCAGTCCGTCCTGAGAAATAAACAGTTTAACAAAGGTCCATCTTTTATTTATCTGCCTGCCAGTCACAGTCGACAAAGGGGTGACAACAATCTGGACAAACACAAAAAAACAACAACAAAATAATAGCTTCACCAACTACCTTGACATTTCTTTTGCATAGTTGGACTGAAATGGGAACATTTACGCACTCAAAGAAAAAAAACATGTAAACCGCCTTAAATTCATCAGATCAAACAGGAATTGTTTAGTAATGAGGGAACGGCGCCCAACACTCGACCAGCAGGTCGTCGACAGAAAAACTCACATTTTTCTCAAAATGTTGCCAAAAAATGAAATGTCTGTTGTTCGTACTTCAGGAAAAAAAGTCAAGAATAGATTGAAAATCGTGCTTGATCTATTTTCCGAACTGTATGTGGATTTGCAAAAACAGTCGTAGGAGTTCAACAGAAAATAAAACAAGGTTTCTCATAGTTGGGTTTGTGTGTTCAAATTGTAGGGTTACAAGTTTCCAGCTGTGTGAAATGAGCGTGCGTGGTCGTGCGCTTCATTCTTTCATTGAGAATTTCTCATCTTCCTCCGACTGGCTTCAGGCCACCTTATTAGCTGTAAGCAAACAGCTCTAAAAGCGGATCTTCCTGCAGCTCTTGTTGAACCTTTCACACCCACAAGCACTCAGTCTCTCTCTCTCTCTCTCTCTCTCTCTCTCTCTCTCTCTCTCTCTCTCTCTCTGCTTTGCTTTGCTTTCACACCACAAACTGCAACTGCGAGTCCAATTAGAAGCGGACTGAGACTCGGCTGCTGCCGGAGTTTGACTGACAGCTTTTGAAGCGAACCAAAGTTTACTTGAGTTGAGCCGGAGAGGTTAAGGTGTGAAAGCACACTCTGGGTGAGGTTCAGCTTGACGAGTCACGACTTCTTTGAACTTTATGAAAATGCGCTCTCACACACCGACACACGAGGCCCAAACACTTACTATATGTGTGATTTTGCGCTCCGCACCAGATTTGCAAGTTTTTTTTTCTGCACCGCTGTCAAAGGCTCTCGCACATTCTCATGTGATGGAACACAGAATCAACACCAGAGTTCACCAAGTTCAAATTGGGTCTTTTTTTGACACGTCTGGTGTTTCCTTTCAAAAATGTTTTTGAGGGAAACTTCATGAGGAATAAAACTCTTTTTTTTTTAAGGGTGCCCCGACAAAAGATAAACATCAATAGAGGCCAGGGGCTGACAACCCCTCAAAAACTAATAAAAGAACAACGGCGTTGGAGCGAATATCAGAACATCCACATTTACATTTATTGGATTCTTCTAGAAGTGCAGAATTTCTGTTTAATTCATGTCATGTGTTTGGATGTGACAGGAGCAGCCAGGTTGGTTGGTTGTGTGATTTGCATTGGTTAAAAAAAACCATGACTGTACCTGATAACTCCAAAGTCTTCATATGCGCTTTTCCCCCCCTGCATCGATTCAAATATGAGCCTAGTCATCGCTTCTGAATCTTGTGTTGTGGAGAAGTTTCACAACAAGTTGCTGGTATCATTGACAAGAATAGTAATAGCATAGGCTTGCTATGAGCTGCTGGTACAATCACATTCATCATGATGTCAGTGTGAAAGATACATGAGCTGCAGACCACAGAAATTGGAAATCCTCCCTATCTTTGTTTTGGTGAATTGCGTGTGACAAGGGGCAGTTTTTGTGAACAGACAGCACGATATCGCACAGCAAAATTTATCCAAAAACTTGTGTTATTCAAACCAGGAAAGTACAGTTTGTTAACTTTTTGAGACACCATGAGAACGCTCCACTGCGAGTCCTCTTTTTTTGCGTTTCTTGCTGAGAGAATCATTCAGGAACGAAGATGGCCCGGAGTCGTTTAACCTGTAGGGCTTTTTCTTCCTCAGCATGCAGCTTTGTCCACCAAGGATTGGGAATGTGAAATGATATCAGAAATGGCAAACAAACAAAACTGCAAGAGGCCAGTGCCTACACCACCCACCAGCAAGCTGCAGAACACTGGCAGCCACACTCACCTTCACTGCTGCCCACCACTCTGCTCCCCCCTGAAAGATGTCGAGATTAAACACAGGCAGACCCAGACAGATGCGCACACTTTAACCGAGCCACGTGGCGACAAGTGGAGGGCTGGGAAAAGGACGGATGCGCTTTAATTATCAAGTACAAAAAGAGGAGAAATATGCAAGAGAACAATCACGGGTGAGAAAATGCATGCAGTGACCGAGGCTGAATTTGTGAAAGAGGCAGAGGGAGTCTGTGGGATTGTGACGGGTGACCACAGAAGGAGCGAGGGAAGCAGATGGTTCTTTATCTCTCTTTGCAAAATGGCATCGCATTACCACCAAATTTAATCTAATCTGCACAAAACTGCGATAGGTCCATTTGGATGCAGCCTCCGAGGGGAAAAAAAATGAGGGGCTCGATGGGTGTTTTTATGGCTGTGAAGGAGGATGTCGCTCCATTATTCTCCTCCTCTGGCAGCCCTTTTGCATCAGATTGTAGCTGGCGATCCGAGCTAACCGAGTGTTTTCTCATCAGTGGGAGGAGGGTGAAGAACATGCAGAGGAAGAAGAACGCAGAGGACTGAAACGTGCACGGACAGAAATGCTGTGTCACAATGTAAGCAGAGATTCTGCTGATATTTCTGAGATTCGCGCAACCCCGAGTCTTTGTGAATAATGTTGTGAAGTCTCTCTGGTGTTAGTAAAACGAGGCACTCCCCAAGCAGAACCGAGATAATCTTCAACACTTTGGTGCCCTTGAACACACCCCTCACTTCAAAATCTCCTTCTGAACCCTTGAACACAAATTTCTGCTGTGAAGAGACTCTTATATTACACTTATTTCCCTCGTTTAAAATCTGTCAAGCCCTCAAGTGAATTGTGTTCCTCGCTTTATTTATCAGTCCTTTTTTTTTTTTGGTGTCAAAGTGACAAAACAATATATAATTAGGTCTCAGCAAACTGGAAATGTCTTTGGAGACCTTGAGTGAAAAAGTATTTCGTTCAAAAATAGCTAAAAATGGGTCAGAAGAACCTTTTTCTGGGAGATTACTGCAGTATTGTTTGGGCGAGGGTAATGCTGCACCACCCGCATGTTGTAGGCATCTTCCTGCTTATGGAAAAAAAAGGTCAGTTATCGAGTGTTATTTGAATAAGTTGGTTAGCAAAGAGAAACAAGTGAGCAATGTTGGCGGGTAAAAGCTCATTTGTGACCAAGAAACAGTTCTAAACTGACGAGTACATGAGTGTGTCATCTGCGTAGACTCGTTGTCTTTGCAATTTCATGAACCCAGAGTAATAAACTCCGAGAAGTGATGAACGTCCGTGCTGCGTCCTCCCAAGTGCTTAAAACAAGTGTGTGTGTCTCAGTCCCGAATATGAGCAAAGACTAATCCCTCAAGTCAATTTGAAGACTTGTGGCAGTAATACTCTTCTGCATAATCTTGGCGAGTAGCAAAAAAAAAAAAGTTGGGTATGTTGGAGAAGTCTGGTAGGAACCGCGGAGTGCTGACAAAGGTCATTCACGGGTTACCGTCCACACACTGCAACAAAAGCCAACAAAACACGAAAGTCACGAAAACATGTTGGGAAGCTCTTTTTTTGGAGGTTGATGAAGTGATACGACTCCAGAAACCTGTTTTTATTCGACCAAATATAAATCTGTGAGCTGGACTCACTTCAGAGGCCGTTTCTGACACAGTTGGAACACAAACATTTTTTATTTTGAGTTCCATTTTTATCATTTCCTTCTTGACTGCTCTTCCTCCTTTTGTGTCATCGTTTTCCTTCCACTGTCTCCTTCCCTCCCTGCTCCAGAGGAGATACCAGGTATCTTTGAGGTCACCTTCAACCGCCAGCCCGCAGCTTTTCCCTCCTCCCGGCCCTTAATCCAACGCTAATTAACCAGGATCTGCTCGTTAGCCAAATAATCCATCAAACAGCCAATAAGGTTTAGTAGAACGTGCAGGGGAAGAGGCGGCGGAATTAACTTTCGCTGATCACGTCCAGAGAGTTTATTGTGCAGCTGTAGCAGGTTCTTCTGAGATAAGTCTGTAAAATCCTGCATGATTGAGTCCTTATTTTTCTGTTCAGCATTAAAAAAAAAAAAAAAGGAAACATCGTTCGGTGGATGATGTGAATTTTCCCAGTGAGGCAGCATCACATTTTCTCTCACATTTTAAAGTGGTATGTTGAACTTCTACTAGAGCAGCCCATTTAAAGCAGCCTTCAAAGGAAAAACAGTGAATTTAAATGACCATCTTTCGTTGCCAAGACCACCACGACTCAAACCAACATCAGTGGAGGCCCGTGCAGAAATTGCACCACTTGGTCACACCAAGGTTTGCCTGCATGTTTGCAGTTGCTGCGCTGTGTTTGTGTTGCGTACAAATTGCATCACGACTCTAAAGGAAGTGGCCAAAACCGAGTGGAGACGAGAGTTCGAGCCGCGCGTTTGAGGAGGCTCCTCCTGATAGATGAAGACCAGTTCAAATGCATTGATGTCATTTCCTTCACAAAATCTCACTCTCATTTGCTTCAGTGTCCTTCTGTGAGAGACATAAAAAAACCTGCTGGTTAAATATTCTCTCTAAATCCAATATAAATACAAACCCTGGTTTTCAAAAGACTCCTGAAAGTCTCTGCTGATTCAAAGCGCTCAACATCCACATCCGAAATGTCCCACGTTCTCTGTATCAGTCTGCTTCCTTCTTTCCAGCTGCGCCTTCTTCCACCTGAACTTCTCCCCGCTGTGTGAAAATGGATTCCTCACAGTTTTTTTGTGTGAGCAGCGAGTCATTTGCATTTTCAGATACGGCACTCGTTTGACAAATTTCCACCGAACCGGGTCGACAAATTGGCGGCAGGAGGTCGAAAGCCTCGGCCGAGCTCGATTCTCTCCGAGTTCACGAAACACAGTGTGGAGAGTAGAAAAAAAAAGAAAAAAGGATAGAAAGTTGAGGATCTGCTGAACTTTTAGTGAGCTGGTTTTTGTTCTGCTCTCAGTCAGCATGTTTTTTTTTTCCCCAGAAGGTCAAAACACTTTAACTGCATGCTTGCATGTTAATGTGTTAAACCAGCAACCGAGCTCTGATGATGATAATTTTATCAACGAGAAAAAGATATTTGGATCATGTAAAATGCGATAACGCCTCCCCCCACCTAAAGAAAAATCAGGTTCCAAGGTCGAAGTTTTTTGCCCTCGAGCAAGCGCTGTCGCTTCCACTTTTTCGAGCGTCTCGCCTTCAGACGGAGCGCCACAGGCGAGGGCACAGGCGATCACCACCAGAAGGGAGTGGGGGTGGGGGGAGGGGGGGGCAGCGGGGGAGGGAGAGGGAGAGAGAGGGGGAAGAAGCATTTTTGAACATTGCTGCTTCTGCCATTCACATGCCGTCCTGCCAAACAGCCCGATCGGGGAATCAGGCAGTGATTAGTCTCCCCTGAGCCACACATGAAGGACGATCCACCAGGCTTGTCCTCATTAAGTCTCCATTAGCGCGAGTGTAATGGATTTTTAATGAAGGAGGGAGACACAAACAAAAAAGACGGGCTCGTCTCGACCTCGACACCAGCGGGGAGCCACGCCAATCATCGCCCCGAAATCCTCCTCTTGGTTTTCATCTGCAGCCGCCACCGCCGCTGCTCCTCCAGGGAGCAAAAACATCCGTTCCTTGGAAAGATTCTCCATTTAAGTATCTTTGTTTTCGATCTATCACGTTCAAAACCCTGCACGCTCGATTCCTGTGAATCTCAAAAGAGGACGAAGAAGTAGCGGGGAAACTCGGATCCAGTGACGCACGTTGCCTCTCGTGTGAGAGCTGTTTCTCTTCGACTTAATCTCTCATTAGCAGTTTTGTTTTCTGCCTCTTTTCTCTGACAAGCGAATTGTTTTTACGCGAATCAGACGACGCTGATGAGAACTCTTGAGGAACGGGAGCAATCATCCCCCCCTCCCTTTTTTTTTCTTTACTGGAAGCTTCTTTTTTTGTCCCCCGACTGCATCGACTCCCATTACACGAGTCCGACAAACACTAATAGGATCCTTTTGTGATTCATGGCGTCGAGTTAGCGTTGAGTGGAACGTTGTTAAAGCAGCAGCAGTTAAAATTGGAAGTTTAATAAGCAAAGCAGACCAGATTCGTGGATGTTTCTGTGAGTTTCCAGTCCACAGGCTCACGTTTAGGTCCAAGAGAAAATCAATCTGAAACTTGTGATGATAAAGTTTGAAGGTAGATTTTATATATTTTTTAAGGATTTGTTTGTTTTACGTCCAGAAATCCCAACATGAACACACTGATCGAAGGCCAGCCAGGTGTATCAGTGGGTGGGAAACGAATTGGACACAGGAAAGGAGAGGGGGGGCTCATCAATACAAAGAGAGAGAGCAATGGGCCACATAAACACAGACCACCTACAAGAGGAGAGCCACATACTGGTGACACAACAGGTGATTGAACAGAAAAGGCGACAAAGGGAAGTAATTTCTAGAAACGTAAGACACCGGGGCACAAAAAAAAAAACCAACAAAAAACAGGAAACACACAAAAGAATCGACAAAACGTGAAAAAATACTGCAGGAACATATGAGACAAGATGGGACACAGAGGACCAACACACGAACCAGGAAAAAATAAACCAAAGAAAATGGTGAACATCAGAGGAGAGGTCGAATACTTTGAACTGCGATGAACTGCTCACTGTTCTGCAACCCTGAAACTTGAAAGCCAATGTCCACATCAGCTGACTTTTAGTTTCCTTTATCAAACAGATTATTATTTTCTGTTCTGTTAATCACTGTTAAACTTCCAGAAATCATCAAATGAAAGCAAAAAACAGGCACAAATTCTGTTTCCCTCCTGTGGTTCAAGGTTAAATTAAGTCTGCAATACATTTGTGCATCCTTCTCATAGTAAAACGCACGCACGCACGCACGCACACACACACACACACACACACACACACACACACACACACACACACACACACACACA
>JAUESF010000001.1:20668575-20680434 GCA_032274765.1 Malacoctenus tetranemus | reverse complement strand
GTGTGTGTGTGTGTGTGTGTGTGTGTGTGTGTGTGTGTGTGTGTGTGTGTGTGTGTGTGTGTGTGAGCGTGTGTGTGAAGGCAGGCAGTGTCATTCTGCCAGCACCACAGCACCAGGATGATTTATAATCCGCACACGTTGCTCAGAAATTCTAATGACAAACACGGCCACAATAGCAGCTGATGCACAATCTAAAGGCTGCAACAACCAAATCCACGTCTAAAACGGGAAATGTACCTCTCTCTTAAACACGCCCAGCGTGAAGCCTTCAGAGTTTTTCATATCAGCAACCACAGCTGGAGAGTTTTAGATCATTTTGTTTGTTTGAGCACCTTTTGTTTTTTTTTTTTTCCAAACAGCTTGGTCAACATGTTTAGACACTTCAAGAAGGTAATTTCAGAAAGAGGAAACAAAGCAGTGAAACAGACTCGGAAATGAGGGTTGATGATTTGAGTCATGACCAATCCCTCTGAGGATTCACATGCATGTCGGTACAACACCTGTCAATTTGGTTCATTAGTAATTGTTTTAATTAATTCTCTAATTTGGTACTTTTCTGTATGAATAGCTAGAGCATACGTCTGAATGCAGTGCACACTAAATCTCAAACAAGCCTTTTCATGCTTCATATCTATTTTAGTGCTGGTTGAAGGACAACGCCTGTCGATTTTTGTTGCATTCTAATACAAACCTGATTGTGAATGAGCAACTTGTGTATTTTTCTGCATCAATGACTGGAGTGCACCTCTGCAGACACTGCAGCCTACACACTGCAAATCCTGACTGATCCTTTTGATTTGTCATTTTTCAGAGCGTCCCTGTGAATATTAAAGAAAGTCAGACAGTTTCAATTAAACTGTTAATTTCACTTTGAGTTAAGAAGGTAAGATTAACTGCTTTTTCATGATGGAACATAAACAGGGACATGCAGTAAGTGCACCAGTATTAAACATGAATGTATTTGCCACGCTGTAGAGTTTTATATAACAATAAATGTGTTCGTTAAGGAAAGCTTTCAAACCCTGAACCTACAGGAGTTATAGCTTTTCTCACATTTTACCTCAATCCATCATCATCTTGTTGACTAAATTTTCAAACACTTATAAAAAAAACAAGTAGGTCAAAACTGGGTGTGAAAGTTGTGTGTAGCTTCTCCAGTTTATTGTTTTTTTCCGGGAGAGCTGAAGAAAAAGTTTGAGGAGAAGTGCCTCAAGGGTACCTTTCATGGGAGCTGCAGGGACAGTTGATTATCAGCAGCATATTGGATCAATCTGTCTTTGAAAATCAATAAAGCCCTCGGCGCAGCAGGTGTAGTCGGTACAGTAAGGTCCTTAGGGGCAGGAAATACAGAGGTTCAAACATCACTAACGGAGAAAAAGGAGTTCTGTTGCCGAAGTAATGGTATTCCCCGGGGGTCCGGGACCCTAAGAGCGATGTTATTCACCCAGACGGTCCTTAAGAGGAAGAAACAAACTCGAGCCAGCAGATATACACAGTGGGATGCTTGCTTTGCTGGGTGATTTTTTTTCCCTTTAACAAAAAAAAAAAAGGAGTCAAGCAAAAAGCAGCGCTGTGAAAAGTCTGTCACATTTTACATAACAAAGACGAAACCTGAATCCCTGTTCGAGGCTGGAGAGACGGGATGCGTGGAAGATATTGACGCGCGGAAACGACCACGCGCTGGATTGCCGTCGCAGAGTGTCGCACGCACACGGCCGCGGAGAACTCCGCAGAAGGTCGCGAGGTGCTTTGATATTCAGGACGGGCAGCGTGGCACATCCCTGCTGCCGCGCGGAAGCAGACAGCTCGCCATCAGGAGATCCATCAATCACGCGAGAGCACCGGGCTTCGGGGACGTCGGGGACGCCTCGCGAGCGAGCGAGCGAGGAGGGAGAGGAGCGAGATCAGTCCATGGAGAGCGATACAGTTTACATGAAGCCCGGAGGTTTCACTCAGCAAGCAGAAACGACACCCGAGAAACACATCAGCTGCTTCTGTCGTCTTCCTCCTTCAGGTCTAGACAACAAATGCCGTAAATCCTACTTTGCATTGCAATGGAGGCATTAACTATAATACTTCATTTTTACGTGCAGACGCAGTTCAGGCACAGTAGTATTAGTCACTCCAAATACGTATATCCTGTGTATGGTAATGAGTGCCTTGTGTAAGATAATGCATATCATGTGTATTATCATGTGTATCCTGTTTATGATGATGTGTATCATCCCTGCGACTCAACCTTAAATACTTGGATTTACTAAACGTCAGAGCTGCAAACCTCCTTTAATAGCTGCACTACACAATTTCACCAGTTCACTTCCAATATTCAAATCGAAGCAGAAAGGTCCCAGAAGCTGGTGTGAATTAGAACCCTGATCAGACAAGCAAAGCATTTGGACTGAAGCACTGAAAAGTGGCACTGAAACAGTTTTCCTGCTGAAGAGGCAACAAAAGGTAAAAGCAGGGAC
The DNA here is from genome assembly GCA_032274765.1 of Malacoctenus tetranemus. Classification (NCBI taxonomy): domain Eukaryota; kingdom Metazoa; phylum Chordata; class Actinopteri; order Blenniiformes; family Labrisomidae; genus Malacoctenus; species Malacoctenus tetranemus. Next base: position 20,677,966 of record JAUESF010000001.1, on the reverse strand, counting down.
GGCTCAGGAGTCCATTAATGGACCAAACTGGGGACAACTGGAGTGTTTCAGGCCAGTTGAACCTCACATTTAACATCATCACATTCTGCTGCAGCTCACGTTTCCAACCAGTTTCTGTGTCCAAACTTCTGAGTTGCTGAAATCTTCCAGTGAAGTTAAACACCTCCATGCATCGATTTAGAGAAGCAGAAGCCTTCAAAATAAAAGTTTCTTCCAGGTAAACACCAGGTTGTAGAGAGTGTCCGGCTTTAATCTTTTGTTGTTACGCACACATTTTGTTTCAGACAGGATCTTGCCCACCGAGTGAATAATCCCTGCTGCTGTCATATATACTATGACCTCAAGAGATCACTGTGACTCTTAAGACCTTTTTCCTGAGAGTAAATGCAGCTGCTTTCATTCGAAAGTTGCTAAAAAAGCCTTCAGTTGGCGGAACATAAGACAGATTGGCGCCTGCTGTGGTTAATTTCTTCGGGAACACAATCTTCTGCTTGACTCGTGAGGTTTCGCAATTATTTATGTTCCCAGGAAGTACATTGTCTGTATTTTCAGGATTTTATGCTGCGCTGCTGCCACATGGTCGGCTGTGGAGGTAATTTGGGTGAATAGGTGGTGGCTGTACAGGACACTGTCAGATTGTATCACTGTGAACAAAACAAGGAACCAAGAGGGAAGAGAAAAAAAAACAGGTTCGTGTTCCTCTGCTGTTGTGTTGCCGAACAGATGCCGGATTCGCAACAGAGCAAATGAAGAAATCAGTCCTAGAGTGTTACTGTGTGCATTACCGATGCAGCACATGTTGGAAATTATCATCATGTCAAACATCCACACCGTCTGCTTATTGAAGTCATTCTTATCTCTGGGCGTACTGCCACACAAATCCCCTGAAATGAGCCCTAATCTGAGAGATCTGTGACAGGATTTAACACCGCCTGTTTAATTCAGTGCATCCAGGACCACACCGGCTGTGTTTTAATTATAGAAACCAATTTGACTTAGACGCTATCTCCGCTTTATTTATTTCATGTCATATCGGAACCATTAAAACTTTGGGTTTTCTTATTAACTTCCAGCAAAATGTATTTTTTTAAGGGGGGTTTTTTTGGGCAATTTTTGGATCTTGAGTCAACAATTTCGCCTGCAGTTTATTTTAGTCTTGCCTTCGTTGGTCGTCTCCTGGGACGAGGAGGAGAATACACCCCATGCCTCCCCGGAGACAGGTACGTGCAGCCGAAGTGTTGTCATATCAGCTCCCGTCAGTCTTTGGTCTTTTGGCCTCGAGACCAGAAAACTACACTAAAAAAAAAGAAAAAAAAAAAAACCTCCCGGCTGCGAGAGCTGTGAAATATGGTGCCGCGGGCATCATCGTGTTTGTATGCGAGACGGGGTTCACGTCGAACTTCTGTCGGCTCCTTTTAAAGAAGACAGGAATCTGTAGCGAGAGCTGATGTAAGACAGACAGGTTGACACGTTGAGGATTTTACTCTGTTTATTGGTGAGTTTTGTAGCCCGAGACGCCGCTCAGTCCGTCTCCTCTGACACTGAATTTTCAACCGGCCACAAACACTGAAACTGTAACATATTGCTGCTACCTTGCTGCAAGAATGACGTTTTGATCACACAAAGGCCGCATGGAGCTAGAAACGCTGTCCTCATGTAATGTGGTGCTCGATTTAATAGATCTCTACTCTTAGTCTCTTTTTAATAAGCTTTAGCTTGTTTTGAGTGGGCTGAACGGAGCCCAGAGGAATAGTTGAGCATGTAGGAATTGGTGTTTCAAATTAAACAACTAAACGTCTGGCAGCTCGCGGTGTAACACCAACACTCACAGCGAGAACACAGTCAGGGCATTTCAGCGTGCACTTAGCTTCTCAGCATAGAAATGGTGCCACACTTTATTGCTGTTGGGTTACTGTGTAAAAAAAAAACAAAAAAAAAAACTTTCTTTAATCTAATCGGTCAAAATGTCAGTTGCGTGTTTCCCACCACGTCTGCACAGGCTTTCTTTCACAGCCCGAAAACACGGTGAGATTCAGTGTGTCCGACCTGTGATCAGCTGTTAAACTGCTGCGGGTGGAGAAGATGAACGTTTGTGGCCGGTGGCACATTGGCGCAGCAGTTGGCTCGCTCGACGACCCGCGTTGCCTCCGGCGAGGACTTTTCTGTTGGTACGCGGCACGTTCGCCACGTGCACGCTGCAGATTTTTTCAGGCTTTTGATCTCTCTCTCTCCCACAATCAGAGTGAAAACTGGTGAATGGATTCCGCGTGCGTCCGTTTGTGTAAACGCACTGGGTCCTTCGATGTGTCAGTGGCCTAAGTGTGACCTGCCACGAGCCCAGCGTTGCCTGAGAGAGGCCTCAGGCGCTGGGAGCGCCAACAGAGGGCAAATTATGGGATGTTGGTCCAAGTGCAATGTAAAAAAATGTGTTGAAGAGAATTATGGCTGTGATTATTTCTGGAATAAACCCAATAAAGTTCAGACACTTCAAGTAGGACTTCAATTTATTTCAACGAGGAGAAATATTTCTATTAAAAACGCTGGTTAATTTGTAGCCGCGCCACTAATTCGCAGTTTTAACCTCCTCCGCTGAAGTGATTTTAGGAGTCACACAATAATCAGCATGAATTTATGTGCTGGTGTTCTGTTGTTCTTTTGATCAAAAAATCTTCACACAAGCTCTTCGCTCTGATTCATTCACTACAGTGTGACCAAAACTGAATGGAGTTGCAGTGTAAAGTTAGCATGACGACACAAAAAAATCCACCCATGTGAAAAAAAAAGAAGAAAAGATTAACTTGGATTTTACTGATTCGAAATAAAACCCGAGTCTCGACTGGATGTGGAGGAAAAAGCAATCGCACACAGGAAACTGGTCCTTTTCAATTGAGTGAGTCTGTTTTTTCCTTTTTTTTTTTACCTCCTGACCCTCGTTTGTCACCCACTGTTTTCTCACCTTCTCCGTGGGGAAATGTCAGTTGTTTCACCTCGTGACTCATCTGCACCGCGGCGAGCTTGACATTTGACTCCTCCTTCGTGCCCCCATCAGCCGCTTCTTATCGCTTATTGCAGCGGTGCCGCTCCGCAGTCATCCTGCCTCCTCCCCCCCCTCCTCGATATCGAGACGTGGAGACATGCAAAACAAAATGTAGGATGGATCACGGACAGGAAGCAAGTGAGAGCATAACAAGAATCAGGAGTTTGAGCTCTTGAACGACGGGAGTGTAAAACACAGATACGACACACCTCTTCTCATACAGCAGCTGTTCATCCTCCCGAGATCAACTTGACAGCAAATATCTGCAGTCAAAACAGACTTAAAGCAGGTTCGTTGGTTAGATGAGTCCATAATCACCCAGAAGACGACTCACTCCATTCAGATGCTGGTCTGTTCGTTCCATTTACATGAGAGAGGAGCAGAGCGCAGCGTCGGTGGCAGCAGATACATGTGGGTTAATGGCGGTCAGCTGCGGCCCCCCCCCCTCTCGCAGATGAAGGTCGCCTCGTCTCCAATTGCTTGTGACACCTGCCTGGTGCGAAGAAAGAAGGTGAGCGAAGCACTGAGGCAATCCAGCCAGACGGCGCGACCCGAAAGGGAGAACGCGGCACGTTGCGAGGTCTCGGGTGAAAGCGCGTCTCATCAAGAGGAGACGGAGAGCGGCGGCGACGTGAGGATCGTGTTTACAGACGCTCGTTACACGTTCAACTCACGAGGTGAAGCATGCCACGTCGCTTCATGTTTAATGCAGAAATGCCGTCACCTCGTCTGCTCCGGCCTCCTCGCTGATCAACACTCCTCGCACCAGATGTCCATCAAAGGTGACGCCGCCACGCATCGATATGAAGCACCGACAGCAGAGTGCCGCTCAGCAGCGAGCGTGAGCACCTCAGGACGAGACGTTCCAGCTGCTGCTTTGTCCCCGAGGACTTTCTTGAGCGGCGTCCACGCTGTGCACGGAAACCCTGGAGCGCAGCACAACAGCTCAGATGTCCTCTGACCTGGAGTGTTACAATCCCCTCTGATCACCATACTCAAAGTCAACCTCAAGTGGGTTTAAATTACCCGAACAAAAACACATTGAAGAAGTCTTCATTTGCAAATTTTTACACTTGATCTTTGGAGACGAGTTACCTGGTTGATTTGTATGTCTTGTGCAGCGATGTGTCATTCTTTGCCTTACTGAACCCATACAATGCTACACATGCTTACATGCTTCATCAAACCGTTTGCATTTACTGACCAGCATATCAGACGTCGGTAGAGACAAACCGTTTGCACGCGTGTCTTGTGATGAGAGAAGAACATGAAAAAGAGGAGCTCACGTCTCCACGTGCGGCTTCTCTTCTGTCTGCGAATGGTCGTCATTAGAGGCCGCTGGGCCTTTAACGACTCGTTTACGTTGCTCCGCGTCTCCTGCGGCTCGATCGCATCGGCGTGAAAACACAAAACAAGGGAAGTCATGCGCCAATGAGCCTGCAGTGCGGAGCGGGTAATTAGGCAGCCCAAACTAATTAATCATCGCATTCCTTCGTGTTGGAGCAGAGAGCGGCGTCGACGAGCGGCTGGGTGGTTCCTTAATGTGTTACACTGAATTAAATCCAAGAACGGCTTCAAAGTTATCGGAGGGGCCATTTTTCACCTGCCAGCTTTTAAAACTCCAAAGGACCTGGAGGAACACGTCTCATCAGGTTATAAAACAACACTCTTTTGTTTGAAATTGACTGGTCATGTTGAGCGATCTGCTTTTTTGGTCTGATTGGCAGCAAAAGCTGGGAAACAAAAGAAACTGCGCAGCGACCATTCAAACATTCAGGATTCATTCAAAAGTGAAACCAGTCAACATGCAGTGCTGGAAAAAAGACAGGAAACGCTTGCTGTCGTGAAATATGAAGTAGAATCGAATGTCACGTCACATGAAAAGCAGCAATTACATGTTGAAATGTACCAAAGGAAGAAATCAGTCGGCAATCTTCAGGTCTGACGACTCTAAACTCCTGAACTAAGAATATTTCTTGATAACATGTATTTCTAAAATGCTGAAAACTGTAATATTTCCAGTTTAAGACTATTTTTTGTGACATCTGGCTTTGACTGGTGTAACATCAAAGGATAACAAGTCTAATAAATCAAGGCTTGGACCTTTTGGATCCACTCATCCATTTTTCATACCTGTTCAATCTAAATCAGGAGTCAGACGTCCTCTCACAAACTAAACATGCTCGTTAAGTTATTTTTAAAGTTTAATGTAGTTCACTTAGCTTTGGTTAATTGGTGATTTGAATTATTGTTCAATGTGAGTGTTTTGTTTTAGTCTCTCTAAGGCCACATAAATAATAATAATCATGACATCGTGTGGGAAAATGAGAGGACTGGAGCTATTAAAGTCCAACTGCCTCAATACAGGCCTGTATGGAAACAATACAGTTAACAAGAGAAGAAATAATGGCGAGTGTTTGATATGCACCCCCCCCTTTTTTTTCCCACCAGTTTCTGAAGTTGTGCAAGTGAATGATGTGATTAGGCACAATTAATTGTCAACTCACCCACGGGGCCATTACTGCTCTGCTTTGCCTTGGATTTTTGCTTATCAGGCGACACACGAGCAACATCCTTCATTAACTCCGTCCCCGGCACTTGCAGCACATTAACCTCGCGCCCAGCCGGGGGGGCAGGAGTTTGTCATTGAACCGGCGGTGACCCCGGCTGGAAATATGAGTTTCATTATTTCCCCGGACAACTCGCGGGATCGGGAACAGCCCCCCGTCCGGCTCAGGCGACGGATACGCTCGATCGCTGCGCTCTGACTTTTGCGGCAATTGATTCGGCGGCGTTTGAACGGGCTGACGTCGGCGCCTTTTAACTTGTTTCACGCTCGGAAGGTTTCCTGCAAGTGACCGAACGTTGGTGCTGTCGATGCTCACCGAACGGGACGTCTTTAAGCAGGGAATCGACGGTCCTGATCGATGGAGTCTTGTCTGTCTGAGCATATTCTCGTCACATGTTTCTCGTATGCTCTGCATAAATCGATTAGTAATTATAATCCAGTGTTTTCCTTTCTGTGGAGTGTATTTCCTGATTATTCCAGGTTTGTTTATCTTCTCGACTTGTTCGGGACTTTAGAGTCGATAATGATAATTTGATGCGAAACCGTCAGGAAGTCTTCAGGGACAAACATTACAACTTGAAGCAACACGAGGAGGGGAACCATAGGAACAGGCTATACAGGGATGCTAGATACAAACTAGTTTGAAAGTCAATCTACTTCCTGCTATTTATGGTGCTTTATGCATGACAGCGTATGTACGAGTTCCTTAAACAAACTGTGTGAAGACGCACGTTCGGTCCGCTTCAGTTAACTGTACAGGAAATCCAATTATGGTTCTGTCAGCGCTAATCCGCGCCTGGTCATTGGCGCTCCTGATAGCGATGTTTGCCAGGGAATTATTGTCGAACCACACCAGCTCCAATCAAAGCTCCGACTCCCGCTAAGCCCTTGTTGATGCTGCACAATAACAAGGCCACAGGCGCTAATTCAATTAGACAAACACAACCTCTTGGAGTGCGCATCCCGGCGAACTGCGGCGTGGGCACGTCGCGGGGTTGGCACGCGTTTCCCGGGCCTGTTGCTTCGCTTCGCCTCCCGCTGCCTCGACACACGTCTCACTCTTGCGGTGGGTTCCTTCGGCGTCCTCGGGCTGCACTCGTGTATGAAATATTAGAGCTAATTAGCTCTTTCTCTCTCTCCCCTGAATCTACGAACAGACAAGAAAAAAAAAGCTGGGACTCTTGGGGACAGACTGTGGTGGGATAAGAACCCCCCAACTCCCCCCTCCCCCCAAGGCTGCAGCATCAACAGAAGGAAACATATTTACGAATCCCTAAAGTATCCCAACTTTCTGCGCTGAGAAACTAAATCTTCTCACGTCACACCTGATGGGGGAAGTGATGTTCAGTGTTGCCTTAAAAATTAAGAAGGAAGTGAACTACTTTTTCAGCCTCTGTTTAGTTTAACTTCTTGAAAATAACAATTTTCTTTTTGCAATCTTTATTTACAATGAAGTCATAAATGTCCAAATAAGTGTAAGTGATCTTTTGACCATTTCTGATTCGTTCAGATTCATTCGCTGCAGTAAAAAACCCAAAAACTGTGCAAATTTTGAAAGAAGTTTTGACCTGTCATGATACAAGAGGAGCAATTTTCTCTCTTTTTTGTGAATTGGGTCTATTTTTTTGTCAATAGAGAGACTATCTTGGAGTCTCGACCTCTAAAAATGTACGCGTCACGAGTACTCGTTTGTGCTGTAGCCAAGATTACTGTAATCCTGAAAAGTACAACAAAAGCTTCCCAAAAAATGGGATATTGGAAGATATTTCTGACCAAACGCTAATGCCGATGTGAAAACACACACGTGGGAGATTCTGAAAGATTTACATTCATAATTTAAATCACTAATACAAATTTAGGGGGAAAAATGTGGCTTGCTAATATTTTCTTCGTAACAAAAAAAGTCAGAGTGGGTTTATTTTGTTAGTTTCTGAGACTGCTGAAGTTAAATGAAGTGATGGAAGCAGAAGCTGCCGGCAGGACATGTTCACAATGTTTTTGTGAAACTTTCAGAGTGATGAAGGAGACAAAGGCTCCACACTGCAGGTTTAAATCTAATTTGCCATCTGTAGCGATTTCCAAAGATAGATTTAGGGCTTGAATAGTAATTTTTCCACACAATTAAGTCCCTAAATTGCATAAATGAATTCGAGACACCCTGTCAAGTGAACAGCTGTGACACAGAGGAACCGAATCAACTTCAATTTAGACCTTCGGAAACATTCAAGGTTTTGGGTTCTTCTGTCTTTCGGAGCTGAATTTAGAGTAATTTCACCTCCTCCAACGTTCAACTGTCGAGGGAGGCAAATGTAGGAAAGTAGACAGTCTCAAAGTTTTCACTCAATGACTTCCATACTTTGGCTTTTTAAATGAAAATCCTCCTTTTTGTGTTTAATTAAGAGATTAAGAGTTGATTCTGTCTCTGAATGCAGCACATTTCAATCAGAAAATAAGTGTTTCAAAGTGAGAGATGAAGTTCTCTGATTTTGTTGATTTCCTGAAGTTGTTTGCTTTATTCTGCTCTATTTTTAAATGTTGGTGTGATTACCAAGTCGTAGTATTTGGTATCGTTAGTATCTACTTTTGGGGGGGGGATCAGATTCCTATTTTATTTCAAGTCAACTTAATAAAGTTGTTGCTTATTTTGTCCTGATCCTTTAAAAGACGTTCAGACAAAAGTTGAGACTTTATTCACATTTAAAAAGTGACACTAAACAAGTTGTGGGATGCTACTTTCCAACGTGTTTGTTGTTCCCTTGCCCAACATCACACTTTTACTTGATGCAACAATCTGATGTTTGAAAATGAACAAAATTATGTCCGATGAAGTGTCCAAATATCAGCTCTGACCTCAGAAGATGACTTTATAACTATTACTCATCATGGTATGGACAAACTGCACAAAAGAACTAAAATAATGAACATTTATATCCATCAAGAAAACATATAAACATCTAACAGACATAAATAAATGTTCTGTCTTGTTATTGTGTTTTTTGTTGTTTGTGTTGTATCTTCGTGATATATTTATGTTGGTTGTTTGTGCTAAAGAATTGATTAACTTGAGCAGAGGGTAAAAAGTCAGAAGCTTTGGCTTCATTCTTCAGCTCAAATATTGAAGGCTTGAGTCATATTATATTAACTCGTTCTTTTTCAACATTATTTGGGGAAAAAAGCTACATTTGAGCTGCGTATGTGTGGATATATATAAACTGACAGGAACTAAAGTTGAATTAAAAGAGAAAAAAAAACCTCCCTAAAGATCCAGTTCGATGTTCAGCATCAAAAGTCCCATCTTGGAGTAGACGCTTCCCTCAAATCAACAGTTTGTGGACTTTAACAAAGGCTTCCTGAGCACCAGTCTCCCACGCGGCCTCCAGTTGGTCCCTCGCCTCCTGCTGTCAACAGGGGAAAAGACGGAGGACGGCACAAACCTCAGCGAGTCGGCAGCTCTGCGCTTGTTGAAACCCTTCCAGAAACACTGGCTGGTGATGCCGGCGCTCCCGGGCCGAGTAGAAATAACGAGAACATCTGCTTCGGTTATTTCCCCCCAATTTACACGTAAATGAGTCGTGACGGCCGCCAGGCTGCTGCCGAAACCCACCTGAGCACTCAGAGAGCCGCTGCAGGCCAAACGGGCCCTCCAGGGGGGGCCGGCGGTCACCGCCGCGGAGAGAACGGATGGCAGTCCAGTCTCAGGAGACGAGCGAGCGAGTGTGTGTGTGTGTGTGTGTGTGTGTGTGTGTGTGTGTGTGTGTGTGTGTGTGTGTGTGTGTGTGTGTGTG
>JAUESF010000001.1:20535280-20546960 GCA_032274765.1 Malacoctenus tetranemus | reverse complement strand
GACAACAGGACCACACCTTGTTTTGCGCAGGAACATCAAAGTGTGCTCGTACATTTGGCATTCAAATATTGCAAGTGCAGGAGAGCAAGTTGAGTGTCATTCTTCAAGATGAAAAAGCATTTGTGTTGTCCTTGATTCACGTGTAATAGGGTGTGCCTTCTCAAGGTTCTTATTTTACCCTCTCGTCTCATGTCACCCTTCTCACGCTTTTCTTGTGCTTTTCTTTAAATAGTTACATGAAGCTTGTCTGGTCTTTGATTAGTTCTGAATAGCATTCACTGTTCCAATAGAATACCTGTCGAGAAAAGATGTTTGGTCCAAGAAAAAGGGGCCAAAATGTCTCTTTTTTTTCTTGAAAACCCATGGCTGACTGTTGATTTTGTGCCCTCAGGTTGTTGTGCGTCTGTCCGACGAGTTGCTGTCTCAGGCAGTGATGGTCGTGGAGAGCTGTCGTCCCACTCTGACGATCAACCTGGCTGGAGCTCGGCAGCACTGGCTGGAGGGGATGCTGCGGCACGAGATTGGTACAAAACGGTTTAGTGTTTTCTTTCTATAATCACGTAATCAGTCAGAGCGGCCACTAAAGTTCACCCAGATCAGCCTGAATGTTAAAGATTGCTGTGAAATGAGTCACTGCTCTTTGCTTCTCAGGAGGTTATGTGATCGCCGCCATTTGTTGGTTGATTGGTTTGTCTGACTGAGAACAGAATAACTTGACAACTTGTTGATGGATTTGGAGGAACTTTGTAGTATTGGTGAGGTTCGGTACAAGGAAGAGGTGATCTTGGAAGGTCTAAAGTGACGAAGAACAGCCTTTCTGTTGTGTCACTAAACGGTAAGCTCGACAGGATGTTGTTTCCTGTTTGTCTTGTTTGGCTGTAGCACTGGGGATGCTGTCCTGTTATTGTGTAGCGCAAGCCTGAGCTGCACTGGTACATTATAAACCTGTGGTGGATGTGCTGTGCTCTTCTTCCTTTAGTTCCAACATGCACCACTTAGTACATCTTAGCTTTGGTGTAGACCATGTTCATCTTTTGATGGGAACTGTTTTCCCTGATGCCAGTGATCACCTGTTTGTTTGAGAGGTTGACTCAGCCTGCAGACCCACATTTCAACCCAGTTGGACAAACATGTCTCAAAAGGAGGATGCACGCAACATTATGTGTTTGTTATTTGTATGATAGGTGTGTCTCATTGTGTCATGTCGGCGTTGGCAGGACAACAACTGTTCAAATATCTGGTGTTTTGTCAAAGGTGTGTTAAGGTGGCACATGTACAAGAACAATAATATAATTGTGGGCTTTTTTGTTTGTGGCTTGGCCTGGTAAACAGGTGACTCTTCACATTCAAAAGGGTTGGGTTCAACTTTTGCTGGCCTAAAAATACAGAAGTGGATCACAAAGAGGAGTGGGTACACTGACAGGACAATTGAAGCGGGTGTGAAACTGTGGATCTGATGTCACAAACCACAGAACGACACATTCGAGAGTAGCTGGCAAACTGCTTGTTGCTGTTATAAAGTCCTGCGGCACCTTCCCAGTGGTAGTGTTGTGTGTGTGTGTCTGCTGGAGTTTGGCTCCACTGGCATGTTTTGGCAAATCAAACAACATTAAACAAGATGTTTTTATGTGCTCTTTTTTTTTTGTTCTCTTTCAACTGATGTTCATTGATTTTTCTAAATCATTAGTTTTATACATTAGCAAAATTAGATGTTGATTGTAACAAACGATGCATGTTGAATTTTGACTTTATAATTTCAAATACTTTGGTAATTTAGTGCCACTTTGATGTGAAATGTAAAAGTTCCGAGTTTATCGAGAGCATATTTTGAAATGATTCATTGTTTTCCTCACCTTTATATTCAGAGGAGGGGTTTCTGAGTGTCCTGTAAACGCTCTGGTTGTGTGTCTGTAACGTCCCCTCCTTAAGGCACACACTACCTGCGAGGCGTGAACAACAACCTGCAGCCGTGGGCCTCCGCAGACGGCAGGAAGCAGTTCGGCCTGAAGCCAGCCAACCCCACGGAGGAGGGTCTGGCCAGCCTGCACAGCGTGCTGCTGAGGAAGCAGCCGTACCTTTGGCGCGCGGCGCTGCTCTACTACACGGTGTACCACGCCAACAGCATGAGCTTCAGCCAGCTCTTCAGCCACATCGCGCGCTTCGTCCAGGACCCCGACGTCCGCTGGGAGTACTGCCTGAGGGCCAAGAGGGGACAGACCGACACCTCGCAGCCTGGTGGGCGGACACACGCACACGCAGGCGCACGTAAAAAAAACAAATCACTCCTCTCGTGAGATCTATTAAATTATTTGCATGTCCCCTTTAAGACAGTAAAATCTATTCAAAGCACTACACAGGAAAAAAAAAGGATATCTTTGCATACGTGTACATATGTGCGAACGTGGACATACACCCACAATTAAAACTTAAACATGGATCTAAGATTTTCACATGAATGCATGAGAGCAGCTGTTTTACTTTCCTATCTTGTGTGTTGTCTCCGTCTCAGGCTGTTTCAGCAAAGATCAAGTGTATCTGGACGGGATCCTGCGGATTCTCCGGCACAGACGGACCATCGACTTCAAGATGTTGACTTCTTTGGGGAAGGTTGGTGCCAACTTCCAGCACACACAAACTCACCTCAGGGCTGGTTTGGTCAATTGTTTGAGAAGGTTTGAAGCGCACTAGGTAGAAGTGCACTCTGTCCTGTTACTGGGTCTGACCAATAGCATTCAGAGTCATGAGCACGTCATGGCTTTCTTCACCCAGGTGTCTTTCGAAGATGTGGAGCGGCTGCGACATCTCGCAGTGCTGTCGCGGACCAGAATCCCCCACTTCATGCGCGACCCGGAGCGCTACCTGCAACATCTGGACCACATCGTTGCCGTCAACGAGCTGGACGACTCGACGCTGGAGGAGCTGCTGCCCTGACCGTCCCACCCTCTCGCCCTGTGGCCCTGCCTGGAGGCCCGGAAGAAGAACTAGAGGACGACCTGGTACCCAGACTGAATCCTGTGGTGCCCGACAGATATCCAGTATTGCCACTTATTGCATTTCTTTTGTAAAACTTGAATATTGCGAACAAAAAGGGACGTACACAGTAACACCTCGGTCGACATTTCACTTCTGTCTGATGCATGTTTACGTGGCTCCTCTGCAGAGCCAAATGTGGCCCCTTACGTCCCCGCTCCCCCCTGCCTTTACTCCCACTATAAAGTTACCTCAATACTGCAACTCTACGATGTAACCAACATTATCTATGTACACTCATACATAATCACTTTCATAATCACACGCTTTATTTATGCAATTATTTGTGTTGTTGTTTTTTACTTTGAGAGCAAACTGAATGTCTCTGGTATTAGCTTTATACCTTGTGTTTTTTTTAGAAGACGTTGTTTTCATGCCTTAGCTTATTTGCATTTTGAAACAAGGGACACCAAGGACACGGCATCGTCGATACCCTGGGAAAACTGAAACTGAGGCCAGGAATCTTTCAAATATCAAGTGCCAGTGGACTCAGTGGAGTGTTGAAATGTTCTCCCGGGAAATGTTTCAAAAAGGAATCATTGTTCAGAGGAGGATGATCAGTTGTGTTGTCTTAAAACAGTGTCCTTGGTGCTCCCTTCAGTATGGATATGCTACTGTAACGTGACCTGCTCCTGAGCTCCCCCTGCTGTGCAGCAACCAAACTTTAACTGCAACCTTTAAGGAAGAGTTTGATATTTTGGGAATCTGTGGAGTCGCTGAAACATAAAATATGTGACTCAGGGTTTTGTGCCAGAAATGTGTTTCAGCCTGACGATCAAAGGTTGTTTGTTGTTTTTTTCTTACATAATTGAAACATTTTTTTTACCAACAGATTTAGTTCAGCAGCCCCTTATCTGGCCATTTGTAACCGTCCATCCAGGTTTTTTTATTCAGTTTATTTAGTTTCTGTTTTTGTAATATGACCCGAAGGGGAAACTGACTGACTGACACCTCAGCTGATGTGTCAAAGTATTATTGCATCCCAGCGATGTAGCCAATAAGTCATCCCAAGTGATGCAGTTAAAAGTAATACAACAGTTTTCCTTCCATATAACGAGGTTATCTGGTTTTTTATTCATTTGCAAAGTAACGTCTCTACTTTTTCCTGTTCCTGTAGTAACTTTCTAAAATCACTGTGACCACTTTAAATCACAAACCAACTGCTCATTAAGCAGTAGTTCCCAAACTTTTAACGCCAAGTATCGACCTCAGAACATACTTGGTTTTCCAAGTACCGCCATGATGACTGTTTTAATATAAATTAGTGCAGTAGGCCTGAGTATTCAGAGTACTCAGCTACATCTTTGCACAGTTCATAATGAGGCAGGAGGCTCTCACAGAAACTCAATAGATCCACTTATATATTTGATGATTATGACATGTTTTAATCTTAATATAATTTGTATATTTTTAGTTTCCTTTGTGTACCACAAGTAGGAGCCTGAGTAACTAGTGGTACTCGTACCATAAGTGGTAGTCGTGCTACACTTTGAGAAAGCGTGCTGTAGTGACCGAGTTTTAAATGTGAATATGCAACATTTTGTTTCCCTGAATCTGATGTGAAACCGCAGCTATTCTTTATGACCAACCATTCATATTGAACAGCCCAAATTAAACTGCAGTTTTTGAAAATACAGAAATTGTGGAAATACAACTTAAATGAAATTAGCAAATGTTTGGTAAAGGTGAAATTTTGTACATCCCAAACTTTAATGGTAAATGGATACCATTGTGGATTCTTACAAGCATAGTAACCTAATAATGGGGTTGAAACAGTAAACATTGTATCTCTTTACAGAGGGTCTCTGGTCATGATTGGTCATTTGTACGACAGCTCCACGACACTTTTGTTTTGCACATTTTAGGATGCAGCCAGGCCAACACGTTCTCTTTGTTCAACTTAGCAGTTTGTAGCTTTATCTTTTATAGGACGTCTCCACAAGTCATGACTTTTCCCAAAATGTCAAACTTTTCCTCTGTAGTGAAGGAGAATGCCAAAGGTTTGGCATCTTTTACCACTCCGTTGGGCTTTTTGTGATTCAGCCCAACTGAGGAGGAAGCAGGTGTGTCGTGGGCGTGCCTTCGATGGGTGTCGAGCTCATCTGCTGTAGCTAGCTGTGTGTTTGTAGGCCGCTTTTTAATGTGTTTGACACGATTTTCAAACGTCAGTCAGGGCGTTCATTCAGGGCCGAGCTGCTGTTAGCAGACTGAACGAATCGGGCCGCGGCAACAAGAACGCAGTCTTCACGATTCCTTTTTACTTTAGGACAAACAATCAAAAGTTTCCTTCTGTGACGACATTTTTATAATACTTAAATCTGAAGATTTTTGTGTTACTGAAATTCAATCTGCTGTGTTTACAGTTTAGGCCATTTGATGAGCTGATAACATTCAAATCGGAACAAGCTGTCGCCTGCCGACATTGTTAACCTCGGCCCAGGTTCTCCCGAATGAATGCGCCTGTTTGTAAATGCACGAATGTTGCACAAGTGTTTTATGTTCTAGGAAACACCTTGAATTTTCAATTTATTTATTAAAATGTGCACACACGACGACAAAGCTCTCTGGTCTTTTTTGACAGAACCATAACAAACGCTGCATCCACGAGGAGCCTGAAAGAGTCCATAGGAGCAGTTTAAAGGCCCCAGGAAAGAGAAAAAAAGGGTCTCCAGTGTTCTGATGACTCACCCTGCAATCAATTTACTTTGTTTTGACCCCCCCCAAAACAATATTGAATTTGTTGAATGAGTGCAGCTTGAGTCGCGGCTCGAGCTGCTGCTTCGACGGACATGCAGATTGACAGATGTTTCCCAAGATTCCACAGCAGCACCAGCTTTGGATATCAGCTGAAGCAGAGAACAGTTTGGAATTTGGATAAAGCGAGCGAGAAAAAAGAAAAGGGAGGAGGAGAACAAAGGAGAGAGCCAGAGAAAAAGAGGAAGGGAGTGCACAAGTGAGAGATGGACAATGAGTAGAGGGAAAGAGACGAATGAAAACTTGTATGTGCTATTGCAACACTTCAGTCCTTCTGAGACAATAAAGGTCCAACACATGTCTTTAAATAAAAATGGTTTATTCTCTTTCAATATAGCTTTTTGTTCTATCCATAGCAGAAAACAGCCTCCACGCCACTCAGTGCTAAAACCTGGAACCGGATCTCGGGTCACCACGAGCGCTGTGGTGACCAATAAACGTCTTTACAGCAACAACACCAGCTCGACGCCGATCCAACAACCGCCGCTTTGCTCGTTTTTAAAAACTGATGGAGGGTGTTGGGGAGTGGGGGAGGAAAGAGGAGGGGGGAGGGAGGGGGAGAGGGTCAGATCTGAGTCCAGATCAGGTTTGTATGTGACTCTGACCAAGCAGCGCAGACTCCCCGGGACTTTGTTGGGAGAAGTTAAATCCGTGCGTGTTTGTGTGTGCTGCTAAGTTGACATCTTGCTCCAGTATGGCTGTTGATGTGGAGGCAGAAGTTTCTGCCACGAAAAGGTCACAAGTTGAGGTAACAAAGATTCTTCCTGAATGAACAAGACAAACAGAAGCACAGGTTGTAGTTTCTGTAAATACAAAATTGATTTAACTTCGTAAAACAAACAAACTTATAAAACAAAAGAGACATTTTGTCACATTTCACAACACAAACTAGCACTTGAATTTTCTTTATGTTTCTTATGTTCTTTGCCCGTCAAAAAAGCAGCTTGGTTACTTATCACTCCTCTCCAGCTGACAGTGCATCGCTGTGTGAATGCACACTTGTTCAGGTGACTTGACTTTGTCTGCATGCATGTTTACACTAGGAGATGAGACGAAGGGTGGGTGCAGGTACCTGCTCTCTGATCATCATGTTGCATTGGAGCTGCTTATTGCCTTTGTGCCGTCTGTGTTGGCGTTCGCCTGTTCCTTCACAACAGGATCTGTGAAGAAAACGCCTTCTGTCACTTCACACAAACTCTCAATTTACACAAACAGCCCAAGACAAATAACACAACTCCAAAAGGGCAAACATCCGTCTTATCCAAATGAAGTGGCTCTCAGTGTTTTCTACACGTTAAACATTCTTGTGAAAACAAGCTGAAAAGCAAATGTGCAGAGAGTTGGCCTTCATGTTAGCTCGGATACACATTCGCAACTGCTGCAACAAAACCGTTCAACTCACTGAAACCACACAAACAAGGCTTTGTTGGTTTGTTCAACAGACATCAAGAAGTACTAACAGAAGTATGGATGCTGCATGGCCTCGGCCGCCGTCAGCCTCTGCTGGTGGTCGTAGCGCAGCAGCTTGTCCAGCAGGTCCAGGGCCTCCGGACTCACCAGGTGCTGGTTCTCTGACTGGATGAACTGCTCCCAGCGCTTCCGAGTTTGCCTGGAGAGACACGACAGACACGTGGAGCAGCTCAATGTAGCCTCATTTCCATAACAAGATGATGACAGAACAGCTGCTCTCATTAAAGTGATGAATCTCACAGTTATACAAATTTAAGGCTTGTTGATCATAAACTTGAAGCATGCCAGTTCAGGGCTGCGTGTGCGATACTCACTGTCCCAGCAGGTCTTTAAAGCGAGTGTCCAGTTCTATGTGATATTTGTGCAGATATCCGAAGAGCTCATCTGTGCCCAGAACCTTTGCAATACGAACCAGCTGGAAAAAAAGAAAATCACAGCCGTTTCAAAATGGAAGCTGCTATTCTGTGTTACTGTATGTTTTTAGTCATGTATGATAACTCATCATGCCAAATGAGGCCATTTTTGGGGGGGTAACACTGTGCATTCCTGAAACACTCAGCATGTGTAATCCCTGAAACACTCGGCATCACAACGTCTGCAGTTGGTCTCTCACCTGGTCGTAATTGTCCTGCCCGTGGAAAAAAGGTTCCTTCAGGAAAATCATGCTGGCCAACATGCAGCCCAGACTCCACATGTCCAGACTATAGTCATACATCTGAGGTGAACAAACAAACAAAAAAAGGATGCAAGAGCAATTACAAAACTCTCACAGACTGATGGGACATTGCGTTTTCTTTGTCATTGATAAACCATACCTGATAGTCCACTAGCAGCTCGGGGCCTTTGAAATAGCGAGAGGCCACCCTGACATTGTATTCCTGAGCGGGATGGTAAAACTCGGCCAGACCCCAGTCTATAAGACGCAGCTGTGTCGCAGAAAGGACAGGAAAAGGAAAGCATGTGGCAAGCATGGTTTCGTTAGTTCAAGTGAATGAGGCCAGGATGGTAAAGCCCCCTGTCACACTTCTGTCAGAGCCTTTACTTTGATTTGGTCAACACTAAATGACTATAACTCATAGATACTAGTTGATCACAGAAGAAATTCACATTTCAAAAGGTGACATAAAAAAAATCAGTAATTAAAATTGAATTTGCTATTGACTTTTTCTGGCAGCTTGGTGTATTAAGTATTTTTTTATCATTGATCTAATTTCCCGACAAAGGAGCATGCAAACGGATAAAACATGAGCAGCACCTTTCTCATCTGGTGGTCGATCATCACATTGTGGGGCTTCACGTCCCTGTGCATGATGCCCATACTATGACAGTAGTCCAGAGCCTGCAAGAAGACACAGAAAAACCTCATCTGCACTGCAGCCATGCGTCACTGGTCTAGTTTTTTCCTCTAACTGGGTCATTTGGATGACCAGAGGGACAAATGTGAAGTGGACCGAATGCTGAGTGAATATCATTCATGTTATTTGTTTGTTTAATCTGTTTAAACACACACTTACAGTCCTGCAAGAGTGGATATAATCATTAGCATTATTTATGGGGAAGTTCATCATACTGAAGTACTTTTTGATCCTCACTATATTTGCACATAAGGTTTTAGACAGGATTGAGGACGGGGCCTTCTCAGTGCGGAGTTTTCTCTGCTCTACAAACTGTGACCTTTTCCAATAATTCAAACACATGTATTCTAAGAAGCGAGTGTGGGTGTGAGTGGGTGGTTGTCTTTTCCGGGGGGCCCAGCGATGAATGAATAATATACCATCAGCAAAACTGAAACAAAATTGGTGTTACATTAGAGCTTCGCACCTGGACGGCACACGATGTCTCTGAACATGCACTGGCTTTGGAAAAACGGCTTTACATAACACATCTGAAATGTGGCATCTATGACTGATCTTCACTTCAGCTCATGTGTGAGTTTTTTTACACCAGCTGTCAAGTAAATGAAATGAAATTACCTTAAGAAGCTCATACATGTAGTAACGGATATCATAGTCTGTCAGCTTCTGGTAAAGCTCCTGTGGGGAGAAGAGAGACTTTCACATGTCAAGCGTTTGGACAAATCCTCTGTCATGTGATTAAACATTAACTGGAGGGTTATGCGTGTTATTAATAATGGATATCGATGCCTTGGCATGAATGGTCACCCTGCTGGTAGTTGTGCAACTTAAGTACCTTAAAATCTGTGTTATTGATGCACTCAAAGACAAGCGCTGGTGTTCTGGACTGCAAAGAGAGGACAAACACACGGCTCAACGCAGGAGAACAGCAGGTATGTGGAGATCACTGTCACAGAGTTACAAGCATGACTGGATTATCACGACTGACATACATGCCCCACATGCAGCAATTAAAAAAAAAAAGAAAAAGAAATAAAAGAAGCAGCGACAGCAGGGTTTTCTGGCTCACCACGGGGTCTTTGACTGTGTCAACCAGGCGGATGATGTTGGTTCCACCGCGGAGATTTTCAAGGATTTTGATCTCACGTTTGATCTTCTTCTTTTTGACAGGCTGAGGGACAGAACGCAATCAGAAACACTTTTATAAAGAAAAATACTCATACAACCACTCGTTTCTTTTGTGGGTTTATTAAAAACACACGCATCATTTAAATCATTTCAGCATCATTTTGCAGTTTCAAATGTTGATATTTTGTCATTTTAGGTCATTGTTTGGTGTTTTGCAGCTCTGTGTTGACCTTAATTTTTACTGTTTTGAAATTTTGGCCATTTTGTGCCACATTCATGTTTATGCCTCTGGCCCCTTGACGTAATCCGTTTATGATATAAACTAAACGTATTTACTCAAAACAAATCACATTGAAATATTTGGTTTTAGGACTGCAACCTACTAATTTTTGAATACTCCAGTTTTTTGTGTGTGACTAACACACTAAATACAAACAGAGGTGGAAAACTTGCCCGTTAAGAAGAGACAAGAGAGAAAAGCAGATCCCGCTATGAGCTGTCCTCAGATGACTGTTTACATAATGGTAATTATGATTTGATTTATGAGAGCGTCCTGGAGCATTCAAGGCATGCACTTCTCTTATTAGATTTGGCACAGTTAGGAGTAGCGGAGCTCTCAGAGACGAAACAAATAAAAAGACATCTGGTGCTCACCTTGAGGATTTTCACCACCACCTTGTCATTGTTGGTCACGTTTATGGCCTCAAACACTTCACTGTATTTCCCTCTGCCCAGCTTACGCACCAGCTGGTAGTTGTCTTGATTGCTGAGGGGGAAAAAAAAGAGCCGAAACTGATTGAATAAACGCATACAAACTTGCGGATTTTGTTGGCACTTTAACAATCAAATGCCGCACCTCCAGTTTGGCACATGTGCATCATAATCCCAGTACTCCCGGTTCTTCTGTGTGTTGACTTCGGTGTACACCCGAGCCTTGCTGCTGGCCGGCGTGGATCCGGGCATCTCTAGCTTTGAGGCTGCGCGTCGAGGTCCCGCACCTCCCGCTGAACACTTGTTGGCTCGATACTTGAAGGCAGCACACCGACTCTCCTGATCACACGGCTCTAAGATGCCAGAGCTGTGCTTATCATTGGCTTCGGCCGCTTGTGCCCTCAGCTGAAAAGTGTTGGGCCAATCGGACGCCGCCGTGCAGACTGATAGAGTTAGGATGATTGATTGAGTGAAGCCCCTGAGCAGGATGTTCGGCAGGGTGTGATGAAGAGACGCCAGCTGCAGGGAGATATTAAGAAATGTAAAGACTCCTGATGTTTGCATCTCTTTGTAATCATGTCTCTGTCCTAAATAATTTCTCTTCCAGGCTGCTCTGCTGCTTTTGGGATCATTTGCATCTAGGTGCAGTGATTTGCGTCACTGTTGTGGTATTTATTACCTCCGCCAAGGAGGTTGTGTTTTCAGTCGAGCTTGCTGGTTTGTTTTGTCTGTTTGCAGGGCAACTCAAAAAGTTTGTTGGATTTGGATTAAAAAAAAACTGCTGGGGGGAAGATAGATGGTGCAAGGAACAGCAGATGGAAAATAGGTGGCGATCTGAACATATGGTGATTCAAAAGGATAAAAAATGTGTGGCAACTTGGCAGAGGTTTGCACACTCGGGGTGCATGTTTCTCTTGTTAATTATGCAGTCACATTAAGTCTCTTTACGTTTCTTTTAGATTGCTTGGATTGTCTTCCAAGCTTTCTTATTTTGGCAAAGGTGAACAATGTAGGTGTGTTTTAGGGTTTTAACTTTGCATCTACATAGTTGCTTGCTTTACTGCCATTGCACTTTTGTTGTTCTCTGTGTTGAAAAATCATACAACCCCTTTAAACCAACTTCCACATTGTTGTACCTGTTGATTTTTTCCCCCCAAACTTCATTAGTTGGGCCACTGTTTCACAAACCTGATTTTCCAAAAGACACACAAGTAATCATAAAGGTGCAGTAT
>JAUESF010000001.1:20457233-20471685 GCA_032274765.1 Malacoctenus tetranemus | reverse complement strand
AAAAACAAACACTCACTCATCCATGTGGATCTGCCAGTAAGCTTGGCGAGTGACGTTGACGTAGTTGAAGTCCCCGGTGTAGTACTTGGGGTCAGTTCCTCCAAGCAGCAGCTCACCGCCAGGCTGAGTGTCTGGATTCCTGATGGAATACAAACCGCAGACTTCAGGGTTTGTTCAGGTTCACTCAGAGGAAGACAAATCATCACATTTTGCTGACTGAATTGAATTAATCATGAAACACAAGTTATAAGAACACAGAAGGTTGTTTTGGACTCTGAGAATGATGCATCTGGACCATATCTGCTGCTGCCGCATTATCAGAGAGGCCCAGACCAGGTGGAGTGGCAACAACTAAGCACATCAGCAAGGAAATCATTAATCTGCTTAGTTTGAGGCAGTTAGCAGGTCAGCATTTTGCTGATCTGCAGTTAATCTGAGCAGCAAGAACTATTGACTAGAACAATACAGATTAGTGATCCATTTAAAAACTAACTCATAGAAAACAAAAACTTATCAAAAAGAATAGCGGGTCAGTTTCTCTGAAAAGTTGTCGTAGAAATAAAAATACAGTGATGTCAAGCTAACTCGTTCTTTAGATTCATCTCACCTGTTCAGGTAGAAGGAGAAGATGTTGCTCCCCACTTTCTTCTGGGTCATGATGTTGTCAAACACAGGGGGGACTCCGTCCACGGAGATGCGTGGATAGGCCATGCCCAGGATGCCGTCAAACTTGGCTGCGATGAAGGCGATGCCGGGCTGCTTGATGGCCTCGCCGAAAAGCTGACCCTCCACCGCAATGTCGCCAATCTGAGGAAACGAGGATGGAAGTGAATGATGGCAGCAGAAATATACAGGATGGAAATTCCTGTGGCTCTGGTTTGAGTGTGACCGTCACTTACGGTGCATGTGTCCTGACTGAGGTATCCTGACAAACTACCGCTTCCATACTGGATTGCAAAAGCGGTTCCATTCTTCACATATGTGCTGGACTTTGCACCATTGTATTTGTGGTGAAGCACTGCAAGAAGGCAAAAGACAGACCGTCAGATTCACCAGAAGCATGAGAAATACGAGCCGCTTTTCTTTGCAGACTTGATGAGACTCACGGCATGCGATGTCCGTGATGGAGCAGTGGATGGAGGGCACCCACAGGTTGGAGGACCCCGTGTCAAACACCACAGTGAACAGCTGAGGAGGAGTGCCGAGGCTGATCTCACCATAGTACTGAGCCTGGAGAAAATAGTCCAAAACATATGAATTAATTCAGGTGGGTAAACATAAAACTCTTGTACCGATCTTTGGAACACAGATTATGATAATCTGAAGTGAAACTAAGCAGCTCCGGTAATCTGCCAACGAGGGGGTCTTGTGCTGAGTAAAGTTCAGACAGTCTGTCCTGTTCTCGCCACCGGTGAAGCCTTACAGCTGCTGGTGTCAGCAAACCTTATTATTAGGCTGCAGGTCAAATTGTGACCGAGTCACAATGAGAGATCAGCTGCTCCAGTTTAAAAAGTAACAAAACAGGAAGTAAGTATCCAACACATTCAGGATGTGGGGGAAAACCGCAGAGTCATGCCGACTTCAAACCTCGCAGGCCGTTGTTCAACTGAGTCTCAGCTTTTGTCCAGTCACTCTGCACTTCTGCTTTTCTAAAGAGTGAAATATTCTGATTTAGAGGAACCAGACTCTCTGCTTCTGTTTATTACAAATTTACATTGCAACAATTTCAACACTAAGATATCTTTATACCACATGCTCGTTTCAGTGTTCCTAAAAGGATAAACAACTATTCTACAGAAGTATCAAAACAGGAAAATGAAACGATCCTGCTATGAAGGCTCATTTTTTGTTTATTTTGAGATAAATTAACATGCAGCTCCAGGTCTAAATGGATGAACATTTGTTTTGTACTTCGTATTAAATTAGGCCCAGAAACAATCTGTGACAACCGAGTGACAGCCTCCATTGCATTTGTGCTCTTTGTAATGCAAAATAAATGTTTGTACATCGTCATTTCTTTGTCCTCCTCAGAAAACTGGAGCCGAAAAGGATTAACCCATGTGTTTGATCACACACAGAGCGAGATCATTGATTCTTTGTAATCAATGTTTCATGACTGCGAACGAAGAAAAAAAAGAAAGAGGGCTGGTCACAGTGTGTCGAGCCAAACAGAAAGCTAACAAACAAACTTTCTGTCAGCTGATGAGGCTCAAGAGGCTTAGAGGCGGGTGAGTCAGCCGTCATACGGTAAAGGTTCCTCTTCAGCCTCTCACACCCTTTAATCACTTCGAATCAGCTTGTCTGGAAACTGTACGTTTGAATGGGGATTTACTGGTCCTGACAAGCCAAGCCCATATTCTTTTGAGCCGGGAGGATTTCAGCGCAAAAGGCTGAGGAGGCAGCCGTGACACAACAAGACCTTTGTTGTGGCTCTCCCACGGCTTGGCTTCTGGCTTTTAAACGGTGCATTAGTGAAAGTGAAGACCGTGGAGGGCCCGGGTCAGTGGTTCAAAAAGTGATGCTTACGTCCAGGTAGTTCTTCAGGGTTTCTGGAGTGGGTGCCTTGCTGGCGGGGAAGCCAAAGTTGTACTTCAGGGAGTGTTTGTCGAGGAGAAGCTCTTCAGGTCTGCGGCCCGAATCGGTCAACTCTCTTCTGATGGAGCGGAACTTCTTTAAAGGGATTCTAGACGAGAGGGGAGAAGCCCAGTTAGAGCAGTTTGATTAAAAAAAAAAAACACAGAGACTGTGTGAACTATGCGTCACTTTTGTACAGGAAACTGGTTTTCAGACATCTATGAAGTGTCTTTGCTCAAATAAAAGCAGACATAACTAGGAAGCAAAAAAAAAATCAATTCAATGTCTTTTCAAAGCCTAAACATTTAGCAATGTAGAAATAATTTGTCACATGTTCAGTCTAAATATGAGGTCGGTTAACTAGGTACATTTCTAACACAACAAGCAGTCTCGAGATAAAATCCAACCCAAGTGCTACTTCCTTATCTGCAGTGTTGTATTGCGCAGTGTTGTGAAATGAGCTCCAATCTATCAGAGCAACAGCCAACGAGATGTGAAGTGAAGATTTTGAAAGTTTTGTGTTTACCCATAAAATAAATGCAATGAGAGTAAACTGAACTGCTCCCTCTAAACTACAACCTTTAAAATACTTTGAAATGCAGTTGTCATGATTTACTGGTGAGTGAAAGAAGACGGTATCAAACGCATCTGAATCGACTTTGGAGATGCACTGAAACTGTTCTGGTGTAGGAAGCGATATCTTGTTCGATCTGAGGCGCAGGATGTGGCGATCTTGTCAAGAAACAGGAAATGAATAATCCTGTGTCCACAAAATGCAATTTTGCTAAATCGAATGAATAAATAAATATCAGATGATTTTGGTCATTCAGAGACAGAGTGAAGAGAATTGCTCCCTCGTGGCCGACTGACTAAAATATGTCACAATTACAGGAATCTCAAACAACAGTCATTCGTTTGTAAGTTTCCATCTACACAAGAGGCTCAAAGTCACACACACACACAATGTGATCCCAATAACTCAAAAATGCTCCTTCATTAACTGAGGAGTTTGATCAGGTCAGATACTGTTGTCGTTGATCCAGTCCAATGAGAGACTGGCAGTTTATCCAGGGTATAATCTGAATTCTACCCATGCCAGGGGGGGAGGGGGGCCGGAAAATGCCCCCCCACGCAAACCCATTTTTAGAATCATCAAATAAAGACGATTGAGAGCTTCTGTATTTAAAAAAAAAAACAAAAAAAAAACAACAAGAACAAAATGTTTTTATAAACCACTTGATACCCCCCAAAAGCTATTTATCAGCTTGTGGTGGATGTTTTCATTCATTCATTATCATCATTAGTAGCAACATCATCATTAATATTATCTACACTTAAACACCGTGAACTCTAAATATTTTGCATGCCAACTTTTAAATCAAATCGCGGGACATTTACAAACATTTGAAAGAAATGTTCACATTCAAAGAGAAAACCGGGATAAAAAAAAAGTCTAACATTTTTAATTGCATGAACTAACTCCTCTAAATCAATCTAATCTGATTGCAACAACAAACCATTGCTGGCCTCGTTATACAACAAATCATCACTGTTGGACTGATATTATTGTGCATGCTGATCCAGCCTCGTCGGGTCCCGTTCACCTGAAGCCTGCTGTAATCAGGGATATCGACGTAAACGGCCGTCTGGCATCTATTGACCCCGATGGGAGCACACGAAGCCAACAAGTTTATCTACGGGTCACAAGCCCCAAACAAAGCCTTCATCACATGCAGCGGACGACCCGGGCTCACACCAGCGGTCTGAACGTGAAAAAACATAAACAGGTGTTATAACCCGACCGTTTGGTAACACGGTGTACAAATCGCATGCTGCAGCGAGTTAGCATTCAGTTCAATCAGCTCAACTCAAAGTCGAGTCTTTTGAATGACAAACTTGCAAGTATTTAGATTCCTATTGAGGAAATGATGTTATTAGAAATAACGTCTCGACCGTGGAGTGTTTAGCAACGTTGAGTAAGTGACATGCTAACGTGCCGTTAGCACCGCAGTTCACGCGTTTCAGCGAGAATTACATTCACTTGTTTTCTTAAATTCTTACCGGACAAGAGCGTCGCCGGTCAGCGCCAAGGCCGCCAACACACACAGCCATAAACTCCTCATTGCTAAAATAAAAAAGCTGGAGGGACTCAAACTGAAACGCGATGACGGAGCACTTTGTCCTGTTTGTCCACAAACTGAGACTTTTATCAGCTGACAAGAGCCCCGTCACCGTCACGTGCGCCGTCACCCTCCCCTCCGCGTGACGTCACTACCGTTCAGCACATGTGCGGGAAAATTCAAACCTTCAATGTGATTTTAGCCTCGTGTTTATTTCAATATTGAGGCTATTTTACTTTTCTGGACGTGTGTTTTACATACAGGTTATTTCCAGTTCAGTGGGTGCCACAGGGGCGTGGTCTGAGGTTGGTGTTGGGGGGGACACCGGCCCCCTCCAGAAGCCTCCTTCTGTTTATATAAGAATATAATTGAATTTCCAACAAGCAAAATGATCAGTTCCTCACCAAAAGATTCAGAGTTTCATGAGCTCTTCGAAGGCTCCTCCCTCAGGTCAGTCAGCGCTGTCAGCTCTAACGCATTTAGTGCGAGGGTCACGCAACTGACCGCTCTCTTACACAAAGCCGTGATATCTGTCAGGGTTAAAATACTGCTAAAGAACTGATTGATTCTGTGTTGGAGCCATGACCTGCTATGTTATATTGTCACTCTGCTTTATTATGTGGGACACTGTTGTGGTCACATGACCTGCTCTTGGGTAGTGGTGAACCAATACTCATTCTTTCAACCAATCGTCACTCTCTTGTTCAAATTTGAGCAACTTCCAAAGACACAAATTCATTCCGCAAATTTTTATTCGTTTTATTCTTTGTTCAATAATTTCTTTGTTTGACTCAGTTGGAAGTCACTGGTGATTCTCCAAAGCTGCCTTGTAATGCTGAGAAGTGAACAGCGAGTGGCTGTCTTGTCCCACGAAGCAGAGAAAGATGCAGCTCCAGTTGCTCTGCAGCATAAAAATCAAACCTCATAAAAAATCTCCCGAGCTATTTAAAGATCCCTCTTCCAGACAGGCTTATTCTTCCTGTCGAACATATTTACAGTCCATAAGGAATGATGAACATCCCACAGATAATTGGATATTCAACAGCACGATTTCACTTGGTGACTGCAGCTGCAGATCTGTGGTTTGATGGCTGATGAAGCAAGAATTTCGTACTTTGAAAAAAAAGGGGGAAATAGAGCAGAGTCTAAAAATGACTCAAAATGCAGGACACAGACACACATGGTGAGCAATGTTCACCCCCTCAGGAAACAGTCTGATTATTCCTCCGGCCAAACAGCAGCAGATGAACCCCTGCAATGACACTGAATGAGTTATAGAGAAAACTGCGGTTTGGCAGCTCCATCCTGTCAGAAAACAAACTCTGGCACCAATTAATGACAGATCAACTCACATGTGTGTAAGTGAATGTGTTACAGTAAGACCACTACATTTCTATGATAAATTAGACACACAGTTAACTGATTGGATTGTTACTCATTGTGTTTTTTGTACTCTGAGGTAGATGTAAGCCCACAGAGCTACTATTTTAGCATTAATGAAAGCTCTTGCCTTTACTGTTACTTTTTCAATCTCTTGTGATTACTTCACCCTCCGAACCTTAAACTGACTGGCATGACCGTGAAGCCTGTCCAACTGTAAGCTCCAGGAGTGGATCTGTGAGGCATCAGCAAGTCTTATTTATTACTAGTTCTTTGCAGAATCAATATTACGCTAAAAAACCCAAGCAAACAATATTTACCTTGAAAAAAAATGATAATAATGGAGCATTTTGTGCGTTTACCAGAGACTCACGCAGCTCATTTCTACAGTAAATGCTCAATAGTCTCTCTTAAGTATTCACAGCAATTTTGTATCATTTGAGCCTATAATTTAAGAACCATTAGCTTTGACTGAGTTGGTTGGACAAGAAAGAACAAACCCAAGATATCATCTCTGGCTTTAGACACATCGCAAAAGCCGTTTCTGCAGTTTTAAAGAACAATTGAGAAAATAATGAACAGATGGACTCGATAGTGGAAACAATGTTGAGTTGCACCACCATTGTGCTGACACGATCAGCGGCTATTAATGATTCGTTATTTGTTACATGCAGTTCATGCAAAACATTTTGCATGCTATCAGATTCTGTTTAGTGTCAAAAGAGGAATAACAAGATAACTCCAGTTTATTTCCACTTTAATTAATGAGGATAGTTTGTCTTTCTTTTCTTTTCTTTTTTTGTACACAAGCATAACTGACTAAAGACATTAAAAAAGTTTTAAAAACTTTAATTTGTTTTTTTTTGGTTTATCTTCACAGCCCTGAGTCCTCTGTTTGTCTCTCACTCAGACCTCTGACTGAACCCTCAGCGGGACGCTCATGAACGTTGCTTTCTCGGGCTCTTTGCTTCTCACTGTCTGGTAGTCAGTCCTTTAAATAAATCTTCACTGTCCTTGTTCCAATCTTCCAACTTAAAGGACGATTCCACTTGAATAAGATGGATTTATTTCCCACTCACGTGCTAGTCTCTTGTCTCTTGTTTGATGCAAAGACACAAATCATCATTATTAATGGGCATTAAGGCATCATTGGAAACGAATAGAGGGTTTCTGGTTGGTAGTTCTTTGTGAAGTTTAGCCTTGAATGACCAAAAAGTGCTTTGTAAGAAACTGAACTCAAAAAAACTGCAAACACCAGAGGAAAAAAGGCTCGACTTTAATGAGTCACCCTTATAACAAAGATGTGACACACAGCGCGACACTGGCTGACATTCATCAGCATATTAATGTGAACTTTTTCAAAGCACCATGAGACAGCAGAGCAGGATGGAGGGGGAAAAAATGTGACTGAAATCTGCAAGAGCAGCAGCGGTGGTAAAAATAAAGTTCATATCGTCAGTGCTGATGGCTTGAATTTGTTCAAGTGTGAGAACATTCAGCAAACATAGCAATGGGGAACAGGAGTCACAAGTCGAAACTGAGCAACTGGGTGCAAATCATGTTTTCCACTATGAGGCAAAAACTGTCTTTGTTTCCAAGTCCAGTGACGGTGAAGCTGAGGTCGTGAAAATGAGGATCCTGATAACAAGATGTCAACATTCTTTCACTCCACAACAGATTGTGGAGAACTGCAAAGTACTTTTAATTTGAAGGGTTCTGTTTTTTGTATGCAGCCAGAGATTGGCTTAACAACAATGTTTCAGCCAGTTCAAGCGTGAAGGGAAGGTCCACAGCCTTTCTTGGGGGCAATCTGAGGGGGCTTCAGAAATTAAAGGGTGTGAAATCACAGGCTCAATGATTTGACGCACTGAGTCCTTCTACTGCCTGCTGTGTGTGTTATTAAGTAAAAGTCTATAAAAGAGTTGTACTCTGCAAAGTTCTCACTGGATTTAGGGTTTTGTAAAACTTCATCCATGTTTTTTTTGTTTTTTTTGCAGCCATTAATGAGTGCAATCATTGGCGATAACATCTAAACCACAGCAGTGGCTGCTTCACACCAATTAAATGGAAAATTGTGATGTTGCAGCAGCAGCAGTTAAACCCCACAGTGGTGTAATGAGAGTCGCTGTGAAACGTCCTTTTTTCTGCACTGTTTTCTGCTCCAGACGAGTGGCAACACGTGAAAATCTATGACTTGAGAAACTTCATATTTCCTTTCTTCACTTCTGTCATCTCAAAAAGAGGAAAATCGTCTCAGTTTGAGCAGGCCAGAGAAAAAAAAGGAGCAAACGGTCTGCAGACAAAAGAAACAGGAAAAACTGTTAATGAGCCACAAGTGAGGAAGGATGGAAGAAGTTTGGCAGCAAATGTTGGAGACGCTGCCACCGCACTCTGTCAGAAGGAACTATGAATACAGACTGTTTGTACAGAACACTGTGAAAGTCAAAAGTAGGTTTCTTTAATGCAATATGCTGAAACAAAAATGACTTGATTTGAATTTGACATGGTGCACTGACAAGAGTCGGTCTTGTCAGTGCACACTCGCTCTGACGCTAGACTGGATCTGGAACTTTATCTGGACTTGTTTCAGGAATGACTGAGCAACGAGAACCTGGTTGTCTGTCTGGTTTCTTATGAAGACCCTTTTCTGAACTACTCTGGACCTGGTTGTGGCTGTTTTGGGACCAGTTTCAGACTGCATGGGACATTTTTTTTTACCTGACTCTTTCT
Source organism: Malacoctenus tetranemus (assembly GCA_032274765.1). Lineage (NCBI taxonomy): Eukaryota > Metazoa > Chordata > Actinopteri > Blenniiformes > Labrisomidae > Malacoctenus > Malacoctenus tetranemus. The sequence goes on along the minus strand of JAUESF010000001.1, from coordinate 20,462,881 downwards.
GAGGAAGTTGTGAATCTGATTTTAGATCTTTTAGTTTATATCTTCTTTTTAAATATTCATTTTGCAGAGTTTTTAGACTTTACTTGGCCAGGGTTTGAAATGTGTTTGTGGCCTTCAAGAAACTCTTACAGATATAAATATATACATTCTTTAATGTGATCCAGAATGAAATAATTAGTTTTTTTAAATTGAGACGTATTATTTACTTTTTAGACATGACTTACATGTAATTTAAATTCTTGACCTTGATGTCACACAGAATGGATTTTTGACCACACTGCCATCTAGAGTGAGGTTGAAATATTTTGCATTTCAAGCTGAGAACTTTCTACAATCAGAGCTTGCACTTACCAGATAATTGCTCACTTTATCTCATAATACTAATACGCTGCTTTGCGTTTTTTTTCCTTCTCTCGTATGATTACTTGTCAACGCTTTCAGTTATATGTGATTAAAAAAAACTTTTGCTAATTGTCCTTTAGTTTATCAGACAGTCTGTCTGCTCGGAATCACTCCCACATCATCTCACAGTTCGATGATCGCACGTCGCGCAGAAACTGTGACTTGCCTAACAATGAGGAAGAGCCCCGCTCAGCGGGCTGCTGTTTAATTAGGAGCACCTTGCACGACTAATAACGGACCCGTCGCAGCTGATCTACACAGATATATACCTCAAAAAGATATTAAGTTTGTTCCATCCCAGTAACTTTGTTAAATCCAGGATCACAGTCTTTTCTTCCGGGTGGGTAAGTGAATTTTAATGTGATCAGGCCGGGCTGAACGTTTGCAGTGAAGTTTCATCAGGAAAGAAGATGTAGTGGGGGTCTGAATGTAAATAGTGAAATATGGGAACAGCTATGCTCTGTGGTGGTGGGGAAAGATAGTGAGGATGCAACATGTGCGAAAGGGAAGTACGTCTGAATCAGGTGAGTTTAGAGTAAAGAATGAGATTATTCTAGCGGGCTCAGTTTAGTGAATTACTGATGTTGATCAACTGAAAGACAAGTGAGTTGTAGAGTAGAACGGTTGGATGAGGGACTAAACGCCACATAGAAGAGTGAAAAACAAACCAGGGGATCAAAACATCTAGTAAAACCTACTTAAATGTACTCTTCTATCTCACAATTTATCCTCGGACTCAGTTTGGTCCCGAATCTTGACTGAAATCTGCAAAAGTTCGGTGACAGTTTAAAAACAAGAACTTTGTTTTCATTAATGCTAAAGATAAAAAAAAAAAACCTTCTCGTACAACTTTTAGTGCGAGTAGAAAAACCAAATTGACCACACCCACTTCAAATTTTTTAACCAATCACATGAAGTGATTTATGCAAAACAAGCTTACTCTCTCAGTTTGTTGGACAGAGAACCAGATTCTGTATCTTTGCAGACTCTATGTCGGCCTTTAGTTTCCTGACGTGACGTTGGAGTAACCTGCACTCTTCCCTCCACCAACCTCATCAGCCTGGAGGCAACACGCCATGTCATTAGTTTGGAGGCATGCCTGGAGGCAAGGCCCTTTAATGCCTTGAGGGGTTTCAATAAAACTGATATTTGACATCCTGTGCTGGAAAGCCAGCGCTGGAATCATACACAAGCATTTTGTATCGATCGGAGGCAGTGGGGGGGAGTTCTTGCTAGTTGTGACTGAATAAAAGCATCAATGAAGCATTTATAAAACATGTGTGTGACATATGAGAGCAAATATTCTCCGGTTGTATGATTTTCAGATAAAGAAAGCAGTTCAGTTCAGAGAGACTTTGTGGTTATCTCATCCTTTAAAGAAGATAGCAGTTACCAAACAAATGACGAGTTGTCCTTAAGGTCCATAAAGCTAACCAAGCATGACTTACATAGCAACAGGAACCACCAGTTTATCACTCGTCAACCCAGTAACATCAAGTTCTTTATTTTACTGTCTGAAATTTAAACTGTAGTTTTTCTAAGAGTTTAAATCAAGATACACTTTTTTTCTCCACTGCAATAATGAAATGTGACGTTTTTGACCCTTGTATTGATGATTTTTTTTTCTTCCAAGCTGTTGATTTTTACTTATTTGTATGGCAGAAAGAGATGGCTCAACATCTCCCATATCTATGGGCACTGACGTGAGCATATACAGAAGCTTCTTCAGTGTGTAAAATCTCTGTGAAAGCAGATTTTGAGGTTGTACGACTGTTAAAAAAAGATCATCTCGAAGGCTGAAGTCCAAATCCTGCTGAGTTTTTCCAGCCACTGTCAGGAAACGACTGGAGCGGCTGGTTTCAGACCTCGTCTCTTCATTCCTCCACCGCAAGGAACTGGGAGCAGACAAGCACCTGAGGCACACTGATACCTTAATGCTCTTGTGGCTTATCTGGAGCAAATCCTTGTAGAAAAGCCTGAAACCAGCGGAGCGAAGGCTCTTATAGCAGCTTATTAACAAAATACTCCACATGGCAGCAGGTGTCTGCGCTCTTACGTCCACGTGACGAACACCGAACCTGGAAAACATTTTTTGTATTGTTCTCTGAAGAGTCGTCGTCCTGTGCGGCCCTCGGTGTTTTGTTTTTTTTCTCCTCTCTTGCCTGACACAAGGTATTCAAAGGAAAGCAATCAAGCTTCAGTCTGTCTCACTGTTGAATAAATTACAATGAGGATAAAGAGCTTCACTCACAATTTATTCATGATACACTCTAACTCTGGGAGGCAAACTCACAGCGGTGGCATCAATAAAGCTGAAGTCTGGAGAGCGTTTTAAAAAGGAAGAGAAGTCGTGTCATTATATTCACAGTTTTTGTTCCTCTTCACAATAAAATGTCCTAAATAAGAGAACACCTCATGGAAAACTGTGAAACTATGCTGTACATACTGCAAATACTGTATACTGTGAATATATTGGAACAAACTGTACAAGATTCATACTAGTGCAAGTCCAAATGTTTATCATGCTCCAGAAGAAATACAAACGAGTACAAAGATTTAGCTCATTACAGGTACAATTGAATAAAAACCAGAGAATGACATTACTAACCAATGATAAAAAAGTATTAGAAATAATAAACAACTTAAATTAAAATGCATCACTTTTGAAATTTAAATCTAATGATCATCTTTCAGAGGTTCTGGATTCAGAATGAATCCATTGTCGTGTGCTCCAAGCCATTTCCTCCACATCTTCATGAGCAAGTTTCTGGATGTGAAACAGTGCAACTCGGCAAGCATCCGCAGGCTCGTTTCATTAAATGCAACAATCAAATAAATGAACTTTTCAGCAGTGAATGAGCCTCGAGAAGAAGCAGCCATGCGAGTCCCTTCAAAGACGTTGATTTCTGAAGGGTTGCATCGAGATGAGTTGGGAGCATCGGATGAAAGGGAAACGCGCAGCGCTGCGTCACCTCACGCTCGGCTCGCCGTTGGGCAACATTCAGAGGGGAGATCGAGCAGACTTTGACATCTGATTGCTGCGTTTCATTAAACTACGAGCTGGAGAGAGTTAAAAATCAGATCCCATCACTCGGAGCCTTGAAAGGCTGCGACCCGAGCTTTTCTGTCCATATTTATATCGACGGTTTGTTGTGGCTCTTTGCAAGAGCGCGTCTGAAAAGACTGATGCGTCACTATAGAGGTATTTATAGCAGAGAGAAACGGAGATATGGACGACAGAAAAAAGATAGACAGAACAGAGCGAGACAGAGTGCTTTCGTTTAGCGGCCCGTCCACTCCCGTCACGAACCAATGAATTTAAAATCACAGCCGGCCGACTAATATCCAAGGCCAAATGTTTCTCTTGAGTGTGGGTCAGAATCCAAAGTGCTATCGGTTGCCCTTGCCGTGAGTGCAATCCATCGCGCGGCAGGACGACTGCACCTATGTTCGGCCGGCGCGTTGGCTCAAGGTGTTCAGAGAAGAGGGCGCGAAGAAAAAGTGCAGAGACGAAGATTTCTGACCTCACATAATGGACTTTTAATAAGATGCTGCTTGCCTGAGCTAATTATCCCCCAGCCCAACAGCTTCTGTCGCCTTTTAATAGAACATGGCGCATTAGGTGGCAGTTTATATGTATGACTCGTTTTCCTAATGGCCAACGAGGACCGCTGGAGTGTTGGGTTTTTTTTTCATTTCAGGTGGGTTGATTTCCTGAGCAAGGAGCTGAAAAACACTGTCAGACATGGAGAAACTGCAATTAACTGCCTCATTATCATTAGCACATCGGAGGAAAGAAATGCCGGGCTGATTAAAAGAGTCAGTACTTGCCGATCTAATAAGGAAGAACCGGAAATGTGTCAGACAATCGACTGTTTTTCCCTCTTCACGGTTTAACTGCGTTCTTTCGCTCGGAGATGTAAAACTTAAGAAGATTTTGCTAATTTCGAGGGTCTCACTCTGAGCTATTTCTGTCGCAGGTGGTCTTTTTATAGGCGTGTAAATGGGAGAAAAGTCACATAAAAAGTCTGTGCTGTTTTTTTCCCAGAGTCCTATAAAAAGATCAATACGACGAGGGGGCTGAAATCCAATCTCAAGGCACGACTGATCTCCTGCTCTCCTGTTTGCGCTTGAAGTCCGATCAATGGCACCACGCGGCGGATCATCTCTCCTCATTTATCTTCATTTCTTGCGAGATGCTTTCAGCACCTGCTTCCTGGGAAATCACAGGGATGACGCTCGCCCCGCATCGTGTGCATTCAGCGCTGAAGAGGCAAACACAGCGAGCGCTACTGTGTAATTTCATTCGATGAAACTGGCGTCACCACGAGGAACACAAAAGCAACTATTGTGCGCTTCATAAGGAGAGGGAGAACGAACTGAGTGCAATGTTTTTTTTCTGTTTTTTACCACAATGTACATGACAGAGGGACAAAAAGAGTCCCTGGAGAATAATTACCACCTTTCTTCAAAATTCCAAACAGCCTTACATTACAAACTTTAGTCTTGATCCGCCCACTCGTGCATGTCAGCACCAGAGCCAAAAACACAGCTAGCAGCCCGTGGTGGCTACAGCGCTGGTCACCAGTCCATCACAGGACCACCACAGAGGTCTGAGGGGGATCGTTGCCTTGAAATGATGCAGCTGGTTGTTGCTACAGCTTTGCTGTTGAAATTAAACTGGGATAATCTTCAGAGAGGGTCAGAGAAGGAGGCGCTCCTCTGACCTCATCTCGTAGTGCGAATGCTGCTTCACATCCAGCCACTTACTAACAATGAAAATACTAACTCAGGATTTGATGGAGGTGAAACACACCAAATCTTTGTCTCCACCTCCTTTTTTTGGTCCTTTTTTCATGAGCGCGACCACCACAGGAACACAGACATTTTTGGTTTTCAATGGAGCTGATGGAGAAACGGATGTGAACCATCTGGGCTGCTGGTTAATTTGACGGTGCATTAGGTTGAAAACGACCAGGATCCTCTTGCTTGAAGGTGAATGCTAACCATCACATCGCCTCCATCAGACATTGCAACTCCATTAGGAGGGAAAGTGTTGAAATGTGTAGCAAAGGAAAACTTTGCATAATATTATTCTGAAGGTTTTACACTCTTGAACAAAAGTAGTCAGACAGAAAAATCAGAAAATGACAAATAAAGATAAATTGACTGAAACTTGTGATATTTTCCTGCAAAACAAAACAAAACAAAACAAAACAAAACAAAACAAAACAAAACAAAACAAA
>JAUESF010000001.1:20350646-20362766 GCA_032274765.1 Malacoctenus tetranemus | reverse complement strand
GTGTGTGTGTGTGTGTGTGTGTGTGTGTGTGTGTGTGTGTGTGTGTGTGTGTGTGTGTGTGTGTGTGTGTCCTTTTCCCTCACTTTGTGGGGCCTGAAAACTGAGAACGAATGGGGTCCAAATGACGGAGCCCCTCACTGCCTGTACTTTGAGGTTAAGATTAGATTAAAATTAGGGATTATGTTTGGAACAGTTATACTGATCATGCCCCACAAAGACACCACCCCCAGTGTGTGTGTGTGTGTGTGTGTGTGTGTGTGTGTGTGTGTGTGTGTGTGTGTGTGTGTTTGTTACTCTTTGCCCGGGAAACGAAAAGACCTGAATATTATAAAATGTACTACAGATTAAGGATGTATTGACAGGGGGGGAGTCCCCCCTCGTGTCTGGCAGTCTGGGTTTTGTGTGGTCTGCTCTGATGTGAATGGTGTTGGTCATTAGCATTGTTAGTGTTTACAGTGATGCAGTGTCTGATACACAAGTAAGGAAATATGTGTTCAGTACGTTATTTCTCGGCACCACGGCGACGAATCTCACGATGTCAGAAAGCTTGTCTATCGTCATAGGACATTTCGGAGGAACGTGCATTTGTGGGATGAGCAGCAGAGTTGGATATGAAAAATGCAGAAAAGAAAAATCTGCAAGATTTTCTCTGCCAATGCCGAAAACAGATTCTTCTGTGGCCCCACAGGATGCAGATCCCACCATCTGACCCCTCCACGGCCTTGAACTGACCTCTCTCCTCCGGCTTCCTTACCTCAGTGGCCACGCAGGACGTGACCTTATGTTGGAAAGCCAGTTTGTCACCCTCGTCGTCCAATCACCAAAACGAGTCGTTGAAAACAAGTGTCAGCTGTCTGGCGCTGGCTGCAAGGATTTGGTCGATACTCGGCTGTTTTGCTCATCCCACAAATGCGTGTTTCTTAGAAATGAGCAGCCATCAAAAAGGAAAACAAACAGGCTTTCCAGCAGTATTCCTCCTTTTTTCTCCTCTGAGAAATATTGTTTCGATGACGGAATAAAATACTGAACAGATACGTCTTTACCTTCGTCTTCTCTATAAGAAACACAGCTGACCGCGTGACTGGACAGCACAGTGGATCAACAGGTTCTGTAACAATGTTTCTAGCATGAAAAAATAAGAACCTCGACTTTACATCGTAGTAGCCTCAGTGTGTGAAACTGATTTGTTGAGCAGTCGATAGAAACCAAACTGCAGAAATGACATCCGAAGGAAGGAAACTGGGCTCAGCTTTCTTCCCGGCACAGAATGAAGCATTTCAGGCTTCAGCCAGATCGCTGCTGCTGCGACTTCGTATTCAGATGTACCGCACGAAGCAGTCTGTGTGATGCAGAAGGCAACCAGGAGATCGTAGAAGTCCTCCACAGAGAACATAAAGGTTATCTGCATCTTCACATTCAAAATGTTTGGAGCCGTTGAAGGATTTTTTTTTTCTTTTTGTCTTGAGGGTCTTGCTCCTCGGTTTCTGCAGCCCTCCACTTTGTCCGTCTCTACTTATGTTTTTTCGGTCATTCTCAAAGAGCCATCGCCTTTATGTACATGCATTTGTTGCACATGCATCGCTAGATGATTTAGGAATTTCAATAAAAACACCGGCGAAGATCTGGGTCTTGATTGCAGGTCATGGAATAGCAACCCTGGTGCGGCTTGTTGGTCCTCTTGTTTGTTAGATTGTTGGTTTAATTCCTGGTTAAAATCGACTCAGTTACTCCAAACTTATCAAAATATAAAATCGCCACTCGATCAAAGTAAAACACAACTACACAAAATATTTAGATTAAAACCCCCACTGCATTACGACTGAAAGTAAGAAATTTGCTGGTTAAAGGACATATACATATATTCTACCCAACCTAAAGTTAAAAACTGCTGTGATTTTGGCTACAAAATAAACAAAATAACACATTGAAGGGAAAGTTGTAAATTTTGAGTTTCTAAATTGTCAGAAACTAAAACTCTGCACACCGGTTGCCCTTTGTGCTTCTTTGAGTGGCAGCTGAAATACTGAGTTGGTGCTTTAAAAGTGCCGTTCTCCACTCGCGTCCGCCCAACTCGGAAACCATTTCGTTGTGCACTAACCAGAACGGAAAAACAAAAGGAAACAACATCAGAGGAGACCAGCTCAACTGAGCCTTGTTCGCAAAAGCTGTGGATGTTTTTTGTTTTGTTTTTTTTTTCTACAACAAACGCACGTTTTCTTTTCCCCTTCCAGCACAGCAGGACAGAAAGGCACATGTGGGTGACAGTCTAACCTCTAGCATCCGTCGAAACCAGCCCCACATCTTCACTTCACCAGTCAAACGCTAATCTCTCCTCGCAACCACATGCTCCTGTTGTTGTCGTGGAATACATTCTTTTCGTTCTGTGACACAGCTTTTGTTTACACTAAATATGAGGTTTGCCTATTTTTACTCTCACGAGTGTGTGTGTGAGTGTCTTTTTTTTTTTCACCGTATGTAAAGATATAAACAGTTAAGATTCAAAGATCAGACGAGGATTCGCCTGTGTTTTGCCTCTACCTACAGCTCTCTACGTGACCTCTGTGACGATATGTTGACTGGAAACACACTGAAACGAAACACATCAGAGACAACGGAAAAACAAACGCATCAGTCAAATTCACTGTAAGAAATAACAGCCACTGATGGATCCTCGCTGGGAGAGATCTGTAGAAATATATCAGCTCACTACAATATAGAGTTTTGATCACAATCTTCCCTATGCTACCGCAAAGATACTTAAAACACGTTGAGAGAACCGCTGGGATCTACTGGATTCTAGCTTTCTATTTCACAATGCCAGTGGGAGGCACAAAGTTTAACATCGTCAATGTTTTAGAAGTGGTAGAAAGAGAAAATCGAGGGAAATGAAACCAAAGCGGATCTTTTTCAACCAGATTCAATTTTAAAAGACTTGCTTCGTCCAATTCGATCGGGTAAAGTAATTCTATCTGCTTTTCTTCTGTTCTCGCTGGGTTTAAGGTGCGCAAACTTGTGCTTCGAAGACTGGCGATTTAGCATCCTCTCTCAAGTTGCTTCTTTTGTGGTGAAAACGGGTTTTTCCTAAATGTCTTCCTCATTGTTTCGTGGGGTCTGAAGAAAGAAATCATTGAAAACACAGAAAAACCGAATTGTTCCTCAACAACTTGGTGGAGGACAAAAACGTTTCCAAAAACTACCTTTGTAGTACAAATGGTGATCGCCACAACAAGCTCCAAAATCAATAAAAATCTAGAAAAAAATACAGTTATCCAGATCTGTTTCTGCTTCCTGACGCCACTTGACTTGGATGCAAGAGCCCAGAGCAGAGACAAATTTGCATATCAGGCTATAGAGAAGAGTAATTCAAAACAGATCTACACTGGGGAGGCCGGGAGGACGAAGAGAGAGAGAGAGAGGGAGAGAGGACACGAGGGGGGTCTTAAAACTCGATCTTGCAGGCAGGGAAAGACTCATCCTGCATGACGACGGTGCTGCTGGAGGCCAGGACCATGATGTTGAGCTCCTGCTGCCTCTCGTGTGTCTGCTGGTACCAGTCTCGGGTCACCTCGGTGTCGTGGGTGGGGATCAGCGTCACCTGAGGGGGAGAAAATGTCATGAGGTGAAGGGATCACTTCACCTCAAATTCTATGTTCAGAAAGCTCGATTCTGCTGCATCGAATCCCTGTAACGCAACACGCACATCTTCTGTCAAACACATATGACTCAGTGTGGTTGGCAGACCACAGCCCATAGAAAACCAAAGCCGGTTCGTCCACAGTAAGCGACAGAAACTCCAGCTGAACTGTGTCGTTACCTGCAGGTTTGAACCCCACTGAGCTTTGCCATCCAGCAGCGCGTCCAGGACTCCCCGGCTCGGCTCGCCGCTCGCCGCGTCGTTCCCGCTGACCACGTAGTACGCCGAGCGGACACGCTTGAAGAACTCCTGGTCCACGTTCTTGGCACTGCAGTGGTTTGGAATGTAGGCCAGGTCCACATAAATGGGGAGCCCCGGAGCTGAAGAGCTGGACTTCTGGGAGCCTGATCGCAAACAACAAAACCTGTGTAAGCATCTCTTTTGTTTAAAAAAAAAAACACACCCTTTCATTGGTGTCATTCTTTCCTCAGATGGACTGACCTGAGCTGCCCTTGACACTGCTGGTTAGCCCTTTGCCCGGGTTGTAGCTCGATCTCGAGAGGTCGTCATCTTTGGAGCCCTGTCCGTCAGACAGACGAGACATACGCGAGCTCTTGTCTGCGTCCTTCTTCTTCAGCGAGGCACTGCGAGGGGACGGCATCTGCTTCACAGGCATCGGAGACCTCTTGCGCCGGGCCGGGGAGGCCGATTTAGTTTTACCCGAAGTCTTTTTCAGGGTCTTGGCTTTTGGCTCTTTCTTCAGAGAGCCATTATCCAGAGCATCAGGATCCACCATGCAAACGTCCGGGTGCGGGGGACTGGGGTAGGGGTCCATGAGGGGAGCTGGAGGAGGGTCCTGGCTCCTCCTTGTGGCAGAATGATGGCTACCTCCCCCCATAGCAGATTTATCGACGGGCATGTAGTCGGCGTCCTCATCCGAGTCCATGTTGCCCTCTCCAGTGACCGAGGGGTATTCCTCCGTGCCGGGGGGAACGTCTGAATCTGACTGGGAAGCCAGAGACTCACTGACCGAGGTGGGTGGGGTGTCCTCTGTGGCCAGACCGAGCCCGGCCGACATCCCCCCAGTTTGGTGCAGGGAGCTGCTGTCCCTGTTGTGGGACTGGTGATGGTGTGGTTGCTTGTGAGCCCTCCGTTTGACTGAGAGGTCGTGCTCGTCGCCCTCTTGCGACTGGTCGCTCCTGCGGCCCTGCTCGTCGTCCTCGTCGTCGCTCGAGAGCTGCCGCATGCACGGGTTGATGAAGGAAGGGGAGAGGTCCTCCTTACGCTGCCTGAACTCGGAGGACGAGTAGCCCGGAGAGGCGCGGCTGGTGTAGGAGGAGGTGGCGCCCAGCGGGGCGTCCTGATCACTGTCGTCGTCGTCGTCCTGCTCGCCCCGGCTGCACTCCTCCGCATAAAACGGGGAGCGGAACGGCTGATCGGTGGAGGACAGCGAGAGCGGACGGGCCGGGTGCTCTGGCTCCATCTCGCACTCCTCCTCAAACTCGTCGTCGTGACGATAATGAGGGGGCGAGTCTCCAGGCACCATGCCCATCTGGGGCTTCGGCATCTCCCACTCGTAAGAAGTCCTCACATAGCCGGCCGCTCCCTCTCTGGGCTCCACCTTGGCTGGGCCAGACGCCGCACCGCTTGCCGCCCCTCCGGACGAGGGGGCGGTGGTGGCAGCGACCTCCGTGGGGCCGTTCGCTGTGTCTGGCTTGCCGGCCTGGAGAGGTGAGGCAGTGTAGGAGCCGAGCACGTCTGGCAGAGCGCCGCTCGTCTTTTCAGTGACAGCCGGCGCAACGGGCTTCTCTGAAAACGGCAGGTTAGCGGCCAAGCCGGTAGACGGAGACCTCCGAGTCATCTCTCGCATGTAGGCCTCCTCATCCTCTTCCTCGCTGCTATCAGTCTCCTCAAAGTAATGCTTGCCCTCGATGTCCGGCCGAGGTGAGGAGGTGACGCCGAACAGAGCAGCGCTGGCTGCTTCTTTGTCCTTGGAGAAGTCTGAAAGTTGAGCGAACGGTCCGGCTCCGGCTGAGACCCCAAACCCAACAGCTGAGTCCTGCTTGGCCCCTTCAGACCAGTCAGGCTTGTAAAAACACTCCGACTGGGGACCCTTATCTGTGCCGCCGCCAGACGAGGTCGTGAGCCCTTTCTTGTCGTCCGCGGCAGCAGTGGACGTCACTGAGGGGAACGACTTGGTCTCCTGGAACGGACTGAGTGGTGGGAAGCGGGCGACGCTGGAGGCGGACTCAGCCGTGGTCGCTGCGGTCATCTGTTTCTCAGTCACTTCCAGATAGTCGTCTTTGGCACAAGCGGAGCTGGAGAACGGGGAGTCCGTGCCAGGCGAGTGCTCCTCTTTGAACGAGGAGTACTCGAAGAGAGGCTCGGTGGAGGCCGGGGTCTCCAGCTCCTCCCCGAACTGACGGCTGGTGGAGAGGGAGCCCGAGGTGGAGGAGGAGTAGCTGTAGGCCGAGGAGGAGGAGTAGCCCGGCGCGGCAGTGGTGGCGTACTGGAAGCTCGTGTCCAGCGATCGCTTGCTCAGGAGGTCTGGTGTCTTCTGCTTCTCGAAGTCAGCCTCCGCTCTGTCGTCTTGATATAAATCCTCATCCGTGGACTTCACAGGGAAGCTGTCCTTCACTTTGTCTTTGTCGGCACCTCCATACGAGTAATCAAACCCTGATGAGTAGCCAGAGAAGCCCGTGGCCCCGAGATCTAACGGCTTCCCACTGATGGAGGACGAGTAGTAGTCGGTCTTCGCTCCATCGTCAGCCTTTGTGAGTGAGCTGGAGCTGCTGTCTTTGGCGCTCGGCCTGCCCTGACTGTTGTAGCCGTATCCAGCCATGGAGACCATAAACTCCGGCCTGTTGGAGCCAAACATTTCGCTGAAGGGGCTCTTCGCTTCCTTCTCGGACTTCTCTTTGGCACCTTTCTCCATGTCCGAGTCCACGCCGCCTTCATCGTCGTCCTCTTCTTCGTCCTCGTCGTCCTCATCGTCGTCTTCCTCCACCACGTCGTCGTCGTAGTCCTCCTCGTCCCTTGCGGTCAACTTGCGCATGTCGATTTCCAGGCAGGCTCCTTTCTCGCCGTAGCCCGAAGACGCGGTTTTGTCAAACGCCGCCATCGTCGAGTACGCTGGTTGCTTTGCGACGTCTGTGGGGCTCTTCGAAGCAAAGTCCTTGTCTGACGTCAGAGAGGTGGTTGAAGCTTCGGGCCGGTCGGCCACCGAAGGGAAGCGATTGGCCTCGCTGTACCTGAAAGGCTCCTTCTCTTTGACGTCTTTCTCAAACGGAGCTGCGCCCGCGGCGGCCTTGGAGTCCAGCCATGACGGGGAGGACGAGTCTTTTCCAAAGGAGGCGGTAGATCCTTCCTTTTCTGGCGTCTTGTCCTTAAATGCAGTGGGGGACGGCGACTCGTGTTTCTGGAAATCGGCTTCGCTCTTTGCGATTTCCTTCTCGGTTTTGTCGACAGACTCCTGGTGGTAGGAGTCGGAGTCCACCGAGCTGGTTTTGCTGTCGTAAATGTCGCTGTAGGAGAAGGTCTTCCCATGGACGTAGGGCGTGTCCTGTCTCTTGTACGCGGCCCGTTCTTTGCCTTCCTTTTCGGGCAAGAGGCTGAAATGAACACTTTTATCAGCGTCTTTAGCGGTGGCATCGGTTTCATTCGCGCCTTTGTCTGTTCTGTCTTGATTGGGTGAAAAAGGTTTCGATCCGATCCCACTGGGAAAGTCGTCGTCCTTTTCATCCTCGTCTTCTTCTTCTTCGTCAGAAAACATCACCTTCGGTTTCTTCTCTGTACTAAAGGACACCTGGGTCTTCTCTGTGCTCTTGACTTCTGTTTCTTTCTTTGCAGACTTTCCGACAAGGTCGCCATCCAAGTCATCGTCCAGAAAGCGACCTTCCTTTGCCTCCATGAGTTTCGCCTTGACGGTGGGCTGGAGTTCCTTTTTAATGTAGTCCTCTTCTTCCTCTTCTTCCTCCTCCTCATTGTCTTCATCAGATTCCTCAGAAGCTTCGAAGGTCGTCTTGTCCCCTGGTAGGCCCATTAAGGAGGTGCTGTCTGAGATTGTGACAGACCTTTCATTTTTCTGCAAATCAGCCCTCACCCCGGTCACTGCCTCATCCTTGTCGTCCATCCTGAACTGCTTGTCCTCTGTTGGGGAGTAGCCGCTGCTCGTTGGCACAGACTGGGTGGGCGAGGCCAGCTTCATCGTGCTGTCATCTGGACTCGGGCACCGCTCCTCGCTCTCCTGCCTGGAGTGTGAATCAAACATGGAGGAGAAAGCCGGAGGGGGTGAAACCGGTTTTATATCCCCCCCCATCTTGGGTGCCTCTGCGCTGTAGAGAGTTTGGTCTTGCCTGATGGTCTGTGTGGGCATGAATGGCGAAGCTGAGAAGGGGGAAGGAGGAGGAAAGGTGGTTGAGGGCGACTTTGTCTTCTCCTGAAGCATCTTGGAGGCTGCGTGTTCATACCCTTCCTGAAGCTTACCCAGAGGAATGTCCACGTTTGGAGTCTGGTCCTCGTCCTCCTCTTCCTCATCATCTTCTTCTTCGTGGGTCATTCTGACCTTTGCACTGCCCTCCATTTCAGCAATATTGGGCTGAAATTCGTCAGAGGAAGGAGACTTGAAGCACTTGTCGTCCTCTAGCGAGGAGGTAGGAGAGATGGTTCCTGCTGAGTGAAGGTAGTCCTTCCCCTGCACAGCCTCTGCACGGGACGGGACGCTGTTGTTGGTGTCCAGCTGGAGGGAGTTTTTTCCAACTTCCTCGGTTTGAGGCGCCGTCACAGAAGCGATCGACTGGTCCTCGGCGACCGACGTGGCAAAAGACGACAGTTTGTCGTAATCGGTGATGGATGTGGCCGAGGAGATGTGCTCCTCTTCGGCGAGAGGAGCGGCGATGATGGCGGGGTAAGGTGCCAGCTCCGCCTCGTGGCTCCCCATGAAGGCTTTTGGTTTGACGTCGGGAGCTGAAGAGCTCTTCATCTCTTTAATCCCTTGCATGGAGTCGAATGTTCCCGGGACGTCGGGAACGGAGATGTCGTAGGAGCCGACGTCGTAGCGCAGCTGTGGGATTCTGTCCTCCGTCTCCTCGTGGATCTCCTCGTCGGAGATGGTCTGCTCCGTCTCCGAGTATCCGGGGATGGTCTCGTCCTGAATGAAAGAGAACTGCTCTGAGGCGGAGGCAGTGACTGCTTGTCCCGACATGGGTGTGATGGAGACTGGCTTTTGCTCGGCTGCCTTGGTGTCCCACTCTTTTCCGGGCTTGTCCTTTTTCACCTCCTCCGTTTTGTACTTCAGCACCTCGTCGTCCTCCGTCCCTTCCAGTTCAGCCTTTTCGATCACATCCCCTTCCTCTTCGGAGCTTTCACTCTTCTTAGATCTGTCTTTCACTGAGTACTTGTCATATTTCTCCATTTTCTCTTCCTCATACTTCTTATCGAAGCAGTCGCTGACGTCCTTCTTCTGAGGGCTGATGGCCTGTTGTGCCGCCCCCTTGTGTTCTTCTGGTTTGACAGGAGATTTGGGCGAAGCCGATTTGGTCTCAGCGACCGGGGCTTTGGCTTTCTCATCGGAAAACACTAAGGGGGAAACTTTAGCGTCCGTGAAAACCGAGTGCCCGCCCATCACGTCATTCTGGATCGGCTCGCTCTTAGGTTTCGTCATCTCCTCTTGTTTTAGGGCCTCGAAGTCCTCCGTGAGGTCCTCCGGGGAGGACACGATGGACCGGTCAGCCAGGGCTGCAGCGGCCACCTCCTCGGGGACATTCTTTGGTACTGGCTTTTTCTCGTTCGCTTCTTCTTTCACGGCCTTGTTTTTGTCGGCCTTGGGCTTGGCCTGAGTTTTGGCCTTGTGGAGCGTTTTCCTCACTTCTGGCGTGAGCGGCTTCAGGTCAGGTTTGGTGATTTTCCTCAGCTCGGGTTTGCTCGGGTCCTTCTTCTTGTCCTCCTTCGCTTTGCTTTCCTTTTTCTCTTCTTTCCTGACGTTATCATCCTTTTTCACCTTCTCTTTCTTCACTTCTTTCTTCTCCTTGTCTTTCTTTTCATCCATCTTCGGCACTTTCTCGTGTTTGACGGTCTTCTCTTTGGGCACTTTCTTCTTCTCCTTCTTTTCTGCTGCAGGGGCCACTGCGCTGTTCTTCTGTTGCTTGGTGGCTTTTAGACTTTCACTCTTCACTTTCTTCTCTTCTTTCTTTTCTGCTTTGTTCTCCTTGGTGGTCTCACTCTTTGACTCCTCCTCGTGCCCACCGGTCTCTTTCTTGGTCGTTTTAGCGTGTGGTTTGGGTGAAGACTTGAGACTCTCCTTGCTGTCGGTCCTTGACCTTATTTTGGTTTGTTTGAGGATGGGAGGTGGCGCGCCGGAGCTGATGTCCTTTTGCGTGGCCACCGGGTATCGCAGGAAGTCCAGGTGTTTCAGCTTCTCCAGGCCCTCAAAGATTTTGTTCTGTGGCGCGTTTCCCGGGAAAAGCACGCGGACGATCTTTTCCGTGGGACGATGCGGAATCCAAACGATCAGAGCTGTGACTGACGTCAAATAGGGAACTGATATTTCGCCTTCCTTCCCATTGGCCATCATGATGCCTGTCTTGGCTTTGCTGTTGCCGGCCCATTTTTGCATGAGAAACTGCATCTCTTTGCTTTCTTTCACTGGGTTCAGGACGTACATGTCTAACTTCCCGACGCCCAGTTTGTGGAACAGAGTAATGGGTTCGATGGTGTTGCTCACGACCCTGTGAAGGGGCTCCGGCGTGATGCCCAGCTTGTTGAGGTACTGCAACGTCAGAGACGCCTCCTCGATGCTGCGCTTCACTTTCAGCGCGGACTCCGGCATCCGCAGCTTTTCCGGAACGTTGAAAAACACGATCCCGAGCTCGGGGGAGATCAGGTTCTTCATCCAGTCACCGCTGCCGGAGCCGGACCCTTGGTTCTTCTCCTCCTCCTGCTCGGCGATCTTCCTTTGGAACAGGCCATTGATGCCAGGGAGGTTGTCCGCCCCGATGTGGGTGAGCAGAACGGAGTCGATCCTGTCCAGGTGGCGAACCAGCTTCCAGAAGCAGGACTTGTGGTCGGATCCTCCGTCCACCAGAATGTTAAATCCGTTGACGGCAAAGAGAGCCGAGTCGCCTCTGCCTCCGGGAAAGATGTAGCAGCAGGGCTTGGACAGCTTCAGGAAGCCTCCGGAGGTCGGCGGCTCCAGGAGGTCAAAGGGCGACGGCACGTCCACCGTCTCCGACACATACTCCGTGAACTCTGTGACTCCGTCCATGTCGGGGAGGTGGGGCTCAGGGTTCAGGCGGTATTCCAAGAGATTCTGAAGTAGCTGCTGCTCCTGGCTTTGGCCCAGGGAGCTCCAGCCCCCGTCTCCCTGACAGGAAACAGTGAGCCTCGACGGCTGCTCCGGCGCCGCCTTGGACAGGACTTCGATCACCTGAAACGCAGAGACACAGAAAAACAGCCTCACGTGAAGGTGCTTATCTCACTCTCTCACTCCTGCTTGGACTCGTGGCGATGAGGAGAGCACGACTCACTTGAGGGCTGGAGCAGATGTCAGAGAAGTGCTGCCAGGTGAAGGCTCCACCTTGCAGTAGGATGTCACCTCCTTGCTCAGAGCTCTGGCCGCTCAGTATCAACAACTTATTGACGGCAGAGTCAGTGATCAGCGAGCGCGTCTGGGTGGCAAAGCACACAAATACCACCATATCAACTACTGACACTTGTAGTTTACATCACTGTCATGTTGAACCGGCACTATTTAGGAAAGATCTAAGACTGTTGTTTCAGGAGGAGAACTGAGAGGTACGAGAGGGGAGGAAGCCCCCCCTGTACCTTTTATATAGACCCCAAAACACAAGAAAAAGGGGGAGTGCTCCAGAGAGCGGATGGTCTGTGTGGAAGGGATGAGAGGTGACCTGATTGGAGATGCGTCAGACTCGCTTGCTGCTTTTTTTTTGCTTTGTGCTTTTGGGTCAGTGAGGCCAACTGAGTCATGACGAATCTTCAACTTGAAAAAGAACGTCTGGAAATAATTTCGACTCAAATAAAACTCGTCAAACCGCGAGACCGGCTCAGATTATCAAAGCAGCATCCTGGATGTCAGATTAAAACGCAGCGGTCTAAAATTACTCCTCAGTTCGTTCGGTCCAAGCACAATCAGTGACACCCTAAAAATAGACTGTTTTGGAGATTGTCTTCTATTTATAAGCACGCGAAAGAAGCATAAAAACCAGTTCTGTTCATTTTGGACATTTTGATGAAATAAGAAACTGTGGAAGTTGCTACAGCAGTGATTAACACTCGTTATTGTATATATGGTTTAAAAAAAAACCTTACTGGTGTGTTTAGATATTGAGAAAATAAAATGTACTATGGGAGCTTTAAACGTTAAAGTTGAACTGTAGTAGAGCTTTCTTCTTTATTGTTTCTAACTTTGTCATCTTTGTTTTTGTTTCTCATTTGACCATCAGTCAAAAACGGAGCTGACGCGGACGAGC
>JAUESF010000001.1:20324830-20336924 GCA_032274765.1 Malacoctenus tetranemus | reverse complement strand
CACGACGACCTCTGAGTCTCAACAATTTGCAGGTATTTGATCTGGTTTCAAACTGCAGCACTGGCGGAATGAGTGTAACACGAGTCAGGGCCACGCCTCTCTCAAACCAGCACGGATCCCCATCCCCATCACTGGGCGTCCAGTGTTTCCACACCCTGCCTGATCCCGCTGAGCTCAGCACTCTGCTTCATCCTCCCCGAGGCATCATGGGAGTTCAGAGAGGACGCCGCTGGGCGGTGCGCTGGAGGAAGATTAGTGAGTGGAGGCAGGCTCCGGGCATCGGTTCGTCTGCCGGACAATCTAATAAGGCAAAGAATACGGTTTGATCCCTTTCAGCGGGCTTTGGACGTTATGAAACAGTGTGTCCTCTGACGGAGCGTCACAACAGACTCACTGACAAAGTGAGCGGCTCGGCCCAGAGACACTCCGGTCAGAGCGAACGGCAGCTGAAGGACGTTTCAAAGGCAGGTCACAGTCAAGGATGGAGAGCAGCACATCCACCAGCAGCTTCCCAAGGAGACGCCCTCAATATATTCATCTTAATTAAAACGTATATAACCTTGTTGACAACGTCCTCTTAAACTAAGACAGATAATGAACACGGAACACACCTCCTCTAATAAGGGAGCAGCCCAAAGAAACCTGCCTCAGCAATATGAACCACTAGAGGATACATGTACTTCACTGTAATATTACATAGAAGGCAACATGGCTTAGGGTTTAAGTGTTCACAGCTTCTCTACAGATATGATACATACCTAATCTGTATGTATGAGAAAACATTTTCTTTGCTCACAATCGTACAAAAAATATGTGACTAGCATTGAATAACTCATGAGTTGGTAAACTGGTGAAATATTGAACTTGACAACGAGGGATCTATGTGATATTTCACCATTTCATCACACTCTAAATACAAGACGTCTGTAAAGTGATTAATCACGAATGATATAAACGTTAAATTGTTCACTCTCTCCTGTAAAATCAGTCTTTTAAAGATGGAAATCCAATTACTGTTCAAGACTTAATGATGCCGGATTTTTAGTGATTTGTTGTTCTGAACGTGGGTTTTTAAGTCTCAACCAAAACCTCAGGAAATCCTCCTCGTTATGTAAATGCTTCATTAGAATAATTCCCGCCTCCTTGCGTGCTTCTGGATTGAAACAGCTGTCAGTTTGTCTGCATGCACCTTTCTATATTTAGACGTTTTTTTTGTCTAGCCTGTTGCATAAGTTTGGGGTTATTCAGAGAGCAAAGTCTAATCCACATCCTCTGCACAGGTTTCGGCGCCGCGACCTGCCCAGCAGAGCCCCTGATTCGCGCTCCGCTCTGCTCCGCTCAGCTCCGCTCAGCCGGCCAGTCGGCCTCAGCTGCTGCCTCCAGGTCCAAAGTAGATGTGTAGATGCGCTCCTTATTCCCACCTCAAAAATCAGGTCACCCGGATCTAGTCAGCTGGATGGAGTGCAGCGAGCGGCGAGAGACTGTACGATGTTACGATGCGAACGTGAGTCAGGCAGGTTGGAGCTGACAGAGGCGCTGCAGGCCTGAACACACATCCGAACAGCGTCTTTATACAGCAGCCGCACGAAGGTGCTGACAGTGAGCGGGAGAGGCCACAGTCTCAATGAAAACACAGGACCTACTTTTATTGATTATCCGTAGATTTCTAGTAAATACTGACTTTTAAATGTCATACTTTTCTGCTGATGCGCTCTGAGTCATAAAAGTGTTATTATATGCTCTTTTCTTTTTTTAAATATTCACAATATTACATTTGTACACAAGATTTTTTTTAATAATTGGTTTTATTTTAAGACTAGTGTATTTTTTTCTGCTTCAATAGCATCCCTGCTTTGGAAGGATTAGTTCAATCTCAGGTTTCCAGAGAATTTAAACACAGTGTATTTGGCCATGGAGGTCGTGGCTTTATGTTTTGGATTCACACACTTCACAAGTTGCTCTCCCAGTGGTGTGTGTGAGCCCCATGCATGACAGCCCCCCCCCCCCCGCCCCCCATCACTGGTGTGTGTGTGAAAGGGTGACGAGGACTTACAGTGCAGAGCGCTTTAAGACTGCTAAATGCAGTGGAAAAAAACACTATAGAAGTGAGGAAAATGCAACATCTGTGTAACTGTGGAGCGCTGAATTCCTGAGCATGCGACTGATGATTCTTCTCACAAATCACAAAACATTCAGACTTCATTAAACGACATTTACAGTCCATTAAAAGACGTTTCACAAGCGTTATATTCTCGGAGGATTTCCGGGCAAATGACCTCTAAATCCTCCTCCAGTAATGTGACTGAAAGGCAACACAAGCATCCGATGCTGTTTTCGGGGGAAATCGGGCAGAACAGGCACCCCCAGGTGACAGGAACAGTATGTAAACAAATATATGCAGTCAGTGGGACGCGTCCACATCCGCGATGTTACTCACGTTTTTTCCAGCCCCCGGCCTCTGAGACCACCGAGCCCACGTCGCAAAATCCCTCACGTACGCGGAGGCTTGTCAACACAAATTCGGGGTCCCGATGCGGTCAGACCGGATCCCCCCGGTGTCTCCCATGCAGCCGCATGCAGATCAGCGCCGCCGCGTTATAAAACGATCAGCCAAACCCCCCGGTCAGAGCGGCGGAGCGGCCAAAGCCCCCCCAAAAGAAAATTCCTCCTCCGCCTCCTTGATTTTTTGACGCGTCCAACAATCTTTCAGTCGGACGGATGAGCAGCGAGCGGAAAGACGAGATATCTCCACCCGAGCTGGATGTGAGCGGTGAGGAGTCTTACCGTCCTTCAAGCGGCGTGGATGGACCAGAGGGAGGGGCTGCTGCTGCTTCTGCTGCTGCTGCTTCTGCTGCTGCTGCGGATGAGGATGAGGATGAAGGCAGCAAGGATCGGCCTGGCGCCGCTCAACACCTACACTGTGCTATCTAGCGGCTGCTGGTGCATTCAGGAACCCGTCGTACATCGCAGTTTCGCTAGTGACCAAGCACATTTTCCACGCGAGCCGGAGAAGCTTCCCTGGCTTTCTCATTGGATGAAGAAACATGATGACCCAATTTAAGAGTTTAAATTGAATTTTCGATCAATGCGTTATTTATAAGAGTAGCCATGATGTTATAGAAATCCAAGCTCCCTCCATACAGACCTCAAAATCCCCTTTCACGGCATAAAATACTTAAAGTCCTGCATTTTTGCTTTTCAATGCCAGAAATTTCACATATATAGAGAGCATAAGGAATAACTAAGTTAGAAAAACCTGAATATACAGTGGGTAAAATGCACTTCCGTTATCTGTACAGGTCAAAGGGTCACAGGAGAAGTTTTGATAGCTCTGAGAATCAGAGAATACTTTTAAAGTCAAAACATGCAAAATTAGACAAGCCTGTTTGTGGGTAGCTGAAAGTGATTGTGCAGAAGTAGATGCCGACCTTTACTGGGACTTTCAGAGCAGTGAAAGTGGAGGATCCCTCATTCTTTTCTTTAATTACTTACATATTGAATAGTTCCTTGCTGAATTACTCATGAGGTCTGAGACTAACTGGAAGTTGCAGTCATCACAAGCCGGAAATGCTTCGCTGCTTTCTAACACATGAGAAATAACTCCTGTAAAGCAAAGTACAAACATGTTTGTTTAACTGAGTCCTGCTTTTTTTTGTCTTTTTTTAGACACCTTCTTTTTCTTTGACCCACATTCCTGAGTGCACAGTCTGCTGCTTGTAGGACTCTCAAAACAAATACATTTAGCTGAACAAACATAGGTCTGCTGATATGCAACTATTTAGCGTGAAGCAAATGTTTTCTGAAAGGGGATTTTTCAAACAGCTGGGACCCAAACAGCAGCTGCTGGGCGGGACAGAGACGAGCTAAAATAGATCTTATACGCTGCTGGTTTGACCAACTGTAAAATGCGTGAATCATAAATGTAGAGCAACAAACGACCTGAAAGAAAAAAGTGGATATCACAGACTCAGTGACTCTTCAAGATAAAGACAATAAAAACATTGTCTCTGAATAAGAACCCTTAGTAACTCCACATGAATGTGATGCCATTACTGTTTTGAGCCAGTTAAATGACATCATGCTGAAAACAGCGCTGATTTGTTAGTTTTCTCACTAGTTGTGTTGGAACAAAAATTCAAGAAGCAACAATGTCAAAATGTTTGGATTCTGCAGCTCGTTCCAAGTCAGTCACAGAACTTTCCAGTCCCAACTGATCTCTGTATTATTAAAGGCACACAGTACAGGAGTCAAGTTACCTCAGTAATCCATTCAATTCTGCTATTGATATCTGTGGAGCAGCTGTGAACTTCTAAATCAGCGTCGTTGCAGACAGCCTGTATGAATTGCAGCCTCATGCACCGTTGAAGCCTTTTAATATAGCTGATAAGTCAAGCAAAGGAGCACTGAACAGTTTTAGCATAAATATTTACCTGGAGCCATTAGCTACTGACTCTGAAAATGCTTGAGCTGGGTTTGAAATGTGATTTAGCATCAGATACTCGAATTAGTTCTCTGTAGAGGAAAACGGAATAAAGTTCAATGGCTTTCCAGGGCCGTATTTGCAGCATCATGCCATTTCATATATCAAGTCAATGGAGCGTTTGTCCATCCAACCACACCTGCTTCCTCCCTGTCCTGCTCCTGCTGCATTACATCACTCCCTCTCGCCTCCTGTTATAATTACTTTGGCCACCAGAGGCCACAGTACATGTCCTCATGGACAACCTTTGCATTTTCCACAGCCAGCCGGTCTGGTTGGGGTTTTTTGACTGGCTGAGGTCCTGACGTCAGCTGTCTCCTCTCTCCTTGGACATTAAATAAACATGACCGGCGCTGCTCCTTCAGCACGAATCCGACAGCAGTTTGACTTTCTGCTCAGCACCAAACCGTTCAGTGAGCTGGAAGACGAAACCGAACTTTTGCCAACTTTTAAGTGCATCTGATAAAATTTGCCTGCATTACTTCAGCATGACACGCTGCTTTTGACTTCCTCCGTGTGAAACTGGAGAAGCTTTTCGCTCTGAGGTTGAAAGTAACTTCAAGTGAAGCTCCTGCTCTCCAACGATATGACTCGTTACATTATCACAGTGAGATAATCATGTGCAGAAATACAAAAGTAATGAGAAAGGCAGTGAAAATGTTTGTTGGTTTGTTTTTTCAGTACAGCGATATGATCTAACTGTTAGAGCTCTGCTGACTCAGTTTGGTCTTCCAACAGTATTTTATTGTGACCACGCTGTCAGAGGAACACTGATGCAGCTGGGGGCATCTCAGACGGCCGGTGGTCTCCTCTAAATGTCAGGCAGCTGTTGGCTGCACCGCCCTGATGCTTTGCAGGACCACGCCCTCCTCTTCAGACGCTGGCCAGTAAGTTCAGAGGAGAGGTTAATAAAAGTGAATTGGATGCAGGCTGTAAAGGTTCACCTTTATTGCCAATGTGTTTTGCTCTGGTACCATTCAAGACTGTTTGAAAAACGTGACCAATATTTGTAGGCTCTACTTAACTTGTATTCTGACAGGCACTGAGCATCATGGGTAAAACTCTACATTGAATGATGTTCACGAAGGTGTGTGTTCGAATCCCATCTGAGGTTTTATTGACTCGTATAGTTCCTGATTTACTCCAACAGTTTGCTCTGCTGTGATGCATCATTCATGAGCAGCAATCACTGCTAAAGCAAATGTGACTTTCAGCGGAGCATCTTTCATGTTGCTGTCGGCCGCTTTGTTATGCAGAATAAATTTGTCAGTCTTCATTTAGTGAAATAGAAACTGAGCCACTCTTTACTTCAGACATTGCTTCAAATGATGCTAATGCTAATGCCCACAGAAGAGTGATTGAGAAGCACAGAAAGAGGGAGACATTTTATTTTCAGCTGTGAGAAATCTGCCAGATTCCCAGCTTCCGTGAAACATTCGTAACAATGACCGATACTCGAAAAGACTAAAGATGGTCAAAAACTTCACAATGTAGTGACAGAATCCACAATATCTGCAAAAATAACACAAGCAATGAACTTACATCTGACGGGTTTGGTTGCCAGATGTGGTTTGGAAACGGCACAGCAAACATTTGGAGACTCTCACCTTTTCCTGTCTCCGTGCATTTCATTGAGAACGGCGTTGCTATGCAACAAAACCCCTTCACGCTCTGTCTGCTGATGCGGGCTCACTGAAATACACGTGAACACGCTCATTGTTTCTTTAAAAGCTTCTGTCTGAAACCTGAATGTGTCTCTTCTGGGCTCCATTAAAGCTCGGAACGGTTCATGGTCTGCTCACAGATGCTGCTCTCTGCGTCTTCCCTTCACTGACGGTATGAAAATGAGGCATTCAACAAATACTTCACAAGACGGCACAGCTGCCAACTGTTGCATCTTTTGCTTCATTTAATTGCTTCTTTGACTAAAAACTGCCCTTAATGAGAGAAAAAACTTTCAGAAATCAAAGGTTTTTTCCATGAAAAAGAGTTGATTGTTGTTTTGTTTTTCTGAATTTTGAATAATTATTAGATCACAAAATCAATTTTGGACGACTTATTATCATTTGATTATGAAACCAATAACTAAGACCCAAAATTAAGACCAAGTCAATGCCTGAATGACTAATTCATCAAGATTACTCGTTATTATGTCCTGATGTTTGTCATTTTCTTTATTGTGGTTTTGATGTAGATTCGTCACATTTATTCGACATGTGCTGTCGTCTCCTGCAGATCTGAAATCTTCTTTGTAATATTCTGATAATCTCTTCTTTGAGTCTTGAATGAGCCATGATTTCTCCCCGACAGAATCAATTAAAAATGTCTGTTACACCATCTCGTAGAAATGCTGCAATGTAATAAAATCTACATGACGTAAACTCTGCACCACCAAGTGATTAGGCTTTTAGAAAAACACCTCTGTGACTGCAACCTTTCCCTCAGCACAAAGTCTTCATTATGAGCTTCTCAAAGACAGAGTTTATTGCAGCGAGGCTGCACTGGACTGCAGTGGATGTGTATAATTAACTGGTAACCCGTGTGTTCGTCCTCCAAACCAAGGACACGACAAACATCCCTGCCGATGCTCTTTCGCAGTGCCGCTCACGTTACAGTGATTTGATTGTCTCTCACAGAAGAGATTCACCAATTGAAACACCAAATGACACGTAATCCTTCATGGGCGCCCACTTTTGATGGTTTCTGATGGAGAAACTTGCTTGGGAAGCCTTCCCAGTGGAAATGACAGCTCCATTGTTATGTTAAGCTCCCGGTTTGAGTCGCTGTGTGTGGGTGCGTGCTGTCAGGGCCACATGAAAAGCTCTGGAGCACGGGGGCCCCTCCGGCTTGATGTACAACCCTGACTGCAGAGAAACTGAGGGACAGATCAATAACGGTCTCTGAATTATTAATCAGCACACGTTCTCCCGAACCGCGCCCACAATCAACGCTACTTACCGTGTCTGGACATTTTTTAGGACGTGTCATTCAAATTTTACCTCCTTATTAGGTGCCTGACAGCCAGGCGGATTGCCTGCTCGGTCAACTTTACGACCTGTTCTCGGTGAGGCCGACCCGCAGGTGCTGCTGCTCTGAGCACATCGTGGGGATTTGCGGCACATTTGGGCTCTTATTCAGACACGGGTGGATGGAAAGAAGCAGATCGCTGTTTGCCAAACATGTGCAGTGTGGGAGAGAAGCTCATAACCGGGCCTTCTGTTGGTTCAGCATCATTACAAAAGGAAAACCTCACGAGAGCCTGGGAACTTTTACAGATTACGGGAACAAAGACAGGGAAAGGAATGACATCACACGAGCTCTGAGTGGCTTTAATAACGTGGTAATGCAGTTGTCACTACAGGAAGTACACCTGCTGACACCGCAGTATTTTATTACTGCCACTCATGATGCGTCTGCCTCCATTACTCAGTGAATATTGTTTGCTCGGCCCTTTTCTCCCTCTTGTCTCGCTGCCAGCTCCTCTGCTGTGTGTGCACGTGACGGGAATGTGGATGATGTTGTACCTGCGTGTCCGAGCTGTTTGTGTGTGGGCGTGTGATAGTTACTCTTGTTATGTCCAAAATCTGTAAACAAAATCCCACGAAATGGACATCGTCATGGACACAAACTGAAAGAGGGCTTTTTTTTGTGGAGGTTTGTTTTGGGTTCGGCGAGTGTTGGACAGTGATGAGTTGAAGGTGAGTCAACAGGAAATTATTATAAGTCAATGCGATGTCCCCAGACAGGAAGGCAATAAATCACAAGAGGTGTGCGGGCGTGTGTGCATGCGTGCATGCGTGCGTGCGTGCGTGCGTGCGTGCGTGCGTGTGAGTGTTTATTTGTGTCTGTGTGTGTGTCTGTGTGTGTGTTTGTGTGTCTATGTGTGTTTGTTTGTGTGTGTGCCTCTTATGTGGACCAAAACCAAATTTCCATCAGATGAGGTTCGGATTTAGGTCTGTGTAGGTTATTGTTACGTTTAGACTAAAACTGATGGAAATTGATTTCAGTCAATGTCCCTGGAAGGCATGAAAGCATTTAAGTGTGTGTGTGCATGTGTGTGTGTGTGTGTGGGGGGGGGGGCTCTTTAATATTGCTGCTCAGCTCCCAGACTGCCTCTCCTCTGTAGCAGCCATCACTCATCTCTGTCTGCCTGCTTCAGGCTGCTGTTTCGTCCGTCACGCGCTGTGAATGCACCCTCAGCCACTGGGTGTGAGTTGATAGGCAAATCAACTCGTACGTCAGGTTTGATAGTGTGATGTGCGGACCACCTTCATTTATGGGTCACTGCAATGAACCTTCATTCCTTAGAAACACACACTAGCAGAATTTCACAGGCTGACCTGCATCAGGGCGTTTCCAGCCACTAACAATCATATTATTTTCAGTTCTGCCTCCATGATATTTATGACATTTTGTTCGGTTTATTAAGATGTTGAACAATCACTTTCGGTCTTTTCTGTGCAGAATATTTAATTTTGACAGAGAGCAATTTAAACAGCCGATCCTAACCTGCATCCTCAAGTTGCTTTGATTAATTCAGGCTACTTAAGCTACAAGTGTCACCATGTGACGTTAGCACGGCAGTGTGCGCAAACTGTTCTGAGATGCGTGCAGCAAAATGTGAATCAGCTTCTTGTTTTTGTTGATGATTTTAATTTTTCTACTCTGTAACTTTGACTAAACCTCCTGCCATGTGGAACAAGCACACTGACACATGTTTAAAGTGAGTCAAGAGGCAGCTCATAGAAGTAACTGCTGACCTGAGCTCTCCTACATAATTCAGGCGACAGACAGTTAACCATAATAACTGTAATACTGCATTATTGCCCGGTCATGTCAATAACACTGACCAGAGGGGACAGAGTGACACAGGGATGATCCACAGTTGTATAAACTGCGATAGGTACTGTGTGCTGATATTAGTGTCCGCAGACCTGTGTGATAGATCTGCTGAGCTTTACAGCCCACTATCGACTCCATCCCCCCTGAGGCGCTTCGTGATGCCACCAGGTTTTGTTTATCAGCTATCAGTCTGCAGTATGGGTCCACTGAGCCTTTATTAATTGCTCCACGCGGACGACAGCTGCATTAGAAGACGACCATTACAGCCACCCTCCTCCTCTTCCTCCTCCTCCTCCTCTTCCTCCTCCTCCACCTCCTCGTCCTCCTCCTCTCTCGGGGATGAAACGTGATCTCTGGTGTTGCCAGGCTGTCCCTGCGCCTCATCGGTCAATCAGGGAGCAGTCTGGAGCGTGCGGGGCCGGTGCCGAGCACCGGGACACTAATGGACATGCGGTAATGGATGCACTGATTACCTGTGTGTCATATCTATTTCATCATGACGCAAGAGGCTCGGGAGCGCGTCGATACCGCACGCCTCCACAGGAAACCCAAGAACGTCTTTAAGCAGCGACACGGAGCCCACTCAGAGTTTTTAAATCTTAGGTCTTGAGAGGATTTCACCTCCTTCAAAGGGTTTTTGGCTGTAAACGGTCATGTTCAGTAGTTTCCTGAAACTTCATGATGCAATGTTCGATTGCATAACGGTCATGGTACTTTAAAGGTATCATGGTTGACTATTTCCACAGATCTACAATCCTGATGTCTTTCGTGTAATCAAACTGTCTGCAGTATTCGTGGCTGTGTGTTTTATCTGCCACTGTGTGAAATCTCGCCACACCCCCCCACACATCTCAGCTCTTAAACCCACCACTCGCAACACTGTGCATCTTTGTGTGTGTCCTGTGAGTGATTGTACACAAAGCTCTTGGGGAGGGCCTTCGGCGAGGCACGTGAGCCTCGAGGGCGCTGGCTGTCCTTCAGCACATATGCCGCCCATCAGGGAGGTCACAGCCAACTTGGCTGCCCGAACGCTTCCACACATCGGCATGCTGGGAGGCGTGAGCAGCGGGCGGTGTTATTTCCCTGTAAAACGCATTTATAAAACGTTGATTTAGGATTATTTAGGGGGGATTCTGCTGCTTAAGGGATGATTAAAGGTCTCATCTCTGAAGGCGACTTATTGTGGGAATGATCAGAGAAAAACGGTCTGTCTGGACTTAAACTGCATATTCTTGTCTACGACGTTTCTGTCCTTTTAAATGAATCATACAAAGACAAAAATAAGACTTCTTTAGTCTTGCCATTTTTTAACAGCTCTATTGGGGAATTAAAGAAGCCACCACCTCCTCCTCACTGGCTCAGCAGAGCCCTTTTTATTGGAGGCTGTTAAAAACCAGGAATAGTGCCGTTATTAGTCTGATAACCCCCAGATCATCACAATGAAATCCAAGCTTCAAATTATGTTTTTGCCTTTGATGGTGTGGCACAAGATCTGACAAAAAGAAACATTAATCCGCACAAAAGTTTGACACATTCAACAACAAAAAAGAGCATTTTACTACAAAACAATAGCTGATTACAGTTACAAGTTACCTTCTTCATTGGAGTGGCATCACCGTTCTAGCTCCATCAATTACAGTGGGATGTGACCCCACTGCGACACATCAGCTAAACTGTCAGCGCTGTATTATTCCGTCTTTTGAGTCATTTACTCATCAAGTATCCCATTTGAGGACGCTAATCCTAATCACACGTCTTGTGGTGAAAGGCTAATACCGATGGTAATTGTAGTGGGGCGCATTTGATGTTGCTGTCTGGGGGACTGAGATAGCAGGATTAATGCGGGACGTTTCCTCAAATTAACATGAGTTTAGAGACATAGTAGCAGAGCTGCTTCTGACTGAAGGCCTCAAATAATTATAACGTTAGTGATGCGACACAGAAACACAGAACATGTTGAAGAACGAGATGTTGTTTCTGGAAATTTGTTGCATTGAGGTGAACAGAAGCAATCATGTTCCTGCGTGCAGCCACGTTGCAGGACACCATAAAATGGCCGATAATATGAAGCTCAGCTGATATAAACAGCACGAATTAACACTTAAAGCGCGACTTGTCCAACTGAATAATGCCTCCTTGTTCCTACACCTTTCCCTTTGTGCCTCCTGTGTGCGAGCTCGTCAGCCATGATGACTGTGCACTCCTCCTCAAGCTGCATATTAGTATTCATGTCACAGGCAGGAGGTGCTGTAGTATGACCGAATCCTGCACACACCTCCGAGGCTGCTGTGACAGATTGAGCCCGAGAGGTGAATGCAAATCAGGGGGGAGTTTCTAAACCCCTCCGAGCACGACTGTCACGTCAAAGAGTCATCGGAGAAGCGCTCAGAGGGTCTGACTTTCGATCTGAAGATGAACCCCCCCCCCTCGGTTTCTGGGACGACGTTTTTACTGAGTGGATCTGATCAATTTTCCGATGTGACCTTTGTACACCAGCGAGTCAGACAGTTGTTTTATCCCTTTTCAGCCTCCAGCAGCTGAACTCTGATCTCGCCCACCTTCTGAGGGTCTCAATCCACAGAGCAGAATTAAAACATGGGATTTTTAGTCCACTGTGACTACACAGCACCTCTTGGCTCCTCTTTATCCGCAATTACCCAGCTATTTCCCTCCCCTATTTCTCCACCGCCTCCTGGTGCAAAATATTGATTCGCGCCTTGACTCGCTAATTTTTACTCAAACAACTTAATGCCAATAAAAGCCCACCAAGTG
>JAUESF010000001.1:20174482-20186298 GCA_032274765.1 Malacoctenus tetranemus | reverse complement strand
TTTTTTTCCTGATCTGTTTGTAGCAGCTCTGTGATTGAAACCTAAATTTGCCGAAGAAAAAGTGATCACACCATTAGAAGCATTTCTGATACTGCTTGCTTTAACATGACCAAAACATTTCTGTAATTGTAGCACTGATCTGAAAGAAACATCACTAAATTCTTTGTGTTTTCCGAGAATTTAAGATGTTAAAACACTAGCATTTAGTGGACACACTCTTGTCTTTCACTCTAAGACCAAGAGCATTAGTATAATTGAATAGAAGCCAATTCCTATTATGTATCTCTGAAATCTTTTGTGTATTTAGTACTGTGTTTTGGATGTCTGGTTGAACAACTAGAGATTCAAACTTCTTGTCTGTGTAAGAACAAGTCAAAAACCTTTTTTGCTGAACACTTCAGAAAAATCCACTCAGTCACTGTTTCCACTCCATCGTTTCAGACTTTGACAATGACTCTTCACATCAACTTGTTTGCGCTCTTTCTCTGTGTGGCCAGCCGTTACCCAGAAAGCTGGTGGTGTCGGACCAGTTTTTGCTTCTTGTTGGATACGGGAGAGCAGCTCGTTACGGCTGCTCAGCAGCATGTTTAGAAACTGGGCCTGCAGGTCCTTCTTTTTTTGTGGTTTTCCTGCTTTTCTCTTATCGGTTCTCTCACTGCTCTTGATTTGTTCTTTTTTTCCAGTTTCTTGAAAAGAATGAACTGGTCTCGTGCTGTGTCGGAGAATTTTCCCAGGTTTTTTTTCTTTCCTGAGTGGTGCTTAAAGGAAGATGTCAACAATTTTAATCTGGATTTGTTTCTCTTCTTACCAAACTTTCAGGCAGAAGCCTTGCAGACTCTGCTTTCACCCACTAAACTTGTCCGTCATGGTGTTCCTTTGTCTGTCTTTGAAGGGAACAGCAGCCATGGACTGAGGAAAAACGGCCTGGGTTTAGATTAATATCACAACTCAACAGGTGACCCCTGACCCCGAACAACCCCTCCCTCCCCCCCACTCTTGCCCTCAGCTTCTCTTCACCACTTTATCCCTTGCTCGCAGAGGCAGACAATTCTGTTCTTTGTCTTTTTGCAATCTCTCTTGGCTACATAACATCCTGGATTCTATCCTTTGTAAATCTCTGCCTGATTTGTAACATCTCAATAATCCTCTGCTTTCTTCCTTTGAAGCACTGCGATAGACGGGGCCGCAAAGTCTCAGCCACGGACTGTTCTGATTGATTTATTATTTATATGCAGTTTTATTTTCTGTACTTTCTGAAACATTAATCAATACTACCCCTTCTCATACTAACCTAGCTGTAGGACTCCTGACTCATTTGCAGTTTAACATCAAGGCTTTTTATGCACATTTTTCTTGCTTTTATCCCTTTTTTTGCAACCTTCTCAAAGTCCAGTGTTTATATTGTTTCTGAAAATGTTCTTCTTTTTTTTGATTTACCAAACTTTTCTGAAGTTGTTTCAAGCCCATCTTGTGTACACTGCATGTCAGCAGTACTAAGGAAGGTGCAGCAGCAGAGATGAGATTTGATTCAAAACCGGTAATATTGGAAATATACGATAAAAATCTGATTTTTTTGAAAGAAGATACACTAAATACTTGTGGATGTTACTTAAATGCAACTAATTGACTAAGAATGAATATTTTTTCAGTTTGATCGTAGATGCAGAAAGATTTCAACACATAGAAGTGTGGTTTTATTCAAGAGTGAGAACATGAGAACTCATTCTATTCTGTCATAAGATAGAAAGGAATACTTTTTTCAAAAGAATCCCTTAAAAAACAACTTACTGCTAAGCGCAGAGAGTAGTGAACATTTAAACAATTAAATCCTCACCTTTTTCACAGTGAAATGAAACTTTAAACCTTTAAACCTCACCAACACTTTTACAATATTGCAGGTTGAGTCCATTTAAAACGGTTGTCTTTAGCTTTAGCATATTGCGTCATTGCTCTTCAATCCTGCTTTGCTAGCAAAGCTTGGCAATCAGTTTGCAGTTATGTGTGATCGATTTGCTTGGCATTGATTCCACAGTTGATCTGATCGATCTGATTAAGCTTTAAGTTTTGATCCCAAAAGACTTCCCAACTCTATTTTTGTTCTTCAGGGATAAGTATCTGCCATAAGTAACAGTACAAAATCAAACCATGCCAGTTTAAAAGCATTTAAGTGGCGGAAGTGTGATTGCAACACTTTTCTACAGTGCACTCGAAGGAAAGCAGGAATGACGCATGAAAGAACCCATTGAGGCCTAATGGAGCACAGTACAGAAAGCTCTCAGCTGAAGTGATATAGGACTCAGCCGTTTGTGTGGGTTGGTCCTTGCATTAGTGTTTAAGAGCTTCTTCTAATTGAAAGCTCACCATGTCTAAGTGTGAATTTACAACCCATATATAACCGGGAAAATAGTTACTTCAAACCAAACAATCATCTTAGAATGATGGTGGATTTTCTTCTTTATGTGATATTCAAAAATGAAGTTGACAAAACCTTGTTCAATGAGTTTTAGAATGGAGGGATGATGATTATGTTTGTAAAATTGTCTGAGCATTTTTTGTCTTTTTATACAGTGTACCTGTGACAGTATCACAGGGGATGACAAACATTATTTTTCCATTTGGTGTTGAAGGTGATTGTCAGCACAGACTGAAACTGTGTTTCCATCCGAGACTGACAAATATTTAGTGGGGTGTTGTGAGGGTGTTTATGTGTAAGGTCAGCATGAGCCTGCAGATGAATGCAGCTTGTGTGGAGGCAGTGCAGGAAACAGAATGACTCACTGACCTCGCGGCCCTAACAAACCTCCTGCCTCTGTCCAAGGTGCTGGAATACTTTGCATAAATTTCTTCTTCCTCCTCCTCTTCCTCCCACACAGAACCAACTCAGATTCTGCGCTGCATACGAGCGCTATGAACCCAAACCCCCAAGACCCGTTTGGTATGAACCAGCAGATGGGCAGAGGTCTCCCACAGCGCAATGGTGAGAGCAACAACGCACACTCGTTCACACCATAAGATGCTCGTCCTTAAAGAGAGCAGTTTCTTTCTTTGTGTTTCTGTTTAAACTTGTGCCTTCTCATTAGTCCTTTTATTTCATGTGACCCAAACTTGATTTGCCTTCATGAACTGCAAATTGATTGCTCACTGCTCAGTAATTGTGAATACTTAGCCTATACTGGTAGCTTGAAATCGCTCGGCTGTGAAAATTACAGCCGAGCAATTGGTTCCTGTATATTTTATGGTTGTTTTAAAGCAACATAACACATTAATATTGGGGAAAAAAGCTGTCAAAATATTAAACTTGCATATTCAAACCTTCATCTTTAAAGCCTATCAAGGGCTTGGGAGAGAGAACAACAGACTCTCACAAAAAACTGAAAACTCAAAGCATGTGGCTCATTGTTAGGTATGACTTATGCTCTCACACTTACTGTGTGCAGAGACTTTCACAAATGCCTTACACTGTGTATAATTATACCTCTGGGTTGGAGCGTCTGTGTCACTCTGCAGTCAGTCACTGGCAACATTTGGGCTGTTTTGAAACAAACATAAGTGAGTGAGTCCAGTTTGGAAGTGAGGCTGTAAAATGATGAAGAAGAGTTACATTTACTTGTGTTATTACAAAAATGCAAAAGAGAGCAAACTGCGCAGGAGGAGCAAACTTGAGCACACTCGGCTACAGTGTTGCAGTAATGTAGCTGGAGGAACTGTGTTAGTGTTCGTCAATGCTTTCGTGTTTTGCATCACTGCAACATTTCGTTACATTTCTCTGTAAAAACATGTCAGAGAACCTACCGACTGACTGCATTGGCTTGATGCTGAAGCATAAAATACACCTAAGTTCACCTCAAATCTTAATGAATAGTGCACACTCAAAGATATAAATAATGCAAATGTAGTTCCTGAAATGGGTGAAATGATGTTTTATCAAAGTGAAGTTTTTCACTTCGGCACTATCAGAGTGAAAAATGTTTAAATCAGATGTTGAAACAGTCTTGTGGTGTGTTTGGTCTTCCCCTTATACCGAGTGTAAAGTGTCATGACGTGCTGTTTGAGTAACTGGAAAAAAAGGTGCAACGTTACCGGGGTGAAGCACTCCACCAACATGCACAGAAAACAGTCAATCAAGAATGATTAAGATCCACATGTGCATTCAGACATCACCACTAAAACTCTTCGAGCAAAGTCACTGAGGAGAAATCTGTATCATTGAAGCTCAACACTGATGGGGTTGAAGGCAGATTTCCTCTCTTGGTTGCACACCATATGCCGTCTGGTTCTATACTTGGCTCATGTCATTGTATTAGTGCGAGTTTATGGTGTTTGTGTTTCTGTTCTTCTGGTCATTTATTAACAGGGAACACAGTCCATCCAGCCAGCTGCCTTTCAGTCCAATAACCCACTCAGAGGCTCAGATACACAAATCACAGCCGTCCTCAGTTGTTTTAAAATGTTCTGTTTATACCTTTGCAACTGGGCCAAAGAGAAACATTTATCTCTCAACAGAGAATACATCTCCCCCCCTCCCTCCCTCCCTCCCTCCCTCCCTCCCTTCTCTTCACACTCATTCTCTCATCCCTCGGCCCCTTCTGTTCTGTGCTGAAGAAGTGTGGAGTGGATGAGAGAAGGGCTCCTCCTGTGCATTACTGCTCCTCATGTTTAGTCAACAGAATTCAAACAGGATATTGGCTAAAGATCTGGCCCAAGTATGCGTATCATAAATAGATTCAACCCTGTAGACCTCTATGAAAGACAGACACCATATGCTGTGCTTTGTTTGTTGCTTATAGCTCTTTACTTGTATCTGTGCAAAGAAATCACATTTATGTTGTTTTACTTGTCTAGAAGCTAGATGTTACCTTTTCTCTTGATTTATGATAAATGTCAAACTTATTATTTTTACTATTGGAACTTTCGTATCATTCATTCCTTTTGCTGTTGAAAAGAGTCTAAACTCAATACCACATCCTGCACAGTGCTAACAAATTCAACATTCAACTCAAAATTTCCCTTTATTTCTCTGTCCCTCCCACATGTGTGATGCATATGTTGCTTTTTGAGGTGTTTCAGCAACACTGACAGCACTTTTGAATCGCATGATCAGCAAAATTGACTTGTGAAAATATCTGTCACATCTCGCACGCACTTCCTCTACTTTGAAGTGTTTTTTTTCCAGACCTACAAAAAATACAGGTTGAAGTGTGACTCTGACATGAGTTTTAATGTCTCATTGAAGTATTATAAACTCAAGGAGATATTACAGTTGATATTTCATTCTTATTCACTCATTAAAAAAAAAAAAAAAAAGTTTTTCCCTTAGATCCTTTTTTGGCTCTGAGGTGTCCCTGTCTCACTGTTACTGCTTGATAAAACTGCACAACTTAATTTTATGAGCCCACCAGCATAGCAGACACATCGCTGTCCTCAGTGGCTATCGCCTCTTCTAATGCAGGACTGGGCACTAACACGGTCTGTTTTAGAAAATGGACCACGCTGCCTTGCGGCTCCATGCTTGAGCACAGAGAGCTGTGAAGCCCCAGGGCCTCATTGACACCTCTCAAGGTTTCAGCAGGTTTTGAGTGGTGTTAAGCCCTGGCTGATTAAAGAAGCATCTAACTAGGAATTACAGCTATGAGTCACACTGTCAAGTGGAAACACTTAGAGCAGAGGAGTTCAGCAACAGTCTCTTCGAGTGTGATTCCTACCCATAAAGGAGCAGCCTGAATGAGCGGAGATGCTGCGATACTTTCTGCAGCTGACAGGGCTCCCAGTGCTGGCATGCTCTCGAAGGAGACCTCAATATTTTTTTCTTAATCCTGAGAATCTACAACTCTCAAATTGAGTGCATTGCACGGCATGATCTTGCCAGGGACACAAGCCAGCCATTTTCCATCCCAGTGGTCCCATTTCCGTCCTAGTTACAACTCTGAGCTGCAGCGACTAGACACCTTTTGAAGAGGGAAATGTGGCAATGCCAGACTGTTGTATCGCCTCATTGTCCCATCTGTTCCAGCCGCTGAAAAGCTGTCTCAAAATGAATGGGCCTCAGAGAGAATGAGGGCATGGAAGGAGAAGGAATGGGTGGGCAAAGGATCAGAGGCTAATGTAAGAGAAGCTCGGCTCAACTTTGAGCCACGAGGGAACTGGAAGGAGACATCAAGAGAAATATTTTCCTAATAAGCAACAGAGACGTTGCACTGTCAGGTTTGTTGCAGAGGACTTGGAAGACGCAGAATGAATGAAAAGTTGAAAGGGAAAAAGACACAGGCATGTGTAGCTGGCATCAAGTCTTCAATAAGGAGAGAGACAAAGCCTCTTTGTGGTACAAGAAAAACAATGACCCTGTCTTTATTCCTGATCAGTCTTTGAAACCCCTCTTCTGCCCCCCCCTCCACACACACACACACACACACTCTCACACACCCAAGTTTTATTCTTCCTTTCCTCATCTCGCTGATTAATAACATGATGCCAGATGCCCAGCTGTTGTGTTTATGAAACTGCACAGTAATTGCGGAGTATTCCAGAGGGCCTGTTCCTGTCACAGGGGCTGATTATTGTGCCAGACATGCTGGGATTACTCAAACAGCTGCTTAACATTGAACATCCTCTAATGTTCCTCTGCTCTTGTTTTCATGTCTTCCTTTATTCCTTCATCGATCATCCCTCCCCCTCTCCTCTTTGCATTCGTGTGTTTCTCATGGAGGTTGGCATGCAGCTAGTGTGAATGAGGCAGACGTGGATGGCTCCGGAGACAGTGAGTTACTCTTTCATTTTCAGAATTCAACAAACGCCCGATTGTCTGAAATATTTTTTCGGAACTATATTTTCTTTCTTTTCAGTCTTTTCTTTCCCGGCTCTGCCCAACGAGGAAAACCTCATCGGTGTTAGTAAGCCTCTTCCCAAACAGCTGTGGGAGGCCAAGAAGGTGAGCCGGTCACTCGCCTCTCACATCTGTGTTATGTCTGTGACACCACACATAAGATATCTTTAAGCTGATTTGAATCTCTATATCCTGATGTTTTCCCATGTTGGCATCTGGTTGCTCAGTGACGAGTGTCAAATTAAAGAGATCATCTGTTTTGTTCACTTTATTCACTTGCTGCAAGACATACAACTAGTTAATAAAGAGTCAAAATGCAGGATTTTTGTTTGCGTGTATTCGTCAGTTGTTGATTCGTAATAACATATTTTGTGTTTGTGTTTTAAGGTCCAGTCGCTGGCATCAAGACCTAAATCATGTGAAGTGCCTGGAATCAAGTGAGTCCAATCATCCAGTGTTCTCCTGTTGTTTTTCTATTTTCAATAAGTGTGTAAAGATGACACTTAATATGCTGCAGTTGGGGAACTTCAGTCATCACGAGAAACATAGCAGAGGTACAGGAAAGAGTATCAGACATAGAAAACAGTATTTACAATAAGAGCCAACACAGCATACACCTTCTTATTTCCATGCGGCCACTTTTGTGACACGAAGCATTCAGATGTCTCGATGGTCCTCCCGGTCACTCGAAATAGGATGCAGGTGTTTTCCACTGGCAGTGAATGCTGTAGCTGTTCAGCAGAAACAATGGTATCCTAGAAATGAGATGCCACACATTCCTGCCACTTCAAACAGGATGTCTGTGTTCCTCTTTACACCTCTGACCCTTTTTTTGAAATAGGAGGAACGGCGTCGTTACGACAAACAGACTATGTCCAACAATGCCAATGGCTTCTGATTAACAGTGTCTATTGTCCTCCCACTACTTGCCCCCTTTGGTGTCATGGCCTGATTTAAGAGAAAACAAGCGCTTCTATTATTTACTAGCAATTCATTTGCTTCACAGCAGCAGCCAGCACACGTGGACACTGTGTGGTGAAGATGGAACATAAATCATAGGTCATATTTTTATCACACAGAAGGCAATGCAATTTTCTGAAGAGGTTTCAAATTTGAGAGGCCTGGATTTATGGCTTCATGTTGGACATAGAAATAAATAAAAACGACACAATATTACGCCCCATCCAGCAGGCATCAAGCTGTTTTTGGCTTTTTATGTCCTAATTTCTGCTTTTCTCCTCGAGGGAAAAACAGTTTGTGACTAGAGATAAGCATTTGTGTAATGTTTTGTGTGGTGCCAGTTTTTGGGGCCATTTCATGATTCAAAGAATGCAAATAGCTAATTAAAATAAAAAAGAAAGTGAAGGCCTGTGTATACAAAGAAGATGAGCACAAATGGACTCGAAATATTCTGGCAATCTCACATGGTGAAAGCTGCACATTCCCTTTGCTGAGGCATATTGCTTATGTTCTTTGAAATGAGTCACAAGCATTTAGTTTTGTCGCTCTCTCCCCTCTGCGGTTGCAGTATTTTCCCGTCTCCAGAGCAGAACCCTGGTCTGTCCCACTACCAGGGCTCATTAAGTACGGGTGGCTCCCTGCCAGACCTTAGCAACCTGCAGTTTCCCTCCCCGCTCTCCACGCCGCTGGACCCTGAAGACAACGGAGGGTACCCCAACCTCAGCGGGGGCAGCAGCACCGGAAACCTACCGGCCGCCATGATGCACCTTGGCATCGGTAACTCGCAGGGTGAGTATATGCTATCATTTGAGCAACATATACCAGGGTTTCACTTTGTTCTCACACATTTTGACT
Source organism: Malacoctenus tetranemus (assembly GCA_032274765.1). Taxonomy (NCBI): domain Eukaryota; kingdom Metazoa; phylum Chordata; class Actinopteri; order Blenniiformes; family Labrisomidae; genus Malacoctenus; species Malacoctenus tetranemus. Next base: position 20,177,663 of record JAUESF010000001.1, on the reverse strand, counting down.
GTCAACATTAAATCAACAGAAAAAAAGGTGATAAAATGGAGAAATGAGTCAACTGAGTCCAGAGAATTAAAACTGCCTGTCTATAAATGGGGGGATGAGGATGTTCTCATAATCTTCCCTTTTTTATTGGCCCATAACTGATGAATATTCCTTCACAAACCAGTTTCTGACTGACCTCTCATGTAACTTGATGAAAAATGTATGTTCCTTCCCTGCACACTGCACCTTTTGTCTCTGCTTGCATGTTTTTTTCCCCCAAATCTGATGTTATTCCCGCATTTCCTCGGCTTTTTATTTTAATCTGGCACGCTTGAAATCATGAACACACATCTGATTGATAGATGTCCTTACAGCTGTGAGCTCTCTGGAAATTTGTCTTCTTGCAGCTTCACGCCCATAAAGCTTTCATTATTGTTATTAAATGTATTATTTGAATTTACGCCTCAGTGTTGTTCAGCATATGTCTCTTGTCGTTAAGACTAAAAATATCTGATGTCGGGGGGAATGAGTCATCATCTGTAGAGATTGTAGTCTTCGCAGGTTTTAATCACAAAGTTTGCTCCAGCTCTGTGCTAAAAGTTTGGAGCAGGGATGAAGAACACTGATCTCTTTGAGAGCCACAAAAATGTCTTTTGTCATTACAAATAGCCAAATTATGAATAGATACTTCACCCTAAAAAATGTTAAGTTAAACAACCGAGTCATATATGGCCTGAATGTGAGTAAAATCACTGCCTTCCCCCCCATCACCGATACATTTGTTGAAGTTTCCCCACCAGTCCCATGTCTGATTTAGAGCCGCAGATGTTGTTTTTCATGCAGGTTTCTGTATCTGCTGTCTGAGCATACATTATTAATAACTTTCTGAAGGCTCTACCTCAGACTGCCTGCTGCACTCGCAGCCACTGCCACGCTCTCTTTCTTTCCCTCCCTCCTCTTTGTATTTTGTATGCGAGGGCCGGCTCTCATGTCAGACACGGTTCAGCTTGGCCGAGCACCAAAGTCGCAAAGGAACTTTGACCCTCTTTTGGCTCGCTACAATCAGCCCCTTTCTTTTCCCTCAGTTTCCCTCTGTCCTCTCTTTCTCCTTTCCTCTGCTCGCCATCCCTCTCGCCCTCCACTGTCGCACAATAAAGTCTAGTGTTTTGGGTTGGGGATTGGGCAGCATGCTGGAAAATAAAGAACATGCTTCATCACAACTTCCACATGTTTTTCTCATTACGGCCTTAATGAGTTTGAAACTTTGTTGATGGATGGACGGGTTGCTGTCCCAACTCCTGCTGCAGGTCTCTCCTCCTCTCTGAGCAACCCCTCGATCCAGGCGTCCCTCAACAACTGTCAGCTGCAGTCATCGCTCAGCAATCCCTCAATCAACTCGTCCCTGCGCCTGGCCAGCAACTCTCCACGGCGACGGCCAGCTCCCATCAGCCCCCTCACCCTGTCGCCCGGAGCTGAACCGCACAGGGGTCTGGCCAAACAGTTGTCCCCCACAATGTCTCCCTCACTGTCCCCCATCACACAGGTACACTCCACTCCACAGGAAGAACGTTTTTTATCATTCACTCATATACACTATAATATTGAAAAGAAAATATTTGCTGCTAAATTCAGAAAGAGGCAGTTTTTTTTCTTAGTATTTGCAGCATTTATTCTGAAGCTCTCTGCTCCCCCCAGTGTTAATGCAGTTTTTTAAATTAAGAAGAGAGTGTCAAAACTAATAACAGTCTGTCACTGGGGTATTCTCGAATACAAATTTTAAATGTAGAATGACAGAAAACAAAGTGTGAGCAAATTTTTCCCAGCCTAAGTTGCCAAAAGTCCTTGTTTTTCCTCTGTTTTGATGGACAAAGTGGAGTGAGTAATGACACTACAATCACAATAAATAAACTTCAAGCCCAAGCCTTGATTGCAGTCGCAGTTTGTCTTCAGTGACTCCTGCTGGCATTTTCTGCCCTGTGTAGGGAGTTGCTTTGGATACCAGCAACATGCCAAGGGAGCCGCCCCCACCCTATCCACTCTACCAACAACCCCAGCATGCAGTGGACCAGGGCCGACAACGCCAACACCCACACCAGCCATCACAACAGCAGCAGCAGCAGCAGCAGCAGCAACAGCAGCCTGTCTCCCCACTTCAGAGCATCCCACTGGACTTCAATGCAAGCCAAGTGAGTGCAAGGAGAAGCAGCTTCTTTTTATGAGTGTGTCCTCACAGACTGGAAGGAAGTGAACAGATGATCAGTAACAAACTGAAGTAATAGTTCCTACAACAAAGTTTGTTTTCACATGCTTGATTTGCATTTATTTATCATACTGCAGAAAATAATATCAGTATATCAGTATTCAGGATGGTTTGGTGCATTTGTGACACAAGCTCAGTCGTTGCAGGCAAATTGAATCCTAAAACAGTCTGGGATGAAAATCTTCAGTTGTCCGTTAACATGTTAGTTGATGAGCATGAAAGCCCTGAAGACATTATGTTTCCTTTTTTATTCTTGGTTCTTACAATCAGTATTTTTCTTCAGCTCTCCACTCTTGATGAAGTTTTGATTTTTTTTAGCTGCAGCCCCGAATTCTGTTCAAGTTCATCCTGTTTGCCATAAGTGGAGTCTCCATCAATTTGGCTCACATCCCAGGACAGATTCAATTGATTTGATAGAATCTGCTAAGACACACGACTGTGTGACTCGAATCATGACCAGTGTTGATGCGATGTGATTCACTGAGCTGGAACAGCAGGAAGGAGGAGTCTGGGCTTAACTGATCAGAAGACGAACACAACACACAGAAGCCTCTTCAGAAACCCTGAACCACAGCCAGAGTGGTTAAACTCAAACCCAGACTTCAACCTCTCCAACCACTTAGAGAGAAGTTTAGAGGAGGTGGTTTTGCCTTCAACACTAACCTGGACAAGCAAAGATAAACGCTGAATGGCAGTTGGTGCACAACGTTGCACAATATGGTTGTTTACTTCCTGCCATGCAGAGTGATTAAACCTCCATGACACCAGATGGCGCTGCAAGTGTCCGAAAGTGTCTGCTCACTCTTGATACTTTCAGGATGATTTTTTTTCAACATTTTGGTAAAAACCATTCAATTTAAAAATCTTTTTTTCCTGACAGCAAAACAATATGGCTGCGCTCTTCGGTGACCCGTTCATGGAGCAACAGTTCTCTAATCGCCA
>JAUESF010000001.1:19857950-19876201 GCA_032274765.1 Malacoctenus tetranemus | reverse complement strand
GAGCTGCTGCTGTGCAGGTGAACCTGGGCTGAGCTGCTGCACCCCGACTTCTTACAATGCAGCGTTTATCAGAGTAAAACTCTTGAACACAAGTCCGGGTGAGGCTGGCTCAGGTGACAGGGACACGGTCGGCACGGTTCAAGCCTGTTTCCTGTTGACTAACCAGGCCTTTTATCTCACACTGGCCAACTCACCAGAGACGGTGTGCTGCAATAACTCTGCTGCAAACATGTCTGCCAAGGAAAGAGGCTCCGCAGCCCCCAATGAAGCACTCAGTGGTTTGACCGACTGGTCTTTTAGCCAACTCCTCCTGCACATCCTGTAAATGGACACCTTGGCACATGGGCGGCTCAGCTGGGGAAGTGAACTAGCAACCCCTCTCCACAAGCTGAGCCACAACTGCTCACATAGAAGCAATGCTGGAAACAGTGTCAGCGCTCCACAGGTCCAAACCACTCACCCAGCTCTGCTCCTCCTCCCACTCATGTTTGCATGCAAGTATTGCCAGAAGACGCTGCGACAAGGAGCAGGTCTGCTTCACTCTGGCTCCCTGACTGTTGGTGATGAGCTGAAGGTGAAGACCCGGAGGTCACCTGAGGTTTGGAGGCTTCCCTCCCTGTGTCCTGCTGCGGGTCTCACCAGGCTCAGCCCAGCCGGCCTGGAGCTGCTCTGGAGGTGAGAAGTGAGCTGCACCAGCAGCGCTCAGAGGCACCAGTCTGCTGCTCCCTGTGCATCAGCGGCCGGGAGCGTCTTACCGTCACACCGTATCTCAGGGCGATGCCTTGCAGAGTATCGCTGTCGGTAACCCGATGCTCGATGAATTTCTCCCCCAGGGAGGCCGTGACGCTCGCCGTGCTGCCGTAGGATCGGATCTTGGTCCGGGCCAGACTCTGGGACAGCTCGCTCTCGGACTCGGAACCGGATATGGACCGCGGGAAGATCGGCTGGGCGAAGCGTCCACCATCATCCCGCATCGGCAGGACGGGCGAGAACTCCGCCATCTTCTCTGTGGATAAATCAACGGACGCTGGCGGCTCCGCGGCTTCAAACGCTCCAGCGGCGCTCGGTGAGGCCCGTCGGACTGGCAGCTTCAGGCGGCGGGAGGCTTCCCATCCCGGGCTATGCTGAAGGCGGCGGCCCGGGGCAGCGCAGACATGTTCGGGGGATTACTCCATCACCGTTAGCTTTTGTCATACTGTTGACCGGTTACGTTGACGTAAAAACGCGATGGCGTCAACGGGGAATAGGGAAATAACAAGAAAGGAAGTTCAGTCTGCTTTTCAAAATAAAAGAACATCCACGGATTGACCATGAGCACAAGAAAGTACCAAAAGAGCTTTGGTTTGATTTGATGAGTGAAAACAGAGGCCGTGATTAAAATCCCTGTCAGAAACATTCATGCTTGTTTGTTGAGATCTTTCTGCTTTTGTTGCAACTCAGAGTGTCGGCGTCAGCAAACGCTTCCTCCTTTAAGAGGTTGATTTCAAATAATTAGCTGTGTTCGTTTGTCACACATTTGAGTTGTTTTACATAAAGATGTGATAGTAGTGTCGCCTGACTTTGTTTTTCCTCCAATATCACTATCATTGTAGGTTGTGTTGAGTGATCTGTCAAGATTGTTTTTTCTCCAGATTACATTTTGCATGAAAAACTAAAGTCACTTTGAATGTCTCAGCACTGGTTCTGCATCTCCTCGATGTTTTTTTATCTGAAGACTTTAGTGATCTCGTTTTGGTCTTTCTGTTCCTTTTTGAATTTCAGAATGAAGACCAAGATTTCTTTCCCCAAAACACCTTCAACATATAACTGCGGTGGTAATAGGTGGACAGGCAGCTTGACGTGGGGTGGAAACATTTAGCAGGTGTCTGTGACCTCGAACCACTGCATGTGACAACTGAGGCAGAGGCTCCTTGACAGCATCTGTGTGACATAACGGTCTCATGACCAACCATGAACTGAAACTGAATGTGTTCTCTGTTATCAGTAAGCAGCAAAAGCTGTCGTCCAAAAGACGTAAAGATCATCCTGAACTGGACATCAGCTGCACACACCAAAGTCCCACATTCAATTGCTGAATGAGCATAAAAAACTGAAATAATGACCAACAGCGCATGCACTGAAAGATGAGTTGACCTAAAGTTCCTACATTAGACTGAAAAATGTTAAATGAAACATTTGAATAAGCTCCCGAGATGTTTTCCATTTCAATGTAAACTTCCTTCTCAGAATATACCAGGACTGAGTTTGTCTTCCAGGTCATTTGTGTTTCTGTGCAGCACGACTGTTGAAAGAACCGATATTTGGCAGAAACGTTTTAATGCGCACACTAATGAATTAACGCAGCACCTTTCAGAAAGGGAGAAGTGAAAGCAATATTTCTTTAGTTAAAACCTGCACTTTGAGAACAGCACTTGGGGATGATGTTGTAAACAGAGGAGCTGCCATCTGATTAATGATGAACCGAATAAGAACTGCATCATAAATCCCTAGTAAATATTCAAAGAATGAGACGGGAAGTGTGTGAACTTGTGAAGGGTGCTACTCCTCCTTTTATTTGATCATTTGATGAGGAGCTGATGGAAATGTCCGCGCCTCCTGTCTGTGCCGTCTGTGCGCTCAGTGTGCTTCATGGTTATTCAGGGAACGAGTGCAGCCTCTGAAGCGTCTGTCCTTTTCATCAGGAGGAGTTGGTTTGTTACTCAGACAAATAAAATTGAGCCAAAGGCAATCACAGGAAAAACATTATGAACATATTTCAATATTTAATGCAGTAATAGTAATCGTAATGTGTTACTCTACAGGAATAAAAAGGCTGCAGGTGCTACTTTCAAATGGATGCACACCATTGAGATCTATTTTAATGAGGGAAAATTACCAGGAAACAACAAGTGGACTCGTGATCACTGAATGATTCATTTATTCAATTTGTTCCTCTTGGTTATGGACGATGCTTCAGTGTTCAGTGTTCCCTGTTCGACATCCTCTCATGGAAATCAGGTGAATACATTTATGTGGGACCAAAGAAACAGAAGGGGGGGGGCATGATGGTTGAAAGCACCCAGATAATGCTCAATTAATTGTTGTGCAAGATCCCTTGATGATGTCACAAGAAGCATCATAAACTGAAATGTGCTTTAAATTTGGGTCAAGACTCCAAAGCAAATATTGGCTTAAAATAGGCAGGGGTCGATTTCTGGATTATAAGACTTGACTGAGTTCATTAGAACAATCAAATCTATTTTTTCACAGAGCCATTGAACAAGAAATTGATTTTTTAATTTAAAAAGAAATGCAAACATTTGAATAAAACACAAATCATTAAAAAAAAAAATTGTTAAAGATTCGATTCAAAGTTTTGTGTTGAAAACCCAACAAAATTCAATTTTCCATTTCTTCTGTGCGGAGGCCCCTGCTGGAATCATTTTCTGTTGAATGTTGTGAAGTCTGCAAAAAGGCTTGTGAGACACTCGCTGTTTGGAACAGCGTCCGATTTGGTTTTTCAAGAACTTCACCAATCACGAGAATGTTGTCACTTATTTTCTTTTGAATTTGTCCATAACATTGGGAACGAATTTCCTCATTCTGAAATGAAACACACAAGAGCCAACGCACAACGGAATAATTCTGCTGTTTGGAAAACAATCACAAGCATAAAGAACTTTTGGCACCCACAAAATTCTTGCAACAATCTCTGAACACTTGTCCTTCTTCTGTTTGGCTTCCAAAAGTCCCAAACATGGGAAGTTCAAGCAACAACAACATAAAAATGCATAAAAAACGACTTTCAATGCACACGAATCACCATGTTGATATCCAATTAATTTGCAGTACTTTTTATTCCAAATATGGACGTTGATGAAAAAAGTTCTGGAAAACGAGTATTATGTACAGACTGAAAACAATAATGTGGAGTCATGCTGGCCAGTCAGTCCTTCTAGTCTCTTATGCAATATAGAAAGCAAACAAAGAGAGGACAAAGCAGAGAGGAGGGGCACCATGATGAGCGTACAATCTTGAAGGTCAGTCCATGATTGGTCTGCACCTGGACGGAGTAAAAATACAGAGAGCAACATCAGTTCCATCATCATTGAATCACCAGTGAAGGAAAAAGGATCAACATCCTAATCAAAATGCAGACCAGTAGGAAGGAAGATGGAGGTCAACAGATTGGTTCAGGTGATCATTGTTGAGGGAAAATAAATTGGACTGAGCAGCGTGAAGCAGCGTTCGTCTTCCTGTTTGCTGGCTTCAAATGTTTACAATCCTTTCCATCGGGTGAATCCTCACAGGCCACTCTGCTTTGTGAGGAGGTGACCACACTATACATTTCATGGAGTTTCGTCATCTGGCAAGAAAGCCTGATTGAAGTGAAACACCATTATGTTCTGTCGATTATACTCACGACAGGTTTATATTTAGTTACTACGACTCCTGGTGAATGTTTTTGGTACTACACTCATGACTGGTGAACTACATTTTCAAAGGCCAAACGGGAAACGCAAATCACTAATTTCTCCTTTAAAATGCATGTACAAATGACAAAATTGTAGTGGAAGAGCTGACACAAGCTTAGATCTGTAAATGTAAATTTTTGTCCCTCCAGTCATATCACACACGACACAGGAACCAATAGATGTATGTTTACACAATTGAGACACTTTAAAAGTTGGACAAGTTTGTGCTTTCACATCAAAGTGAGAAGCTCCCAGGTTCACAAAGATATGGCTTCTCTCCAAGTTGGCTTCACTTGTTCTCTTCATGCATCAGTGTGTTTTCTTGAGGTACTTCAGTTTCCTCCTGTTCAAAAACACAATAATAAGGTTCGTTGCTGATTCTGAGTTGTCAGCAGAACAAAAACATGGTGATCTGTCCCAGGTGTCAGCTACTTCTGTTCCATGTCACTTGGAATTGGCTCCATTACTTCTGGAAAAACGTTGTAGAAGATCATTGAACAACGAGGTTGTAAGAGTTTTAACAGGCACCTTTTTCTGACCAGTCTCCAAGAAAACAAGCTGTTGGGATGAAAAGGTGGATGTGTGGCTGTATCAGTGCTGGTCTACATCCTCTACCTACTGCTGCCTTTAATTCATTCATTCATTTTACTTTTTTCTTTGGTTGTTCTGCTGGAAACAGCAGTCACCCTGTAATGTCATTGCTTATAGTTGAGACATTAAAAACTAAACAGTCTCCAACTCTGTAATCTGGACAACTACTGTTCTTTACATGCAGACGGAGTTTATCAGTTGGTATAGTCTGAGGGGACTTATACTGTATTTACAGACTTCAACTTTCTGTCTCAGATTCTTGGTGATGAAACCTCTCAAGTGATACCCTGCAGTGTTTTAGCATGCATCATAAACTCTCTGTTCTCCTCTCAGAGTGGAAACTCTTGAGTCATTCTCTGCCCGCTGTCGTTCTCGTCAGTCTGAAGATTGCTGCCAGCAATGCAGTGCTCTCACTAAGAGAAGCTCACCGCAGTTCTCTGGCACCGGAAGGCCCACAAAGCAATGGAGTCATACGCATTACATCATCTCGCAGGCATGTGCAAACAAACCGAGAAACTGGATGTGATTAGAGGGTACATATGGACCCCACCCAGAGTTCCTCCTAACCAAAAGGCCCACATGACAGTCAGGAAGATTACATTTGAAAATGAGACCTGGAATGTCAGAGTTCATGGAAAATCTCAATCGTTACGCACAGACTTGGACGTTTTTGCTCTGGAATGGGGCCCAATTCAGGCAGAGTATTGGACAGTTTGTGGACTGCTTCCAGAAAAATTTAGCCTTTTATTTTTGTTTTTCTTCTTAGAAGTGGCGACATGTCTCTGCATCAACTGGAACACAGTTTGTACATCCAGTGATTATCAACCTGAGAACAGTTAGTGAAGTCTGTCTTGTTGAAACACAGCGGTGCCAAATTTCTCGGTCATTATATGTTTGAATTGTACTATCACTCTGAATTATACCCGACATCACGTGTATCTGCCAATGTGCATGATTGAAAGTCAGTGTTGGGGAGCAAAAAGAACAGTGGTAACCAAACGTTTTCACCTCTAAGAAAGGCTGTGGATGACTTGTAAAGCCTCTCATTGGACAGAACAGTGCAGGGAAGCTAACGACTGGTAGAATGACATACTTGCCTGGTATGATCTAGATTGTAGAGTGTCATCTTCTAGACTTCCTTTGAATCTGTGATCTCAGGGTAACCTTCAGAAGTGTCCCAGACACCAGGTTGGGAACCTAGAGGAAGTGAAGCTGCATGTCCAGATCCAGCCGCCTGGAGTGATTGTCTACATGTGTCTGCAAGAAGCGAGTCACTCGAGTTGCGGGTCACATTCAGGATGAGGTTGCACACATCTGAGGGTCTTGACCATTTGTCCTGAGAGACTGATTGAGTTTGAACTTGCAGCTATTATTTCACTTTGAGCAAAAGAGGAACTCTGAGGAAAACTTTATTGGGTCATTGAATGTTGACAGCAAAACATAAAAAAAGTAAAATGTTCTCTTTAGCTACCATCAAACTTGAAAAAACACTGAGCAGATTTCCATACATTAACTAGACTATCAAAATCCTTTTGAACCCCTTTACTTTCCTTTAATTTTGTCTGTTTCTACGGTGAATAACACCCAGTGGAAAAAAACACAAGTATGCAGTTATTTAGTGGCTAAATCGCTCAAGTGAAAAACTAAAGATATAAGTTAAGGTCTGTCAAAGAATCACAGCAAAACTTAGCAAAACACCAATGTTAGAAAAATGATTGAAACAAATTGGTTGTGCTGTATCACAGAAGTCTGTACAAATGCAACTCAATTTACAATCTGATGACTAGATACTTCAAAAAGTGTACCTACGCTCTGTTCTTGTCAAACTTCCTGCTTAAAGTTTCTGCATCCAATGTAAAGTATAGCTTAAGTCTGAAACACGTTAAAAACACTATTGATCAAAAAAGAACAATAGGAAATAAATAGAAACTGAAAATAGCAATTTTATAATGAATTTTTTCTTTTCAAAGTGTCACTGGTGCTTAGGGGGTGAAATAAAACTATGACCAACATTGTGCTCAGTAATATAACCATACACAAGACATTCAGCAGTCTAAAGATACAATTGTTTAAGGCCGGTTCATGAAAATTGTAGAATTTTTTTGGGGCAAAAAATGGTCACATTGTGTAAGTATAAACATTTATTGTTTACTTACATTCAGCAGTGCATTTTACCAGTCTTGTGGTACCATAATAAATCAGAATGCATATTTCTTGGTCAACACCTGGGTTTTGTTTGACTGTACAAATAAACCTCAGCAGTGATAGGTAGAACATATGGTGCACACACAGCAATGTCTGTGTGTGTGTGCACTATAAACTTGAGATGGTATTGTACAGTTAATATTTCTCTTAAAAGACAAAAAAAGTTATATTCAGGCTCAAGACCAAGAGCAGGATTTTGAACCAACTGTCCACCAGAAACACAGAAGACTGTAAAAATAAAGGCTCAGAGAAGAAACACCAGCAGATTGGTTCACATGAAAAAAATGTACACTGAGCAAAACCTAAAGTACGACTCTTGTCCAGGGAATGTGAAGCTCGTGATTTTGATAACTGCATACATGGCACTCACAAGTCAAAACTTCATGCCAGCATATTGTTGTAATTACACACCGACAAGTGTCAAGAAGCCCCCGAAGCGGTCTTGTTTTACCCTCCTCCAGTAGGTGATTGGTGCAAATGAAGCTCAGTTTGATGAATTACATGCAGCACGCTGTCATGATTGTTACACAACACTGACATACACGTGTCAAAACAATGTGTGTGTGGTTAAGAGGGAAGTGAGGTCAAATTCAACACTTTCACATGTGGAAAATCTCAAGAAGTTGCGACTTGAGAAATAAGTTTCACAAAACTTATCTGCAAATCGCTTCCTGTTATCTAAAAAAAGTCATTCTGCCCTTAAAAACCCACAAAATTGAAGAAACATGAATGTAATGGCACAGTGATGATGACGAACAAACTTCTGTTGTGATGAAGCAAAAACCTGAGGCAGGAATCAATTAGGTCCGATACTGATACACCGTGTGTGTTGGTCTTTGGCGGGGTGAAGCATGGAATGAACTAATTTACAATCACCTCAAATCAGCTCACAGCCAGTTTACAGAATTTTAGTTCAGACTCCAGTTAGTATTACGTTCCTCTCAATCCACATGCCACCTTTTATTAGATGTAGATTATCAAAGCATTCCTAATAATCTCCAGTAGGAATATCAGTGTTCAACACAAATCAAATATCAAATTTGAACCGTATCAAAATAAGAGCTTTAATTAGGATAAAAGAGAAAAGAGCAAGATGTCATCAGCAGGTTTTGAAGCTGAACATTTACAGGGGCCCCAATGGCAGCCACATTAAGAAAAATGACATTTATTTCCTTGACAACATTTAAGATGGAGCAGTATTAATAACAAAGAAGAAATCATTTCAACCTTCTTCTGCACACTAACGAGATAAATTGTACTTTGGCTTTATTTTACCTTGACAAGACGCCACCAATGACTACAAATTTGGCCCAGAAGAAACTAGGAGACGTCTTTCTCACAATAACCAATTCCATACCTGTTGGATAGCTATGCTGGATATACAAGGCAACTCCAGAAAGCAACACCTGCAACACTGTTGGATTTACACATAAGCTAACAGGTGTACACTCAGACAGGCTTTGTAGGCTTGTTGTCATTGATAAGTGAAACCATTGTGTTCTCCCTGAACCTGCTTCAGTTTAAATAGCATCACTGCCTGAAGCTCAAGGCTGAAGGAAAACCTGTAGGATTTGTTTCCATCCTTCACATGAGACTTTGTACGAGTTTAATGCACCAAATATACATGAAGCTTTGACCTCAGCAGTCAACAAGAGGATATAAAAGGTTCTTAAAGATAGTTACTGTTTGAACAAAGCATTGTTTTTGTTTTTCTGGGTACTTGGTAATGTTCATGATTAGTTCTCATGATTATAACATTGTCTAGAAAGAAAACATGTAAAAAGTTGGGACAGATCATACAAAGGCTAAAAGGAGCAGCCGAAATGAAATGACTAAAAAACTAACGCGATTCTAACCTTCAACAACACAACAATAGACAAAGGTAGAGACGTATATATGGGAGAGGGCAATTCCAGTTATTTCCTTTCTTCTTGGGTGTATGTTCTGATCGAGCATGCCTTGCCCAGGAGTTTGGCACAGGACTAAGAGTTTCCACACGGTGAGATGAAAGCAGGGCATTGGCTGAAATTATTCCACAAGATGAGATGAAAAACAGTATGAGCTGGGGGACGAGGTGGGCCCGCTCTCTACAAGTCCCCTTCCACTCGCCTCCTGCGGACTGGAGAGAAGATGCAGCATTCAATTTTAGCTGGAAACATGAACAAGCCTGTCAATGTTTAACACGCATGTGCCTGTTAGTTGATGGTGAAAACACAAACTCAGTCATCGAGACAATGCAGTAAAAGTGTCCCCCTAAAAAACTGTGCATCAGCATGCACGGTGAGATGTTTCCACGCTCAGTGATCACACCAGTGGCCAGACTTTTGTTGCAGTTAATATGCAAATCAATTGCTGTAACAGAAATCACTGTTGTTATTAATGCACAGACACACTAATGAGCCACACCCATGCACCAGACCTTTGCTACCACAGCTTTGACAGGAGGCAGAGCTAAAAGAGACAGTGGAAGCCATGACTGTTGACTAACATCTTGCTTGGCAATAAAATCAAAAAAGGAAATACATCAGGTGTGTCATGGCACTGCCATGGGACCAAGTACCAGCTGCAACGAAATGTGGGTGGAAACTATCCATCCAGTGTGCCAGGAACAATTTATCACTGGTGTGTGTGTGTGTGTGTGTGTGTGTGTGTGTATGTGTATGTGTATGTGTATGTGTGTGTGTGTGTGTGTGTGTGTGTGTGTGCGCGTGCGCGCGTGTGTCTCAGTCATACCCAGGTCGTTGTTCTTGGTAATGGCTGCAGCAGCTCTGGACCGGGGCCCTTGCTGGGTGAAGTGGTAGCCAAACTTCACGATGCTGCTGTTCTCTTCCAACATCTTTGCGATCTCCATTTCTGCAGTCGTACCCAACTGCTGCCTCTGAAGTGCACAAATGTGGAGAAAAGCCAAAATCTGTTTGTCAGAGTCAAAAAGTAATTTGGAAATATGGCAGAAAAGTCTGAGACTCAGGTTGAGGAAAGGAAAAATGAAGGTTGGAATTTAGTTCTCTTTTTCTTTTCTGCTTGAAAATCTCAAACTTTGTGTTTTACTTGTTTTGTTGTTTTTTATTCAGCTTTTCCTTCTTTCAGCTACAAAGAACTAACATATTCAAACAGTGAAAACATAATCCCAGAGTAAAATGGGTTTGTTTGAAAGAGAAATGCTCAGATAGCCTTTCACCACCAGCCTCAATCTCATTCATGTCAACAAAACGATTCATGAATTACAGTGAACCCTCGCTACATCGTGGTTCACCTTTCGCAGCTTTGTGGACTTTTAGACTTTTTTATCCTTTTTTCCAGTGCATGAACGCACATCATGTTCTGCGTCCTGATTGGCTAAGGGACTGTAGGCCAATGTCAATCAGTCTCCTCCCTCTGTTCTGTCCAGGACAGAACGCGTTCGGCTCGGTAAATTTACATGTCTGCAAAGTTCCTCCAGGAAAAAAACTTGCAATGTGGACGAAATGTTCTGCACAGACAGGCAGCAGCGGACGTGCCCAAAAGGCAGGAAGATGCTCACGATGGCAGAGAAAGTTAAACTTCTGGACAAGCTAAAGGAAGCTAGAAGCTACGTGGATGCAGGGCGCCGTTATGGAACACAGCACTGCTTAATAATTGTAAATAATAAAGATTATACTTTGCTGATTTCACCTATCGCGGGATCTTTTTGGAACGTGGCCCCCGCGATAAACGAGGGTTCACTGGACATCCTTTAGTTTGTTTGACAGCACATCAACCCTAACCCTAACCCTGCAACAGTCTGTACCTGGTTATCTATCTTGATTTCTGTTAGCACGTCGTTGTCCCGCAGTGCGTCAACCAGAGCTTGCACCCCATTGCCCGTGATGAAGTTGGACTCCATGTTTAAACTCCGCAACGTCTTGTTCTCCCGCAGCATGTCACTGAACGCCTGGGAGGAGGAGGAAAGAAGGCAATGTGTTAATGTCGTGTTGAGTATGAACAGAACCATTAAAAGCCCCCAAAACAAGAGCCCTCCCTCACCACAGCGATGGGGTCATTGCTCCGTGTTGCTGCCAGACTGAACTTCTTGATGTGCGTGTTCTTCTCCATGGCTTTGGCGAAGTCCTTCAGTGTGGGAATGGGAATGTTCTGAGAAATGACCAATAACAGGTTACGGTTGGCCCCAGCATTGTCAACCACAAACTCACACACTCTCTGAAAGGTGCTTCTGTGTACCTTAATGTTGTTTAGGTTGACTTCTGTCAAGGAGCTGTCATTGTTCTTTATCCTCTGCAGAGTCTCTTCTACATTCGTGGGATTGGGAGGCTCATCGAAAACAGGGTTCATCTTCTCCCCTTTGATCACGTCTGAAAGAGACACACAAGCAGAACTCATTGGTTTGGCTGCGGCTCCACAGGCAGCGAAGTGACTCATTCTTGTTGGTACTCACTGTTGTATGACTCTTTACTTCCAGTCCCATCGTATGTCTGACTGCTGGTGACCAGCGTATGAACACCCAGAATCGCTGCAAACAAGAAGGAACCACACTGATCTGATGTCCTCAATTCAGGAACAGATGTTTCGGGAGTTTTTACAAAATATTCAGGAGAAAAATACGGACATCACCGAAAGTCTTTCTTGGGTAACTGTATTTTCTGAGATCATGTTTCCTACTTTTTTGTTATCAGTTACAACCTAATGGATTTCTTTTAGATGGGCCTGTATATTCAAATATATTGTGTATGTACAGTGTGACAGATATCACCTGGATATGTATGTTAGAAAACGTTTGCTTTGAACAGAAAGCATCTTATTATGGCAAATTGAAGTGTTACCTTGATTCCCAAAGAGAAACAACTGAAATGAAAAGAGGTTGCTTACACAGTGTGCAGCAGCAACAATGTTCCTCTCCATTTATTTTCACCTCCACTTCGAATTTTTTGTGTAATGGCTTCTACAGTTCTACAGGTTCATTCAGCAGACGCTTTGTGCAAAGCAGCATACAACACAAGCAGGAATTTAGATGGTAGGAGGAGCTTTAATCAGAGCGACAAAGTGCTGAAGTTTGGTGATTTAGCCGCAGGAGCTTCATCAAGTGCCCCCCCCCCCGTCCTTTTTTTTTTTTTTTAACAATGGCGACAGCGATTAAAACTAACAATCCAGATTCTATGAACTACAACATTTAACGTACATATTCAGCGTGGTCAGTGCAAAATATTTGATCTTTATAATCCTTCTTTCCTGCCAACAAGGAGAAGAGTCACATTAAGCCCCAAAGTGTTCCCTGAACGGGTGAGTCTTCAGAGGTCTTTTAAAACTAGACAGGGACTCTGCAGAGCGTATGGTGTTGGGTAGCTCCTCCCACCATTTAGGGGCTGCAGAGGAGAAGAGCCGTGCTAGAGATTTAGAGCGACGCTAGGCTGGGAGCACCAGGCGTCTTTCACAGGTGGAGCATAATGTTGGAGAGGGAGTGTAGATCTGGAGGAGAGAATCCAGGTAGGCTGGAGCCATTTTTGTTGCAGCTTTGTAAGTCAGAAGAAGAGTTTTGAATGAGCTTTCAAACAGCAGATGTGAACTTTTTAACAACCACTCATTGTTACCTGCTAGATCACACAGTTCTGTGTCTGTAGCACTGGACAAAGCTTCCTCCAGTTCTGGATCCAGGGTCGTGACTTCTTCCTGACGTGTTTCTATTGGCTTCTGCTTGGGAACAAAGACTTTACCTGAAAGAGAACAGTAGCAACAATTTTAGTTAGACTTCAAAGCCGAGTTAAAAACATGTTTGGGTTTTTTTTTTTTTTTTTTTTTTTAAAAGAAAGGGATTAAAGCTGTTACAGAACCTAACCCTAACTTCCTCAACACATACGTCCAGCTGTTGGTCGATGGGAATCAGTATTTGGTTGCAGCCATTCTGAATACCTTGCAGTCACAAGACAACACCACTGCTCACAATCAACTTGTGTTTTCCCTAACTTAGAGTTTCTAACACTGAAGAGGTGTTAGAGTGTGAAGCGTGAAGAAAAAGAGCTTGTAATGTCACACATTTTTCTTATCAACTGAATACAGAAGGGAGGTGACAGACCACAATTTTCCCCCCCAAAAAAGTGTCAATGAAGAGGAAACATTTGAGAGAAGGCTTGTTGGTTTGAGGGACAGAAGTGTGCTGTAGAACTGAAGACCACCCCCCTCCTGTTTTACACCACATTCCATGAATATCCACAACTCGGACAAGCTGAACTTGGGCCAGCCATTTCTGTGTGATGGCTTTGGAATCGCCATGGTAACCAGTGGCAGACAAAAAAAAGGAAGCACACAGGAAGCTGGGATCAATTACTGCAGTCCGAATCCAAACAAAAAAACAACACACAGCACAGCACAGCACAGCGAAACCATCCACTGGGTGCTATTAGGACCCTCTCTACAAGTCAAACCCCTTCATTTAAACACCCCAACGTCGGACCCCCCCTCCAAAGTACTCAGTCTAGCCTCTCAAACTATTCAAACTGGTCCCCTGTGGAGGGTCTGGCACTTCCTGAAAGCCAGTAAATGGAAAATACAGTCATCAGGCTGCATCCTGTGCCAGTCTCTGCTGCAACCAGGAGAAAAAACTAAGGCAACACAGACAGCGTGTCATGTGTGAGCCCACAGGAGCACATCTCAGCAATTAACAATGATCACATTTGATTACAACACTGAGCATGTAAAAAAATGTGCTGAACACATGTGTAGTCCACACTGACAAAATAATCTTTCAAAGACTAGACTAGCAGGGAGTTCAGAAAACACAACCTAACAATTAGGACGTCAAACATCTACAGAGACCAATGCTTTTTATAGCTCAGACTAACTCCCACTCAGTGAAGTTCCATTGTGCAAAACACACTGAAAGTGATGGGCTCACCATTGCCCAGCATCGGAACAAATGATGAAACACAATATAAAATACAATGTTTACAAAACAAGATGATAGACTTCTTGTCACAAGGGAACTGATCTTTTTTCAAACTGAACTAAATAAATAGAGGGAAAAAGGCCTTATTTCTCAGATCTGCGCTCCATTTTTGTGTCTATCAGTGTGCTGCATAAGAAATACCACATCTGTTCGAAGGGACTGAATAAGGCATGCAAGTCTTTTGGATTATTTACAAAAAGAGATCTCAAACCCTTGACAGGCTAAATTGTGATCATATGAGAAGGTTCAGACACAGAGAAAAATACACTGCAGGTAATTAGGAACTGTTCCCAGTTCAGGAGAAACTCGTCTGTGAACAAACATTATTGTTCATAATAAGCTTAAGGTTTTTACTCAGAATAAACGCATCCGAGCCTGAGGCGACATCAGCGTCACATTTTGGTGAGGTAATGAAAAGCAGGAAGTAAAAGCTATGATGTAATGCAGCAGTCGTCTCAAACCCAAACCCCTCAGAGATGAAGCTTTTAATACAGCTCCAGCAGAAAATGCAGAACTTCTATTTATTTGCTTTGCAGATTCTTTTCATGACTTTGCTTTCACAGATTCTGCACAAAAGGCTTGAAAAAAGTAAGAAAACAGTTGCATCATGAAGTTACAGCCCTGAAATTGCAATTCTTGAAGTACAACTTTTTTGCCTTTGCTCTGCTCACTTTTATGCTCACATAATTTTTGTACATAACATTGCTCCTCCATACAATATCAAACTCTGCAGAACAATTCAAGTAGACTCCATTTGAGATACTTGAGTTTTTTTTTTTTTTTTAGCTATTCAGCATCAATAATCCCGTCTAGTTCAACAGTAGGACTTCAATTCAGTTTTTCACGAGAAAATTGTTGCTACAAACCCAAGAAAACTTTTGAACTCCCTCGAAGGTAATGAAGATTACTCAATTAGTTGCCAGAATAATTGATCGAATACTCGTTTACTAAAATAATCGATAGCTGCAGCCGTAATTGCTCTTTCCTTTGGAAACTGAACCGATAAATTAAAAGTCTACAAATCAAGATAAGCTGGTGCGTTCAAAACACTTAATTCCTGTTCTGCCTCCAAACCTTTTATTCCTTCCTCATCTTGCCCTCGGTAGAGTTAAAGCTCTGAGTATCTTCAGGTACCGTGTTGGGACAGGAAAAAGATGTACAGACCTTTTTTCTCTCCAGTAAACGGCACTATGTCATCTCTGTCCTTGTACTCCATTGCTTCCTTCTCCAGGTACTTGAGAAGATTTTCCCGATCAAATGTTCCTGTGGCCGCCTTGGAAGTTTGGTCCTTCTGGCGTAGTCCCGCTGGGAGAAGAGCATTCTGGGAAGATAAGGAGTCACACTGGATGTAAATTATAATGTACTCACTCAAGAATGTATGAGCCATGAAACAATGGTAAGTCTTCAAATGCATTTTGTTGAAATCTCCCCCCACCCTAAAAAAAAAAAGCTGTAGGTGTTTCAGAGCCTCATGTGAATGAAGATAAATTACAGGCTACTCATACCAGGAAGGAGTGAATGGGAAGCCCAGTTTAATATGAAATATGGCTTATCAGACAAACGTAACAATGCATCAAGTTGTGAACCTTTGGCTGTAAGGGGATGAAAGCTCAATTGTGAACCAGGACATGAGGTGAACTACAAAATCTGTCAAGGTTGATTGTGAATGTAGGAGCTTCTGAAAGCTTTCCTGGAAGTTTTACTTTGTATATTAACTGACTTGGGATTGAAAAATATAGATTTTCCCGTTGCTGTACACCACTTCCTGTTGATTCTGTCATTTCTGCCACTCAGTTGAGATGGATTTTAAATGGGAGCATTTATATCACTCTGCTCCACAACCAGTTCTTTTTCCAGATAGAATGCTTCAATTGTTTGCATGTCACAGAGAAGTGCTATGGGAAAAAAACATTTATTAGTCATTGAACTTCGTCAGTCAAATGTAAAAATGTCAATATGATACAATATCCTCATGAGATCCTTTTAAGATCAGTACATTTGTTTGCTGACAGTCTATGTAGACCTCCAGTAGGATGCATCGTTTGCACTGTGTTTGTGAGGAGAGAGTACATAATGGTCCTCTATGACATGGAAGGGTTGCTGCCAGTGAACAAGGTCATAAACTGGAGTTTAGATACTGAAAATCTTAAACAGTAGCAAAACAGTAGCAATCCCGACAAAGGCTTCATTATAAAGTGAAACTTGGCAATTTTCAAAGCCTCCCAGTGCTACTTCCTCCCCCCACAGTTCCTTCAGCTCTCATGAGTACTGACCTCCGGGTCCATCTCTTCAAGGGCCGTCTCCAGCTGCTTGAGCTCGTCTGCGGACAGTTTATTGAGGATTTCATCTTCATCAAGATCCTTATACTTTTCCAGATCCTTCTTGAACGACAAAGCCATGGTGCCGGCTAAAGCTCACAACACAACACCAGACAACAGATCACAGCCGCACTGTCTCTTCTTGGGGTTCCTGCTCCACAAAGTGGCGCTGCCTGAACAAAACATGAAGAAAACATTTTGATCAGAGATGGTGCAGGAAAGCCTACAGATGTCTCAGGGGAAAACAATGAAATGTTGTCATGCACACTCATCTGATCTCAGTTAAACAGTGCTTGAATACAGCCGGTCTGTAAAACGAGACCTTGCAATGACACAACAGTCACACAGCTGAAACAATAGTGGTTCATTCTCAGGCTCTGACAAATATCTGACCTCTCTCAAAACACGAGCCTTTGTGCTCAGAAGTTTAAAAAGCACAATCGCATAAAAAGATTAAAACATCCTTTGCTGAATGATTGTAATGTGCATTGCTCTTTTGAGCCATAAGTACCTTTGATCCATGTTTGGTTTGGAATTCATGTCTTAATCCTAATTTCTGCGAGAAATTTGTGAATGCATGTATGTTGTTTTCAAAGATCAAATACAAGATATGAATAATATCTAGTTTCTGCCATGCCTTACAGTTGATTAAAATCTATTAATTAAATTGTGCATGACATAAAGAATAGCCCTAGTTATTATTTGTGCATGAAATAAAAAAACAACGACAATAATAATAACAACAGTAACAATAACAACAACAATAATAATAATTGTGTATTCTGCAGTATCCATCATGTTTAGAGGCACCAGGAGAGATTGTACTATTACTTGTAAATCTATCAGGTGGTGCACCAATCAAAGAGGCCCTGCTTCATAGTGGAATGACATAAGATTGGGGGAATCCTAATCTCACTTCACTCACGTCAACAGCAGAGACCCTGAACTCTGCGACAGCTTGGTGCTTTAGGATTCCATGACCACATTCTGCTATTTCCCTGAAGTTGCCTGTTTGACCTCTGGTTCAGATCATTCCCTGAGTGGTCGAACAACATCCTCACTCATGCTATTTGGTTCTTTGTCTTAACAATCCAACTCTGTTGTGGGCTAATTTGTTCCCTTACCTCCCCTATCAGTCCAGTATGACTAAACACATTTATTTTGGAAACGATTAGGAGAGTCTTAGCGAGGGGCAGAGAGCCAGCAGTTGAGGCTGGTCTAAAACGTCAGCACGAATGACTTTCACGGAAGCGTGAGAAAATAATGGTCAACAGGAATGATCTCACCCAAAGTTTCCAACAGTGCTCAACACACAGAAAAAAAATGTCCATGTAAATGCTTTCTGACGGGCAACAGTCTTGCTGCAGGATTTTATTACTGCTGACAGTGAGGAAAGAACATCAGGCATTTGAGCAACAGCTAAGCTAAGCCAACATTTCCCAGCAAGTGATCCAAAACAAAGAGTACTGAAATGAGTTTCAACCTGAATACAACAGGGAACATTATCGGAACAAAATACAACACTGGAAAAGAATTAAAGATAGAGAAAAACCACAAGTGAAACGCTGATTTGATAAAACACATATACGCACTAAGATAAAGTGTTACAGATACACACAAGTCAAAACACACACACACACACACACACACACACACACAGTCTCTTGTGACAAAATTCAGCTCGAAAATCACTCAGTTTGCCACATTTTCCAAGCTTCTTCCACTTTCCAATTTGCTCCCATTATTCACTTTTAGAAAAGAAATCACCGT
>JAUESF010000001.1:19797860-19817873 GCA_032274765.1 Malacoctenus tetranemus | reverse complement strand
AACGCCCAGTTTTATCTCTGACCCCACGCAAACAAAATCCAATCACATCCAACAGCAGCACGCAGCTGCTACCTGCCGGAGCCTCAATCATTCCTGCTGGGAATATCCCCAGAATTTGGTCTTTTGTCTGAGAGGGAAAAAAGCGGGTTAAACAGGTTACGTCACGCCGCAGAGAGGACAGCTCGTACCCCAAACACACACAGACAAACACACTCAGACAAACACAGTCAGACACACTCACGAAGACACACACACTCAGACACACACAGAGCCCTGTAGGTCTTGGGATGCTGCACTCACAGATGGTGAGAGGATAGGAAAGCAACGCGGGGGCAGATGGCCGTCGTCTCGGCGCTCTCGCTTTTTCTTACTTCCACGAAGCGCCGCAATGTAAAGACGCCGAGTGAACGGGTCAGAGACGGAACATCTGCAGCTCTGTGCACTCGTCGCTCCTTAAGTTCAGCGCCTCAATACTTTATTCTTCCCTTTTTTCGTTTGGTCACATGATCCGGTGGTTCCCCAGAGGAATAAATGAACTAGCAGCCTCTCTGTGCAGCAGGTTTGAATCTGGGTGAACTTCTGCAAGAATCCTCATGAAATACTTTTGGATGACGACCAAAATGTAACCACCAGTTTCTCGTACGACCTTTGACCCGTCCTGCAAAATTCATACAAATCTGTTGAGAGCGTTTTGTGTCACACTGGAAACAAGCAAACAAACAAAAAGACGATCCAAAGCTCCGCCCCCTTCAAAACCTTTCTGCTCTTTCGGAGCTGATTGGTGGACGGAGGCGGACTTGTTGCTGCACTCCAGGCCTGTCATCATTACTCACTCTCGGCAGACACTGTCCTCGTCTCTGCTCCGAAACAACTAGTACATCACCCAGTAAACAAAGTGAGCAGGTCAGTTCCAGGCCAGTGGCTGCTGCTGCTGCTGCTGCTGCTGCTGCTGCTGCTGCTGCTGCTGCTGCTGCTGCTGCTGCTGCTGCTGCTGCTGCATTGCGTAACCGCGCTGTCACGTCCGGCTCACGCTCCCCTCCTACAGTAAAAGTGTCACACAGCTGACTGATGGCCCGCCCGTCCCCCCCCTCTCGCGGACGTGACAGTCATACGGGAGCGAGCGCAGAGTGGGTCCCTCGCTTGGCCCGTCTCGCCGCTGCTGACGCAGGAAGTGAGACGTCCCGGCTCCAAAACGCTGCCGGATGAGACATCCAGTTCACTTTGAGTTAATGGCTGAGAGGGAGCAGGGGCGGAGCTTTGGGAGGGGGAGGGGGTGCTGTGGGGGCAGGTGTGTTGGCGGTCACTGTTTGAAAGGGTCCGGTTATGTTAGAAAGCCACCGCCCCCTCCAATCCGACACTGATGTGTTCCCTTGAAGAGGAGGAGGAGGCCCGTTCCCAATCGTACGAGCAGGTGCTCGTCTCATCCTGTGAGTTACCACCCTGACGTGTGACTGCAGGACGTAAACATGCCTCCTCCTGCACCGACTGGGGTGGTGGGGTGGAGTGGGGTGGGGGAGCACAATCACAGCAGGGAAAGTGACCCTTTCTCCACTCAGGCCTCTTTCACAACACTGCGAAATACCTGACGTGCGTGTCTGACGAGAGCACCGTGTGTAACTGGCGTGCGTGCCTCCCATGTGGGTCGAACGGTGATTCGTGAGGGGGCACGACTTGCCCCCCCCCTCCGCCCTTCTTCCTGAGTGGCTGTGCACCTTGTATCGAGTCCAACGAGACACGCGGTTGTATAACGGGAGCGAGAAAGCCGAGGAAACCTCCGAGATTGGCATCAGCGCGTCTGATAGAGGGAAGGCCGGCTCAGAGAAGCCTTACGTAACGCTGTCAGGCGGCGCTCATTCAGGGTAATCAGTCATTAATTAATTAGTGGTATTCAACAAGTGAGCTCCAGCATGTAATGTATCGCTGCAGTGTTAGTTACAGCGAAGCCGCAGAGCAGCCGACTGCTCGGCTTCACGCGTCACACGTCTGCGATGTGACGGGCTGCGGCTCCAGATCGCTGATATTCAACCCGAGTTGTCACTGAACTAAAAAAACAACAACCAACATCAACATGTGCCAGCGAACGTCCCGCTCGCCCTCATACGTCCAATATTTTGATGACACACAGCTGGTCTGGTTTGAATATCAAACAAACACACACACTTCCTCACAATCCAAACATGCCAGTCAGCGGAGGTGCCAAGATCCACCATATGCCCAACAGATCAACAGAGAGCAGAGCGCAGCGCCGGCTGCCAGAAGGCGCCGTCTCACAAGGCGGCGAGAGAGAGAGCGAGGGAGAGAGAGGGAGAGAGAGAGGGAGAGAGAGAGAGAGGGAGAGAGAGAGGGAGAGTGAGCGGCCGACGTGCGACGCCGCTAGTGCGACGCAGCCCTGAAGGGGTTAAAAGGCAGTTTTGGGGGGAAACTGGGAAAGCGTCGGTGTCTCTGAGGAAATCAGCAGGAACTTTAATATCACAACTTCATTCAACCTTTATTTGAACATTTGAATTAAAAACAAATTCACATGTGACGCTTTTATATCCTGTGAAATGAAAAGATGTCAGCCGAGCAGCAGCACGCTGAATATGATGCTAAAGATCCCTTATGTAACTGTTTGTTCTCACATTATTGTAACATGTTTGGAAGCGTCGTCCGACATGAAAGTAACAATCTGTCAATTTAAAGATGATTAATGCAGAATGTGGAGTTCACCAGTGTCACGGCCGAACGTCAGACCTGCTTTAATCTCAAGATGGACTTTATGATCTCTTCTGCTTCTTACACAACAGATCTGCGAACAAGCAGAGAGGATTTAGAAAAAAAGAGAGGGAGAGAGAGAGAGAGAAAGGAGGGAAGGAGGGGTGAGAAACAGTGTCAGAGATAGACGGGGGAGAGGTGGTGGCAGTGGACCTCAGTGGCTCTGACACACTGACAGGGCCATGCCATACTCAGAGCAGTCTCCTCCCCTCGCTGCTCTGGCCTATATTAACTTTCCATGGAGCTCCACCTCACAACCGGAGGCACATGGAGTAGGATAACACACAGCCGAGGCTCTGAGGGAACGTTCACACACACACACACACACAGAGCGAGGGAGCGTGGACCGCAGCGAGGCTCTTCACCTGTCTCCTCCGCGGAGCGACACTTTGGGATATACGCAGGACGTTTCCTTTCCGGATGGACTACTGACGTCTCGGCCATGCTGCTCCGCTCGCTCCTGGAGAATGGCACCTTCGGTAAGAGACTTACAAACTTTAGAGCGACGTGGGAGGGGGGCAGGTTTAGTATTTTGGTTTTTAAATTCAAACAAAAAAGAGGTGAGAAGTCTAAAAAACAGGCGACAAGTCTTGTGTTTGAATGAAGTCTTCATGAATGGGACGCTCTGATGCTCTGTGAGGGTGAAAGAGTGACAGAGTGACACCGCGATGACCTGCAGAGGTAAACAGCACGTCCGCAACTGAGGGTGGGGGGGTCACGACTGAGAAACTCTGCACCCAGCGAGAGAGAGTCCAGGATGCCAGCGTTGCCGTGTGTGTAACACGTCGGCGTGTGTACGGACAACAAGCAGAGACGTTGTAGTCTCCAGTTAGACGCTTTGGGCTCAGACCTGAGGTCAGCCATTCGCCTCATGATGTAACACAGCCAGCGCGGAGCACAGGCTGTGATGACCCGGATCTGGGCTCATTGTTAAGCACATAAACATGAATAACAAAGGAGGAAGAGTTGCTTCTTTTATCCACAGTTATCACAGCAAGACGAGTAAAGCCTGATGTCAGCAGCTCTTTCTGACTTCACCTTCTGACCTGTATTTTGCGAGCAGCTCATCGCGCACACACGCAGGGCAGAGACAGACCGAGACAGAGATAGAGACCGAGACAGAGACAGAGACAGAGGCAGAGACAGAGACAGAGACAGAGACAGAGACAGAGACAGACGACTACATGATTCTGATGGTCCATTATGAGCTTTTATACGAGCAATCAGTGAGTTGCTGGAGAAGGAGCCGAGGCCAGTGGGGTCACACTGGAAATTTCAGACTGTCCCTCCTCAGCACTGATTTGTGGGAGATGTCAGGCGTCTTGGCGGCACGAAGGAGCTCCGGTTCAGCTCTCAGCGGGAGGACGTGGAGGTGGTGGTGGTGGTGGAGGGTGTTTTATTGGGGGGGGGGCTAAAAAATGTCCTCATCAGACAACATCTGCTGAAGTGAAGCGCCTGCGAGCAAACAAACAGTGGCGCTGCCGCCTTGACCTCTGACCTCGGAGCGGAAAGGAAGAAATCAAACGTGTTTTCGAATCAACCTGTCACTTTAACAACATTTACTCAGCTGCTCGTCTCTCTAATAATACAGAGTGAATTCCCTGGATAACAGGCTGGTGATAAAGCCGATATTCACTCAGTAACTCTGTGATTTCCTCTCATATAGGATTAAAAATAATGCCTCTGAGGGATTAATGGCATCTCCTTCCTCTCTATTGCTTTGGAAACAACAAATCACTTAAAGCAACAGATCATCAGGGACATTTAAATTGCATAGGCTCCTCTTACGTAACCGCTGGAGCACTGATGCCAAACGCAATCATAAACACCGCCATAGATAAAAATAGGACCATCTTTGGAGGAGGGAAGCCTTCACCTAGCGCTTCTCTCCCTCCGCGTAGAGAGAGAGAGAGAGAGAGAGAGAGAGAGAGAGAGAGAGAGAGAGAGAGAGAGAGAGCTGCTCCCCGGCTGTGTCGCATCACGTTTAGTCCGCATGCAGTCTCTGCTCTCCATCGCAGAGCCCATCCCGGCCTGTGAGAGGCATCTGCATTCTCGGACACATGGCTCCCCACATGGTCTGCCTGCGGATGCTGATGTAGACTGCTGCGGCTCCTCAGTGCTGCTGCTGCTGCTGCCCGCCCACCCTCACTCATCCACGCACCGCATCCAGAGGACGAGGCGCTGAGGGGCAAAGGAGGAGAGCCGTATCTCCCCCCTTTATCTCTCCCTCTGCCTTCATTTCGGGACTCCGTTTCGCTCTTGAAGATGCGCCGTGAGGGCGGATCGTGAGGAGAAAATAACAAGCCAGCGCATCTCGGTGCCAGATGGACTTTCTAAATCCGCAAGCCGCAGTGAGTGTGACCTGTTCAGGGGATTTCTCCCTCACTGACACGACTAATGCAACACTGCGTGCCATAATCCGAAAACAACCTTAATTCCAATCAAAGGGAAATAAACAAAGCGGGAGAAGCAAATAGCCTAATGCAGCAACCCTGAAACAACAGATTAGGCAGCGGAAAAAACAGACTGTCGCCAGACTTGTTGTCATCGCACGGGAGGCTGGCTGCCTTCAAATGTTGATCATAGATGTAGAAAAAAAGAAAATAGATTAAAACAAACACTGATGTAAAAAAGCAAGGTAAAATGAGTCCCAATGGCAGCGGTCACTGGGAGTCACTCTACATGTCTACGCTTTTTTATGCCAAGTCATAAAATGTGATAGGCACGAGATGTCCGTGTGTTAATACGTGATGTGTTTTTTGTGCTTATAAGACGCATGTTGTCCTGGGATCGGTCCCAAACGTCCCAGATAAGTGTTTTTCCTGGCGCGGCGACAGCTGAACTTTGATTTTACTGTGTTGCGGTGAGGCGCAGTGGGAGACGTGCTCCTGGCGCGGTCACGTTTCCCGCTGGCCTTCCTCGCCGCCGCCGCCGCCGCCGCGGGGTCATCCTCTCTGCCGTAAACCCGTAAAACCGTGTTTTGAATCTGCCGCTGTCGCGTGATCAAAGTAATGTTTTGAATGACTCCTGATGCGTTCGATGACCGCTTGGAAATCCGAGAGCCGCGGCTGGCGCTGCTGGGAGCTTCACACCGAGAAAAAGATTCAACAAAGCAAAACAAAAACAAACCATCACGCCTCAGTGGTGCTATTAATAGCACCCCCACGCTGCCTCGCAACGATTCTTTATCTTTCTGTTACATATGCATTTATAAAACATATTGATCTGTTGTACAACTGTCCACAAATGAGACTGTCTAAACGCCAACGAAACACACTGAGAAGTATTAAGAATACTAAAGAAATCAAGTGGACATTGATTGTTTAACATCAAATTACGCTGCAGCAACTGAAACCTGATTCTCACACAGACTAAAGGACCTGGCAAACTATTCCCTGATTCAGTTACAACAAGAAAAAAAAGCTCAAAAGAATATAAATCAAAGCTGCACTCAGTTCTGAATTACTAAAAAATGTCTGAAATTTTAGTTTAAAGAATCCTCCTTTGTATTTTAGTGAGAGCATGTGGGCCTCATACTGATCGTTCACGTATCACATCCTGCAGCACGTGGGATTTATTAAAAGAAAATGAAACTAACAGGTTTACCCACAAACAAGTAATTCCTCATGCCCATCTCCAGTGACAGCGTGTGTATAAAATCACATTTCATTTCATTCATATCACAGAAATCTAAAAAAAAAAATCCCCGCTCAGCTGTGAGGTAGATCACCATTTGTGAAGGTAGCGGTGGAATTTCCGGCAGCCCCTGAAGGAGTTCCCGTGACGTCACGGCAGCCGTTCGTAGCTCAGCCCAGCCTAAATGGCGATTGCAACAGATCCGCAGAGCTCGAGGAGCGGAGCGCACTCAAACCTCATCCCGGGGTTGATTTAGCATTCAACCGATCCGATGACACGAATGAGAACCGTGAGTAACGCCTCGGCGGCCGTCGTGTATGTCCGATATGGACACTGGGTGTGTTTTGGCCGCGGACTCCGGCTGGTTTCGAGGGCTTTTGCCGACGTCGGCTTTGTGCCGCTTAGCAGCGTACCACGTAGTCGGAAGCCTCCGCCAACAACGGCTCCTTTGTTCGCGCTATCGGCGGATTTCCCCCTCAACGCTCGGGCTGACACTTACGGACCAGACGGCGAATCCAAATACTGGTTTTTCTATGTTAGTCCCCGGTGCTGTGGCTACGGACCGGCGGCCGTGGCGTTTGGTAAATTAGAGCCGGATTGAAGGAGCCGCGAGGAGCTCGCCGTCATGCTTCCATCGCTGGCTTTATTTTTCCGCCAGCCAGCCAGTCACAGTAGCCGGGGAAGGCCAAAGAAACGGGCCGTGCTACCACCGCTGGTCTAATGTGTGTCTGTATATACGCTGTGTGGTTCATACATACATGTGGATGTAGATCTTGGCTTGGACGTTTTCGTGTTATCTTATTTTTTTTTTTTACCGATACTCGGGAACCGGACCAGCGAGCGCCTGAAGCGGGCGGGGGAGGGGCTAGTTTCCCTTAATGACTCGTTGCTCAAAGTAAAGCCGGTGATCAGGACCGGTTCTTTAGTTTTGAGAAATCCCTCCTCATAAATCAGGCCTGATCGGAGCCATCAGCAGCCAGTCATTCAGTCTGAAACCTAAAGCACCTCCTTGTTTTAATCACAACGCGCTTTCCGGTGCCAGAACGACCCAGAAGTGTCTAATCTGTTTGTTTTTGTCCCCCTCCTGTTTCCTCTCCTCTTGTCTTTCAGGTTATATCCAAGTAAAATGGAGGATAGTTTTGATTGTGACTGTGGCGAGCTTGAGCCACCTGATCATTGAGGGTGCAACCTTACTTTAAAAAGACTCCAAGGCCAGACTCATTTCAGTTTTGTAGATCAGGTGACTCCATAGGAAAAGTTAAGATACAAGAAAGACAAAAAACAAAGAGACAACAGTCAAATATATTGTGCTTACAGGCGCGTTTCATATGAAGCTGCTCAGGACCAGTCGTACACTGAATGTATCTGCACTGTGAGGATGCAACTACGTGCTTTTCTAGTTTAACTAAACTTCAGTGCTTGTTAATTGGCCTCCACGTTCATTCCATTGCAGTCGATCAACACTAGTTTCGCTGTTTAATCCAACTCGGTCGGTTTCGAAATGGCAAGAAAGTTGGATTACGCAGCGGTGCCCCGCATCTGACAGGGACGGCTGCACAGGGGGACCTGGTAGTCGTCTGTCCAGGGGTCAGTCAGCTCAGCCTCTGCAGCAGAGGAGGACCAGTCAGAACCCTCAGTTTGTGTTAAAGTCGGGTCTTTAAAAGGGCCCACCCCCCCGCGTTCTTACGTCAGACACAGCAAACGCTTGGTGTGACAGTTTATTCACAATTTCCCAAAAAAACCAAACTAAAAACTCGTCATGGCGGAGAAGTTCGAGTCCCTGATGAACATCCACGGCTTCGACCTGGGTTCGCGCTACATGGACTTGAAGCCTCTGGGCTACGGGGGCAACGGCCTGGTGTTCTCGGCGGTGGACACCGACTGTGACAAGCGCGTCGCCGTGAAGAAGATCATCCTGACGGACCCGCAGAGTGTGAAGCACGCCCTGCGGGAGATCAAGATCATCAGGCGCCTGGACCACGACAACATCGTTAAGGTGAGACCCGAGGCCCGGCGAGGTGGCGTCGCCTGCACCCGGGGCCGGAATGTCAACTGATGCTCCTCTCGGCCTCTCCAGGTGTTCGAGACGCTGGGCCCCAACGGCCGCAGGCTCACGGAGGACGTGGTGTCCCTGACCGAGGTCAACTCGGTCTACATTGTGCAGGAGTACATGGAGACGGACTTGTGTCAGCTGCTGGAGAGGGGCCTTTTGTCCGAGGGCCACGCTCGCCTCTTCATGTACCAGCTCCTCAGGGGCCTCAAGTACATCCACTCGGCCAACGTGCTGCACCGCGACCTGAAGCCCGCCAACCTCTTCGTCAACACGGAGGACCTGGTACTGAAGATCGGGGACTTCGGGCTGGCCCGCATCATGGACCCTCACTACTCCCACAAGGTAGGACGGACACCCGACTCGCTGCTTCTATTATTCATGGCCGCGTTTTGGATTCAGACGTCTGTCGGGTGTCGCGTGCGGCCGTTCTCGCCGGCTGAAGCCGAGTGTCCTGTTGCTCTCGCAGGAGATGTTTGTTGCTCAGTAATGCGCTGCTCCCCAGGGTGAGCCGCTGTGTGTTTTTTTTTTCACAAGGGGAAGTAAACACGGCAGGATGTGGTTCCTTTACGTAACGCCTGAGTTTCCCCTCTCAGGAGGTTGGAAAACAGAATGCTGGGAACCATTTCTGCCTCCATTTTGCCTCCTTGAGCACACAGCCAGAAGTGAAAACGAGTGTCGCCGCAAGAGTCGGTATCTAAATGAGCGCGCCTGTGATGATGTTGCTGAGTAAATATGAAGCCCAAACCTATTCTGGGAAAAAGACACTACAAATATTTATCGGATGCTCCAAACAGATGCTCGCGATGGTGATGTTGATGTCTTCAGGCTGCTGCAGATCAGTTACAGATATGCTGCATTAAAATATATAGAGGGTTTATTTATATCTGGGTGCGCTTGATTTCCCTTCTGCTCTACTTGCGGGGAAGCTGCACTTGATTTACGCGCACTCGGTTTAACGAATCAAGAAATGGCTTGTAGAGGAACAAACCCAATTCTCTCTGTGTCGTTGACTTTGTCCTTGCTGGTCAACTTGGGCACCAGAAGGCTGACGTGTCAAATGGAGGCGTCCCAATGCTCCCAATAAAACCAGCAGCTAGTTTGAGGCAGCCGAACGACGGCCATAAAGCAGGGGAGCGCAGCGCCGTCTGGTCGCAGCCAGGTGGACGGGCCTGTGTTGTCCTTGTGTGTTTCCGTCACCTTATAAATGGATGAGGAAATTCCAGCCGCTGGCCATATGGTGGAGTGATGAGAGGAAATCTAGGTTGGAGCGTCTGTCCCTCCCTCCCTCCCTCCTCCCTCCCTCCCTCCCCGTGTCGCTGCCGGATCTCCTTGGAGCGCCGAGGCAGTCAGATGCTCACACGTGTCTCAGATTAGTCATCGGACAGTCTGAAGTCGACTCACGTGACGCCATCCCTCCCGTTGGGGCGGCCTCATTCATATTCCCGACACAAGCCGGATCCTGCCACATCGTACATCACCCTCACACACGCACACACTGGTGTTTACTGTAGCCGCTTATTCCCATACACCAACAATAGGACGGTTCAGTGGTGCTATCGAAATCTTAGTCCTGGCATTCGTACGCTCTCGTGAGTCATAACATTCGAGACGATCAGTCACCGTTGCGACAGGAAGGAGGAGGTGAAGGCAGAGAGCTGGTGAGAAGCAGCGAGTCTCTCCCACACTCCAGGCCGCCTGTGTTGAGACACGGCGCTGCTGCTCACAGCTGGGCCGGCTGTGCGGGTGCTTTCCCTCTGTATAAGCACTTTTTCTCCTGATGGGAAACATGCAGGCCGGTGGGTAATGAAAAGCTGCGTTTCTGAGGTCAGCTGGCTTGTGTTTGACTATTGTCTGCGGGCGTACTGCAGCACTCTATAGCGGCGCAGTCCTGCACACAACTGCTGTGTAGTCACAACGACTCTTTCGGAGTTTTTTGATGGCGTACTTTCTCCACTGAACCGTGCTGCGGGGTTTTTCTCTCCTATAAGGACGAACCAGGTCTCTGACTCTCTGTTAAATGCTCCCAAATCCATAAATATATCTTACATTACCGCCCCCACAGGGGTATGTTTTCAGCACAATAGCTGGAGTGGGTTGTGATAAATAAATATCAGCCTTCCAGAGGCTTGTTCTATATTTTAACTATCGACTTTCCCCAAATTCATCTGCTTTTTCAACGTTTTTGTCGTCATGTGAGTGTGTGTGTGTGTTGGGGGGGGGGGCTACAGCTGTTACGCTCTCTCTTAGCCCACCATTGTCATCTGATGTGTGTCTGGCGTCTCGAACCAAATGAGGCCTGTGTCAGAATGAACCCGTCACCCCCACATTAGTGCCCAGTGGAGTGTGGAGGCGTTAAGGAAACACGTGGTCCCAGTGTTGGGCCAGGCATTATGGCGGAATCACAGGAGAGGGGGATGGGGCGGGGGGGCAGGGGCAAATATGCTTTCACAACTCCCCTCCACCCCTGGCAGGCGGGGGTGAGACGGAGCAGCTGGGTGATTAAGTGCGTGCTATTTGAATCGCGCCGCTTCTAAATCAGGAAGCGCTCTTTTCGAGTGAACTCCAGTTTACGGCGTAGTTTCGCCGACGTCGTCTGTGGCTGCGTGCGTGCACGGCCGCGAGCCGTGTCCTCAATTCACTCTGCCGGCCGTCGCTCCTTCCCGATGCTCGTCTCTTTATTCTTGCTAAAAGCTCCGTCACATCGTGACTCCCTGCAGGGTGTTTTCTTTATGAGTCCTCCATGGCAGCTCTTCAAGTATGAGTACCTGCGTCTGTGCTTTCACTGGTTATAAAAAGTCGGGGCCGTTCAGCCCGTGTGAACTTCTCCAGCGGCCCTTGTGGTGGCCCACGCTCAAGAATGACAAGAATTCACGTGCACTCGTCCAACTTCTGCGGCCGTGACTCGCCTTCCTCCTCTCCGCCAGCGCTTTGTGCAGCCGAGCGAGTCCTGCTCAGGGCTTTATCTGAAGCCCAGTTAAAGCCGGAGCTCGTTTCCAGTGGCGGCCCGCCCTTTGTTGGGAGCAGGAGAATATTTCATGAGCGGAACACAAAGCAGGCCGCCAAAACTTTGTTTTCGCAGGAGTTTCGTGAAACTTCCGAGTCGTAAAACTTCTTTGTTTGGCGAGCACATGTGACTGAAAGCTCGAAGAGGAAAACTCTCACCTGAGCAACAGTTTTGTCCCGTATCTAAGGACTAAACAGGACAACCTACTTATCAGAGTCTTAGTGATGGCTTGTATCTTGTTCCCAGGCGACAGTAGGTCAGAGGAGTAATGCAGACCTGCCTGTTGGACTCTGTGCGTCCCTGCTGCTCTGCAGAAAACGCAGTAATTTGAGATTCTGCGGAGATAATGAGCCGGCAAGCCTTCAGGAATGTGATCTGAAGAGGAGTTCACTGAGGTCCTCTCTGACACACAAGCATCCGACACAATGCGCAGCCCCGAACCGCAAAACGGCAGTGACACACAGACGCACACATTTGACCCAGTTGCTGCGCCAGCAACAGGTCCGTCTGCCGTCGGCCTTCACGCGAGCCGGGCGGGAGAAAACGCCCGGCGGCCGCCTGACGACTGAAGACGTCTCGTTTTGATTCGTCACATCTGGGGAGATTCGGCCAAACTGGCAACCACACGGCTCCACTTTCAGCACAATCAGCCACAGCTTATCTGTTGATGAGGTCCAGATGCCAGGCAGACAGCAGGGAGCGCGATCTCGGCTTTCCAGCCCTGATACTTGAACATTTAAATAAATAGATTTAATCAATGGATAAAAAGCAAAGAGAGTTGTTGTCGGTGAGGCTCTAGTTTGGTGTGAGTCACCAGCATCCTCCTGCAAACGGAGGCAGTGAGGAATGAGGCGTCTGAACCCACAACCACCACCTTCCTGACATCATCTGGTCGGACCTGCTTCAGGTTGCAGCTTGACGCACTGAGCCTGTTCTGACTCATTAAGCGTCGGCCCGATGTCGCTCACGCGCCGAGATAAACTGTTTGTGTGCTGTTGCTGCGCGCTGCGTCCCAGTTCGGCGTCGGCGGAGCGCGCCGAGCCGGCCGCGTCCACCTAATGCACTCGATGCCTCCGGCCGGACGCCCAAACATCAGCCTGCTCCCGTTTTTTGTTCCCTTTCAGTTCAGAGTCCATCCGACTCCGACTCGTCCTTATGCAACGACGCGACTTTCTTTCATCACAGCCCGGGTCGCTCCCCCGGGGTCACAATGTCCCCGCAAAGATGGCGGCCTTCTTCCCGGCGCCGTGGCGCGGTGCGACCGTATCGCCCGGCAGGTGTGAGCGCCGTCCACTTTCTAATTCCCCTCGACCTTCGTTTACGAGCGTCGCTCAGACAAACAGATTAGCTGATAATCAGAAGGAGTCGCGTCTTCTGTCTGCGCCGGCTCGTTTGTCGGCTCATCACAACACAGGGCTCGTGGAGCGGCGGGGTGGGGGGTGGAGGGGGGGGGTGTTTGTGGCTAAATTAGGACAGAAACAGGAGCCTCTCCCGGTGGCGTGCAGACCATTTTGGTCCCACCACAAACTACCTCTGGCTGCTGGGAGGGTGGAGGGTGGGGGGGGGGCAGAAATGGCAGCACGGGTGTTGTTTTACCACCTCCCCTCCCCCCCACTGTCCCACTGTGTGTGCACACACTCACAGAGGTCAGTGTCCTTTGTGCTCGGTGTCCTCCTGTCCCTGTGACTGGTGTGTTAGAGAGCGGAGTGCAGGTTGGTGTCACCGCTGTGGTGGAGGTGGGGGAGGGGGAGGGGGGGGGATTATCTCTCCCTCTCAGACTGCTGACAGCGCCTGCACGTGTCTGATCTCCTGCTTTTTTCATCTGTCTTTTCTGTCCGGGCTCTTTGTCTCGCCGCCGTCGCCGCGCTGCTGCGTGCGCGAGCAGCACGGGACCGAACCCACGGAGGAGATAAACGCAGAGCGGGCAAACTTCAGCGCCGCTCAGCGAGCGTCTCGTAGCGCGACAAACGTGCAGGCACACGACGCCATGTGAATCACATCCCCCCAGTCCTCCTCACCGTCAGCGGGGACGCTTCATAAAGTTGTCATTCATGAACAAGAGGCAGCTTGTCCCAAACCCCCCCCCACAGATAAAAGGGCTGAATCAGAGGTGCTCCGAGGTGCCGTCTCACGCCTGCTCTCTCTCATCGCAGGGCCACCTCTCTGAAGGCCTCGTCACAAAGTGGTACAGATCTCCTCGCCTGCTGCTCTCTCCAAACAACTACACCAAAGCCATCGACATGTGGGCGGCCGGCTGCATCTTTGCGGAGATGCTCACAGGGAAAACCCTGTTTGCAGGTAAACGCTTCTCACTTCCTCCCGTCTGACTCACTGCAGCAGCAGTTTTGCTGGCAGGCATTTTTTTTTTTAATGTGGATCAAGTGACTCAGAGTTAAACGCTGAGCAGCCAGAGCAGGTCAGATAAGACACACGTCCTGGGTGTTTATGTTGCCAGCGTACGTCTGTCCACACCTGGCAGGGCACCAATCAGAACCAGCCTGCTGCTGTTACCCTCAACTTTACTCTACCGAAAGTGGAGCTGAGAGACTGTTTGTGTTTGTTGGAGCCGCCTCGAGCGAAGCACAAGGCAAACGTCTCCATTCCCATGATCCACGGAGTTGAACCTCGCTCAGCCTCGCAGTTGTTTAATGTTTTGTAACTCTTCTGAGAAAATTCACCCAATGTTTGTTTGGTTTTTTTTTTCCCCCTCCAGGAGCTCACGAACTGGAGCAGATGCAGCTGATCCTGGAGTCCATCCCCGTGCTGCGCGAGGAAGACCGACAGGAGCTGCACAGCGTCATCCCCGTCTTCATCCGCAACGACATGTCCAAGCCGCACACACCGCTGGCCAAGCTGCTGCCTGACGTCAGTCCGCAGGGTGAGTGCCGGCCAGTGCTCCAGTACCCCCAGTCTTAGCCGCTGCTCTCAGACGCACCGGCGCCCGCCTGCTATACGAGTGGCTCACTGTCGTTCTCCCCTCCGCAGCCCTGGATTTCCTTGAGAAGATCCTGACCTTTAACCCCATGGATCGTCTGACTGCAGAGGAGGCCCTGGCTCACCCCTACATGGCTGACTACTCATTCCCCCTGGATGAGCCCATCTCTCTGCACCCCTTCCACATCGAGGACGAAGTCGATGATATCCTGCTCATGGACCAGAGCCACAGCCACACCTGGGACAGGTGCGCTCGCTCGCTCGCTCACCTCGTCCTTACGCGACTCAGAAGTCACACGCCCACTTTTGTGTACAACACACACTGCAACAATGGAGGACACGGAGGCCAGCCTCTCCTTGCTATGGCTCAACTTGGCTTTCTCACTCCAGAACAGTGTAGAGTCGAGCCAAGTATGGCAGTCAGTGTTGCTGTAAGAGTGCCAGTAGTTTGCAAATTTGGCTGTATGGTTTGTTTATATCTCTGCAAACTAAGCAGGAATAATTCACTTTAGTGTTGGGAGTGTTAAACCGGGTAACTTCAGTTCAAACTGTGTCTGTGTTTGTATTTGATGTTCTAACGTCTCCCTTTGATGCTCCTCTCAGGTATCATGAGAGTCAGCTGTCTGAGGCTGACTGGCACCTGCACAGCACCCACGACCCAGACGAAGTTCAGGTTGACCCGAGGGCGCTGTCTGACGTCACGGACGAGGAGGAGGTTCAGGTGCGTTCAGTCCCTGACTTCGCTTTCTGTTGCTGCCTGTCGGAGCGGAAAAAACACAGTTTTCTCATCTAACAAGCCTCGGACTTGGTGTTTCTTTTAGCTGCATTCGTGTATTTTCATTAACGTTGGAATGTTTTCCAGGTGGATCCCCGTAAATACGCCGACGGGGATCGGGAGAAGTTGATGGACGAGCCGTCCTTCGACTACTCCACTCTGTTCCCACCGGAGCGCTCCTGGGAGGAAGACCACCACGAGAACAAGTACTGCGACCAGCAGTGCGGCCACACCTGCAACTACAAGGCCGTGTCGTCGTCCTACCTGGACAACCTCATCTGGAGGGACAGCGAAGTGAACCACTACTACGAGCCCAAGCTCATCATCGACCTCTCCAACTGGAAGGAGCAGCAGAGCAAGGAGAAGGCCGACCGCAAGGCCAAGAGCAAGTGTGAGAAGAACGGGCTGGTGAAGGCTCAGATCGCGCTCAAGGAGGCCGAGAAGACTCAGAGTCCGGTGGAGAAGGACAAAGCGCAGGAGAAACACCAGACGACGGAGAAGCCGGCGCCGCCGCCGCCGCCGCCCAGCCAGCAGAACCAAGGCTTCGACTTCGACTCCTTCATCGCCAGCACCATCAAGCTGAGCCTGCAGCCGGAGCCGTGCCAGGAGGTGACCCTGCTCAGCGAGGTGGGCCTCCTCAACGAGCTCAACTCCTCCGTGTCCCAGCTGGACTCCTCCTCCTCGCGCTCCAGCTCCATGTCCAAGTCCATCAGCCAGGAGAAGGAGGAGAAGTGCCTGGTGAACCTGGCCCAGCTGGGCGGCGGCGGCCTGGCCGTGGTGGGGGACTGCGTGTGGCCCGCCCACCCCTGGGAGAGCTTCGGCTGCGGGGAGGGCGGCGTGGAGGGCGGCGGCGGCGGCTGCCTGATCGACGAGGCCTGCTGGGACATTCGCAAAGAGGAGCACCTCCAGAAGGAGAGCACGTACACCAGCTACCTGGACCGCCTGTTCAGCCGCAAGGAGGAGAGCGCGGCGGAGCCGGGCGCCGGGCCCGAGGCCGAGCTGTCGGTGGTCCGGGAGCTGGACGAGAGCTTCCTGGACGGCGGCGCGGCCGAGATCGTGCTCAACATGCAGCTGGACTCCCTGGCGCTGCCCGGCTTCGACGGCGCCGACGACCTGCCCCTGAAGTCCATCCAGGCCACGCTCACTCCCTGCGCCGTCAAGTGCTCGCCGCAAATCGCCCACAAAACCTACAGCAGCATCTTCAAACACCTGAATTAAACCGACGTCTCTGTCCTCCCTCACAGTGCAAAGTTTAGGCAGTTTGTTTTTTTTAATAATATGGTATATTATTGTACTTGAATCATTTCATACCTTTTTTTTTTATTATGGTTACTTTTTAAAAGATGCTTTTTTTAAGTGTTGAGAGGGGGGAGTTGTTCTATTTAAAGAGTTTCTGTCATCACTCTGAGCCTTGATCACCAGGCCTTCATGGGTTAATGTCTACGCCCTCATTGCTAAACTGGCATGTCACTCGCACACTTACGTACTGTAGCTGAAAGGAGACGAGTAGCTGGAAGTTTAAAAAAAAACAAAACGATAAACAAAAACAACGGCAGAGGATTGAAGAGAGGAGGCGCGGCTGTTTTCGGTGTGACATGGAGCAGGAGAGTAGACGTTAACGTTGCTGTGGGCTTCGAGGTCCAAACAAGCAGCCTTTCCTAGTACGGGATACAAGAAAAAAAAAAGGGGGGGGGGGGTCCTTTTTTTTTTTTATTATTATTCTTATTTTGTGACTTTGTACCATTATTTTTCCCCAAAGAAAGCTTCCTTTAACCCTTTCATACTGTAAATCTGACACATGATGCCAGCAGCAACCATTATCGTAGGCGTTAATGTAAATGTGTTATCTACCTCAAGGTAACAGCCGCGAGAGACACTCGAAGCCGCACTAGTGCTTTACACACATGACCATCCTCATGCCATGAAATGAAGTGGTCGCGTAGACGAAATCTTGTCTCACTTTAGCATTTAACATAGTGAGGTGTTTCAGTAATCATTATTTATTTCTAGCAGATGTGCGATATTTATTTTATCAAGAAGAAGAAGAAGAAAAAAGATGTGTTATTTCAATGTGATTATTGAAGATCGAGGAGTCGGACTTACTTCCATTTTTCATTTCGGCACTAAACGAGCGTGCAAGTGTTCCTTTTGTTCGAAGGTAGGATGCAAATTCATGTGTTATGTTCTACAAGAAGTTGAGGCTTTCCATTTTCCATCAATATTGTTCGAGAGAATATCATTCTTCTGTTTTTTTTGTTTTTCTTTTTTTTATTTATAGGTGCGTTCTGTCTTTTAGTGGAAAAACTCCTTTCTGGTTTAAAAGAAGCGCCTGAAAGTCTTAATTTTTTTTTATTTTATCTATATGTAATGTAAAAACAAAAGCGCGTGCATGGAGGCAAGAGAAAGGTACATTCGAAGTAAAGTTAATGGTGAGTATAATGTACGTCAGTTTTAATTGTACATTTTTTGTTAAATTTCTATGTACTTTTTCCAGGCAAGCATGATGAATTAGGTTAAGGTGTAGCATGTAGAACAACTATGGACTTTTTTTGTAATCATTGGTTCCCCTGTTCTACAAAATATCTCAATAAAATGACAAAAAAAAGTTACTGGCAAAGAGTTCGGGCCTGCCTCCCGTTATTCATCGTACACAATCAGTCAGGTGCCGCTTTTGGTTTTTTACAACCTGGAGTTATGACGGCGGCGCTACTGGATCCCCTCTGGTGCGTGCAGAAGAAGCTGCTGACCCCAGCGCTGCCGTATTTACATCCCACCCCCGACGCCCGAGCCGGCAGACCGGGTTACACTCGGACCCCGGGGACACAACCTTTTGGATCGCCGGCTAAATGCGGCTCCGGCTGAGGCCGCCATTTTTATTTTGGTTTTCTTTCTTTGAGCGGAGCGACTGGGGTTCACCGGACCTGCTTCCAGTGTGAAATGCAAAAACACCACCTCCTCACAGGATTACGTAACAAACGTGTGCAGTTTGTTCTTTAGGTTGCGACGTTGCAGCCGTTATGCAACGCCGCCAGAGTTCCCGGTCGGGAAAGAACAAGGAAACGCTGTTTACGGGCGAGGTGACATCAGCGACGGCTTCCTGAAGGGGCCGCTTCATCAAAGTCACCCTGGCAGCCATGTTTGATCTGACACATGATACAGCAGGTTTAGGCTCTACAGTTACTTGACAGGAGCCACAAACTCAACAGAAACCAGAGAGCAGCTTGGTCATTCGTGCTTCGTTTAACAGAGTTTAGAATCAATTAAAACAGCAGCTTAGAATTGATGTTGTGCTGGACGGTGGCGCAGTAAATCAGTGGTTCTCTGCCTTTCTTCAGTGAAGTGAAACATTGGCACCGTCCCACCAGCTCTGTGTTTGGCTGCATTGAACTGGTACACAGGTAGGAAGGAGCAGCGACTGTAATCAGCTGCAGCTGCGCTCGTGTGTTACCCCCCCCCCCCCTCCCCCCTCCGCTGTTGCTTCCTGCTGGGAGAAAAACGAGGCCGTCTTGGTGTTGTTCCTGGTAACGACTGGATCCTCCGTCGGTGATTAAACCCCGACGGAGCGCGCAGATGAAACGCCGAGGCGGCTGATTTGTGTGGAGTGACTGAGGAGGAGGAGAGCTGAGGAAGATCGACGTGGGACTCGAAACGCCGTCGAGATCAAACTGAGAGGGAGGATTTTTTTTTTTTCTTATCTCCTCCAGCAGCTCACGTTTGTCCACGTTTCCTCACCGGCTTTGAAAACTCCCACATTTCTTCAGATTTATTTATCTGATTCTCTGCACTCACAACAAACCTACAGCAAGGGAACAGTTTGATATTTTACACTAGTTTTTAGTTGTTTTGCTTTTTCATTTGGAGTTCAATTAGTTCAGGTTGGCTTGAAGAGGAGATATTTTATTATTTGGACATTTTGAAATAATTTTTTGATAGTTCTTTTTTTTTATTCTAGTTAGTTTTTTGGGAGGATCAAGTGTAAAAGCTGATAAATAAAAAGCAGGCTTGATTTTTTTTTTATTGTTTTGTTTCTAATTACATGTAGTTTGTTCTTGAAAGTTGTGATTTCCAATTCCTGTAAATGCATCAGATGTTGTTGTGTAAGATGCTAAAGATTGAGATGCTGTCAATCAAGGCGTTACCACGGTGAAGCCAGTTGCCTCTGATTGGTTTAGATGAAGTAAAGGTGGGTCTAGTGCTGCTAACAGGTTTTGCTGTTCCCAGTAACTGTTCTTATGACATCAGCTGTTGTTTGCTAACATACAAACACAGATTGTGTTACTGAGATAAGTTTGTCTAAAAATGTTTTTCTTCGTTTTTTGATAAACAACAATACGTTTTCTCAGCTTTAGTTGTTGTTGTTCAGTGTCAGGTCCCAGTAAACTAGTCCCACTCGTCTTCATTCTCACCTTCCTCTCTACATTCTTCT
Organism: Malacoctenus tetranemus; assembly: GCA_032274765.1. Taxonomy (NCBI): domain Eukaryota; kingdom Metazoa; phylum Chordata; class Actinopteri; order Blenniiformes; family Labrisomidae; genus Malacoctenus; species Malacoctenus tetranemus. Next base: position 19,798,291 of record JAUESF010000001.1, on the reverse strand, counting down.
AATCAAGCGTGAGCATGGTGTCGTCTCCTTTGCAGTTGTGCCCCCGACATACCTCACTTTCTCATGTTACCCCCTCCCATCCTCACCCTCTACCTGCCACTCATCCCCCCACCCCACCGCCAGGTCTCCTACCCCCCCCCCCACTGTGCCACCGGCCTCTGTCAGGTGTTGTCAGGTTAAAAATAAAATCCAACAACACCAAGATAAGCCGCTCAACTCGCCACCCATCAGCTGATGGTAGCTTAGCACATCAGCGCCTAATTCAAGGTCACGAGCGCGATTCCGTCTTTTCCTGGGAGACCAATTAAACGTCCGTGTTTGGGATCACGGCGAATAAAAGGAAACTGCCCCGGCTTCCTCTGAACCGCCTCCAACGCCAGGCTCAGGAATGACCGCTGGGGCTGCGGTGGCCTGCTGGTGTGGAGGCCTCC
>JAUESF010000001.1:19755433-19775976 GCA_032274765.1 Malacoctenus tetranemus | reverse complement strand
TGTGTGTGTGTGTGTGTGTGTGTGTGTGTGTGTGTGTGTGTGTGTGTGTGTGTGTGTGTGTGTGTGTGAGAGAGAGTCATGAGGGTTGAATGTTCCTAATTTTGGGTTCCTTTGTGTCTTCCTTTGTTTAGTTTGTTTGTGCTCAGTTTGATTGGTATTTTTTGTTTGGTTCGCATAAAGTTCAGAGATCTCACACACTCATGAAGCTGTTTTCATCCCAATTTATTAACACTGCATCTTACAAAACATTACTTGCATCCCTTTGTCGAGCCACAACTTTTCTTGAATTTGTTGTCATGAAATCAACATCAAGTCGTTCTTTTTTTTTTCTCCCTCATCATTCCGAATGCAACAAAGAAATCATCAACTAGAAATCCTCACAACAACACGTCGCTCATTCTTAAGGCATTTTCTTTTGAAGCAGCGAAGCAGCTCAGTGAATGACTAGTGGCATGAAACTGGCCTAGATTTGCAAGAGAAGGAAACAGCAGAGGCGCAAAAGGTATACAATCTCTGATATGGACCGCATGTTTTTTTAAGTAAATATATAAAAACACTATTTGTTGGGAAATCCAATAAAGAGTATGAAAAATATAATAGAACCCAATCAATCGAAATCTTTACACAATAATAAGCTAGTGATAAGAGGTTAAAATTGTTTAATGACCTACATAAACGTTTCATACATTTCTTTCAATAAAAAAAGGGTTTGGTAAAAAGAGCGTACTGTGGTTTCTGAGGTTTGGTGAGGAGGCGACTTCTCTCCTCCTGTGCCCAAGTTTGATGACATTCACATACCAAATTGTACCTTGTCCTCAGAGCTTTGGCTTCCCGACGTCTCAGCCACAAGCATGTATAAGCCAGGCCAGAATTGCAGTTAATATTGAGGTTATTGATTCAAGTGAGGCGTGAATTTCATTTGTTGCTATTGAGCATACTATTTATCTCTGAACACGGCTGTTTGCAAAGGCACTGCGATGTGCAGCGATGTCGAATCAAAGCATTTCACAAATGTTCATTCACGACAAGAGGACACAACCCGGCAAAAGTTTCTGTCATGATGAGGTTGTGTCATTTTCAACTGTTTCCTACCAGTTTTCTAACAAGACACTTTTGGGTTGACGGTGAGTTGCACCAGTCGGCATCGGATGACTTCGGTTAGGCTTTGGTAGAAGACAGCTTGGCTTTGCAAACTGAGAAATTTAGTGTTTAAGAAGCTTCCTCAGTGGGTGTGTTCGCTCCTGATCGACTGACAACAAAAATAGGTCGTGATAGCGGAGGTACGTCTCCAGACTGAGGCCTTCAAATTTCAGAGCTCAATAGAAACTGCCTATTTCTGGCAAGGCTAATGGAAGTAGGACTGTAGGGTACCACGGCGGCGGACATCAGTTGTCCAGCAGTGGAAGCCACCACCCAGGGAGTTGGCATGACGAATGCTCACCTTTATGGTCTTGATACCTGCGAATAAAAATGAAAAAAGTCATCAAACTGCAAAGTTTGCTGCTCAGAAAGGAGTGAAAATAAGTCTTTCAGAGCGTCGAAGTGAAGGTTGAAAAGCTGGAATCTTCTTTTTGACTTACCGAGGTTCTCAAACATTTTGTGAATGGTGGTTTCATTGGCGTCAACCATGACACGCTTGTCATCCAGCATGAGGACATTCATGGACAGCCATTTGGAAGACATCCACAGTGGGTGGTCTGGACACAAAGTGAGAAAGAAATGTCTCATAAAAATCTCAAATCTCTCTTTTTTGTTGTTGTCAGAGACGTGACGGTTTGAGAACCCACCATCAGGAATCAGAGGTGTTGGAGGTTTCACGATCGTCCAGCCCGCCTTCTTGAACATTTCGATCTGTGACGATTGACAAACGGCAAAAAATTAACATGAGGCTCAGTGTTAGTTGAGCTGAACTTGCACACAAGATGGCAGCACAGTGCGCCAGATGAAAAGCAGCCTCCCCGTTTTTTGATACCTGGCGACATGGACGGTCAGGGTTCGACAGCACCAGGCCAGGACCGATGATGTTGAATGTGGCGTCGATGTGCATGGGGTTGGGGTCCTTGAATGAGATGATGTGAACCTTGTAGTCCGGCGCCAGATGACGACGCATCCACTCGATTCCCATGTAGTTTGTAACCTGCAGGAAAAAGGTTACACCGTCCCGGTGACTCACTGGTTTTGTATTTTCCTTCGCACCTCTGGAACTTTCCAGAACAGCGAGCGTAGTGCATCGAGAATAAACTGACATCCAGGGATTATAAATAGGACTCGCTGCAAGTGATACGGGGTGGAGCGTTCTGATGCGTCTTGGGAGTGCTCTGAGCACTGATGCTCTTCATCTCTAACCTTTGGAATTTAAATGATTAACCCACGAGGTGTAGGAGAAAACTGATGAAAAGGGTTTGCTCTTGGTTAGATCATTTCAAGAAAAAACTTTAGGCTTTTTTTCATGAACCGAATCTTAATAAACTGCGTATAAATCACTTAAAAGGGACCGACTGCTCTCCACATGCAACACATGCCATTGAGACCTTTATCTTATCTCTCTTTGCACGCGTGACTGAGCGGCTTTCATACCTGACTCCTCTGGACAAAAAGGTCCCTCCCAGCTCGGATGAAATCTGCAGCATCGAAGCACGGCTCATGCTCTGTGGTCACAAACTTCCCCTCAGCAGCCAGCTTGTGTCTGTCCTCCACTGTGCGGATGGGGTAGTGCTGAATGATGCCACGAATAATGATATATAGGTCAGCAATCAATGACATATCGTTGCTTGCCACGTGTTGGTGCAATAAACGGCAAAGGGCAAAGTACTCTGTGTTGATATCAACCTATATGAGACATTTTGAAGAGGATTTTCCTCTGTGAGTTAAGCAAAGACATTTCAACGTCAACAGCATTGATATGCAGCAAGAAAACGGTCCCACCTGATCATACAGATCATCAGCCATGGTGGGTTTGGGTGCAGTGGTCCATTTTGCACCTTTTCTGAAGTACTCCTTGATCAGAGGTCTGTAGGCTCGGTACTCGAAGAAACGAGCCCTCCAGGCCATCGGAGCCTCAATAATCTCATTTCCAACAACCATGAGGATGTCTCTGGGCATGGCAGCGTACATTCCTGCAACACATTCAACAACACAGAATCACATCTTGGACAAAGAAATGCAAGTGAAGTCAAACAGTCAGTTAAAAGTGTTGCCAGATGCAGCATTTTCAGCTATTTCACAAGTGATTTTTTTAATATATTTTTCTAAAATTAGCTCTGAGTCTAGTGTCTTTTTACCTGATGACTTGAAGTCTGGAGTCTTGTACTCCAGGGACCAGTCAAGGGGCTCCGGCCTCCTCACATTGACACCCTCATGTTGCAGGATATTGCACATTTCTTCAATTTCAGCAACTGCTTTTTTCAAGTGGTCCGCAGGAAAAGCCTGACCCCCATGCTTCTGGTAGAACTGCCAGTACTTTTCATATGTGTTTGCCTGTTTACAACATGAAAACACGCAGTTAACATTCGACTCTCAATGTGTCCCATCAGGACACGTAAAAAAAAAAAAACAACCCAAAAAACCCTCTTTGACAGCTCGACTTACTTTCACTTCCACAGTGAATGGAGGCACATGGGCGTTCTCGGCTCGACCCACAATCACCTCCTCAAGAGGGTCCCATTCATTGTAGCTGCAGACGGGGCATTCCTGCTGCACAGGCTCAGTAACATGTTCCTCTTCAACTGCATGACGAGTTTGTGCGGCAGCTGCACTGGAAGTGCTCTCAAAAGCTCTCTGCACCCAGCCAGTGACTGACCGACCAAGCTGAGGGATGAGAAAACGGATTTTTATATTTTTTTTACAGAACATTTTTTTTGTTTTGTTTTTCTTTCCAGCGCAGAAATGACTTCTGCAGACGCGTGCTAGGTCAGTAGGTAACATCCATATGGGACATTTTCTTTCTTTCTCGCTCGAGGATACAAGAAAGTTTATGCGTGCTGTCAGCTGTATCATTATAGAAATAAAAAGTGAGAAGACTAAACGACGTGAAGTGACGTAATGTAGTTGTTTGGTTGACGATCAATTGGGTAAATTAAAAAAAAAAACAAATCCAGGTTCTAGAGTGCTGCCGTTTTCCAGTCAAACGAGGTTAACTCACTGCTTTGAGTGAGTATTGCCTTCGGCAGGCTCAAACAAGTCAGGTCAGAGCCAAAGTACACGTGTTATTAGGCGTTATCAGTGCAGACAGGCTCAGCAGGGCCTGCTGGCGCGCAACCAGCTCCAGTGTACAGTGACAGCTCGAGCGCATCTGTGCCACACAGCTGCCGACCGTCACTCAGGGCTGCGCCGGTCCCGATCCCACACATTTAAGACGAAGCAAAACCAAGTCCTAACCCAGCTTTTCTCTTGCATTATTGGTGCAATTTAGGTGTGTGATTTTTGCTTCTTTCTCTTCAAAAAAAAAATCAAACTCCAACTTTAGTTGATTATCGTGGATTGCTGTTTCCCCCTCCTGTACTTTCAGAAGCAAAACTGCTTGATTAGACCATCAATACATCAACAAATCAATAAAACTGATCCCAAAGGAAGCAGCTCAGATGAAACCTAGTGAAGACAATGTCGAAATTTCTTTATTCACGTTGACTGACATGTGTTTTCGTTTAACCAAAACCCCCTAAACAAAGAGTACCCCTTTAAAATATTAAGGAAAAAAAAAGAGAGAGAGAGAGAGAGAGAGAGAGAGAACATAGAGACATGAAACCACCGTGATACCAACCATGGCTCCGATCAGATGGGCAGCCTCGGCCCCCCTGCTACCTCCTCTGAGACATCTTACTCGCAGCATTGTCCAATGTAATAGTGAGTGTGTCAAGTGAAATCAGACGGCAGCGCAGGATCCCCCTCCCTGTTTGCTCATCAACGAAGACGCCTCGGCTCACCGCCCCTCTTTATAGCAGCGGCTCTACGTGACTCTCAGGCTATTGGTCGTCGTCGCCTTGCGGAGCAACGTGACTCGAGAAAAAAAAGCCTTTCTGAAACACAAGCTCTTAGGCCAGCAAATTCTTATCGACCGTTCAAGTAGCGTCAGATTTCCGAGAACCAGATCTGTCAATGTATCGCGAATTAATTTCATTGTATCGCTTCTCTCATCTCGTGCACTGCAGAGAGACACTCAGGAATTGTTTTATTCTGCAATGCATTAGGAAATGATCTGAGTGATTGCACCATTTGTGGTGAGACAGGCTTGCAGAAGTAATGTATTGGCCACAGAAAGACATTGAAATGTTCGAGATTCATCTCCGTTTATGCATAAAACACATTAAAACTATAAACACGAACTGTTTGAGGGTTCATTTTACTCATTGAAGCTCTCTGTTTATTCAATTTCTGTCCTTGTTGCCATGTTTCTTGCTGACTGCAGAAAAAGGCTTTAAATCGGGCTTCAACGTCTCTCCCTCAGATCTTTCAGCAGGAGGTCCTATTGAAAAGTTGAAAGTCTGGTCGCCTCTGCAGCAACTCTGGGAGCATTTGTCACGTTCAACAAACAATCCTAAAGCTCGGAAAGGGGTGAAAAAGGAGGGAGGAGGTGACATAATCGAGCAGATAGAGACAGCCTTGTGCATGCTGCGACACCACATGCTTCGCTGGACTGTGCTCACAAGAGTTTCACAACCCAGCAGACCTCATTGACCGCCAGTATTACTTTGCCCTCTAAAAATGTCTTTGGCTGACTCCCAGGGTTCAAAGGATACGAGCCGACGATGCCACAAACTCCCGCCAGCATCTTCTTCACCGGTTTCAAAGAGACTTTCGGCGATGTGCTCATTTTTAATAATCGCTTTCAGCTCTATCAGAATGATCAGAGGAGGGTGGGAAAACACCTGTATAAACAGTTCCAGACAAATCTGGTGTACGCAGTAAAGAGACCTCCAAGAATCTCTGCTGGCTGCCTTGCAACTTCAAAATAATGTTGAAACACCAGAATAACATCGTTTATTCCACGTTTGGGCTTCAATGAACAAACCAAGCTTCACAACATGTTTATGCCGTTTACATTAACCTTCAATGGAAATATCTCGGCCACCGTTATCCTGGTTAGCTTCCAGTCTTGTGGCTCGGCTTAATCTAATCTGCCTTTAACTTTATTGGGCTGATATGAAAGTGGTGTCAAGCTTTGCATCAAAGCAAAGCGAATACACAATTAGCGCTTTTATCTAAATGTCAGAAACTGAGTCAGACAGAGTGTGATGTAACACAAATATTGAACCTAACATGGACAATTGAAAATCTGAATGGCACCATTGACCAACCAACTCACAGCATTGATTCAAAAGGAATATCAAGAACACACAGGTGAAAATCTCAACAGAAAGACGCAATTGCTGTTTTCTGAAGTGCCCTAAAATTGGTAGTTTTTATTGTCTCTTACTTTCCCCGAAATAGTAAAAACATTGTGTAGCAACAAAACCTTTGCAGGTCATCATGCTCCCCAGTGAAGCTCCTTGTATCTGCACATACTGATGCATGGCAGTTTTATGAGGCCTGTGTTTACACGAATCAGCCAGGATACAAAAGTAAAGCCCTTGAACAGACTTCTATCCATGAGCTCAGCACACTTTTCTTGTCAATTGTCAGGCAGACAGCTGACCACAACCTGTTTGCCAGACGCCTGCTGGTATCAGTAGTTATTGGATAATTTGGCTGAAGGATTCAGCTCATTTTCTGTCGTACGAGCTCGTGTTTTCTCTTTGTATGAACCGAGCTGTTTGTAATTCTTATAATTATGTTTGTGCTGCTTTATCTGAGCCTTATAATCAAAGGGACAGGGATTTCAAATGCAAGTGAGATTGATGATAAGTGCATCGAGTGAGGTGCCAAAGTAGGTACACGTGTTATAGAGGGGCGTTATCAGCACAGATAAGTGGTGCAGCATGGCCTCTGCAGCTCGAGACTGGCTCCGGTGTCACTGAGTTTGAGAGCGCATCTGTGCCAAACAGCTGTTCGCCTTCACTCAGGGGTCCGGGGAAAAAAGAGCCCAGATAAAGAAGGAAGAGGAAAAAAAAGGCATTCTTGGCAGTGAGGAAAACCAACACAGTCCCATTAAAACAAGATTTCTTTGTCTTAAATAAAGTATTTGAGTAATGACATTTTTTTTCTGGGTCACACAATTGATCGTATTGGGTTTGTCTCTGCTTTTTTTTTTTTGCACTTTCTTGATATGAAAATGCTGCATCAGACAACTGCGAATCAATAAACCCTTTGGCCTAATTTTGACACTTTGCACAAATAATCGTCTGAGTCATTATTCAGGAGAAGCAAAAAACCACAATAGTACTGCATGATATATTTGGATCATTTCACTCCAAAAGGTCGTAACAAAAGAGGACTACTGCTGTGGGAGCAAGAATATTAACCAGTTATGCAAGAAGACTGAAACAAGTGACTTAAGCAAATTTCTGAACCAGCCTTTGTTGACTTGGGCAACCGTAAAACTTCATCAACACACACAAAAGCTCACTGGAGGGAAGAGTTGTGCATCTCATCCTTCCAGCAACCTCATTAGCGATGTTTGTCAAAGCTACACATTTTCAGAAAGCAATTGTACTCCTTTGCCCTCAAACAAAATGTAAAAGTTTGCATAGTGTGTTGTTGCTGCTTTTGCCTAGTAAATATAATGAAGTCAAGAGGATGAAAGATGAATTTTCTAACCTTGCCTGCATCTTCTTGTCATTTGACTGAAGTTAACACATGCTAACAAATACCAGATGTCGTGAATCATGCAAATAAACAAATCTTTGACAAGCGGTAACATCAGTGATTATCTAAACTCCAAAGTGGTGCACCAATATTCAACCATGTTTGAACCTAATTATTGTGGAATGATCCCTGGTTGACTTTGGGTATGTCATTTTAGCATTTTGGTGTTTTTTCCTGAGATATTGTCAGGACCTCAGTCATCAAAGTTCAGGGGCCACATGCGCCCAAATCCAGTTCCGGGAGGACCCGGCCAGGAACATCAGACTATGTCAACTTTAAGCTAATGACACGTTTACCTTTTTCTGAGAGAAAGGAAGTAAAGTCACATCCTGAAAATGTATACCTTTAGCAAACATCGCTCATGTTGTAGCTGAAGGGATGAGATGCAGAAGCTGATTGTTTGTGCATTATTGTTGACTGAGACAACAAGGTTTAACAGTTGCTTAAATCAACAAAAACTTGTTCAGACATTTGCCAAAGTAACTTGTTTCTGTGAGGTTACTTTGACAAACATTGCGATTCTGACATTAGTGGTCATATTTTGTTATGATCTCTTTGAGTGAAATAATGTATCTTGATTTCAGTGAAGTTTTTGTGTCTTCTGAAAATCTTGAAAAAATAACTCAGATGATTATTGTAGCAAAGTGTCAAAGTTGCAAATTTGGTCATTTTAAATACAAAAATAGGTTTTAAAGTTGCAAGATACAGAAGTTTGTTTTTTTAAACTACTGTTTTGTTGACAAAGCACCACGGTTTTCAAGACCAAACCTGATAAAAAAAAACAATATGTTTCAAGAATAGCCTTAAATTCAACTTGTGAGTTTAACTTGTGTTTTCATGGTTGAACATTCTTGTTTGATTTGTTTATTTCAGCAAGGAAATAAATGCAGCGTTTGAAGTCTCAACCAGGCATTCAGCTCTGGTCAAGCATGGAGTGGCAGCCTCTCTGAATGACAATAGTTTGGCCACAATGCATGAAAGTGCAAATAAAGAAGAAGAGTGCCACCTGCAGGATTTGTAAAAGAACACTTCCAACAAGCACAAAAAGAGAAAATTTTTCACAGTTTCCCCCCTACGAACCACACTGACAGCATTCAAGGTCTGAGCTTCAACTTCTCATTCACATTCGTGGACTTCTGTTCATGCTTGAGTCTACAAGTGTATACGTGAAAAGTCATCAGGGTGGCTGCATTATTTATAACTTTTACATTGATAGTCAGTAAATAGCACATTTGGATTAAAACAAACCAAAAAAACAACACAGCAAGAGACAGTAAAATAAGCCTTGATCACATTAAGATAGTTTAGCTGTGAATGGACCAGTTGGTTTGATTTGTCAGTGAAAAGACAAATTTTCGGAAAGAAAAAATGAGCAAAGATTTTCAGAGCACTTTATCAAACAAATAGACATATAAGGCAGACACAGGGGGAAACTTCCGTGGAGGCACAGTGGGTACACCTGACAACCCCCCGACCCCCACTGCAATTTGATGCTGTCCTGCAACTGTAATGTTACAATAATAACCAGAAATGCTGAAAATGTTTTAGTTCTTGTTCCATTGAACTTCAGCTGCCCGAATAGCCTCAAAACTAAAAAACAAAAAACAAAAAAACAAAACAATGTAACTATATGGACATGTCTAACCTATTCACACAGAGATTAAAGCACTTTAGGCAACAAAGGCAAGATGCAGGAAAAAAGCTTTCCTGTGTGCACCTCTGGATCCCACCCCCCTCCCCTCCCCTCCCTTGCACCGTCCAAAAATTCCCTGGCTCCGCCCCTGATCCCACCGTCTTGTTTTCCTTCCTTATCAGCCCATCTACAGACTCACCATGTGACTCTTGGGAAGTCTGACCTTTAATTTGGGAATCTGGAGTTCAACCCCCCCTGTGCAACAACCGATCCCAAGCAAGCTGTAGACGTTTGCGCCCGTGTATTTTAACCCTTCCTCGGCTGAACTTGGCTGACCTCAAGTCAAAAAACAGAAACTCGAGTCTTTATTTCAACTTTACTGTTTTGAACAACAACAAACAAACAAAAACACACAAGTCTTCTTTAAAACCTCTTCTGGTTTCTGATGTTGCAGAAAAACACGAGTGTCCTGTTGGAGGGAAACAAAATCAAAAAGTACTTGTCCTTGTTGTCCCATGTACTTTTCTACTCTACAACTGAACTTCACCTACTTTCGTTGAAATGCTCCGCCCCACAGTGCAAAATCCTTATTTGCAACATTCCCCATTTTCCTGCAACGGGGGCTGCAAGTGTTTTTGCAGACTTTCCACTGGGAAACGTCACGATGGAGATGTATTTACTTTCTGTGATTTTAGCCACCGTCTTCCTCCTCCCGTTCGCCCTGAAATCTTTTTACCCCTACGTCTGGATGGATATCCTGTACTTCTGGGACTTAGTGCGCATTTTGGTGAGGTTCGTGTCGCGGCGCAGGAAGAGACCCCTCTTCTTTGTTTTGGACCGCTTCTTGGAGCAGACCGCCGCGCATCCAGACAAGCCCTTCGTTGTATTCGGAGAGGAGACGCACACTTTCGCCCGCACGGATGGACGGAGCAACCAGATCGCCAACGCGCTGCGGCGGCACCCCGGGTATCGGCCCGGGGACACCGTGGCCCTGTTCATGGGGAATGAACCCGCCTTCATGTTTACCTGGCTGGCCCTGGCCAAACTGGGCTCCCCCGTGGCTCTGCTCAATCACAACATCCGCACTAAGTCCCTGCTGCACTGCTTTAACTGCTGCAAGGCCAAAGTGCTGATCGCAGCTGCAGGTATGCGCCACGTAAACATCAGCCTCACTTCAGTCTACCTGTTTGAAGGACCCTACTTCCACTTTAAATCAGTGAAACAGGCCTATTTGACGTTCACTGTCAGGACACACAGAGAGTGAAAAATCCACAAAGTTGCAGCTCTGCAGTCCAATGCAGCTTTTGTGCAAGTTTGAGCTGGAAATTTCACTCACATGCAATGTTTGGGTGGTTCCTAACCTCTGGTTTAGGACCCCCTTGGAGGTGCACCGGAGATCACTGAAGGGGGGGACAAAGTTTTGCCTGCACTCCTGGTTGCTTTGGCAATTTGTAACGGGAGGAGGTCACTGGTTCAAGTCCCCACACTGGCAGGAGGTTGAGGTGGGGGGAGTGAGAGCATTTGCATGTACCTGAGATGTAACAGCTACTGATTAAAGCACAGGTCGCAGTAGAATCCCTGTCAGTTAGTGTGACTGTTTCCTATTTAAATTACCAGTGAAACTGTGTTTGATGACCTCACTTTTGGCTCTCTCTCGGTGTTATTGCTCACTGCCTGGTAAAACCAGTACCAAGTGGCGACCCCTCGTTCAAGCAACAGTGGTCTCTGCATGCAGGTGCACATCTGCAGTTCAGCCAAGTTTGGCCAAGGGTGAGGGAGATTTCCCCCCCAAAGTCCAGCGTTTTGTTCTTTAGCTCACATTATTTTGGACCAAATAAAACTTGGTGAAAGGCTTTCAGTGTGTATAAACACTTCAACATTTTGAGCAATTTGCAAGAATACCACGATAGTAAGGAAATCACCACCAGCTGCTGTGGTCCCCTTGAGCAACCCTGTGTCCCCCACCCCCAAGCCCACACCGTGGTAGACAGGCTCAACTGGTCTGTGTTATTGTGACAAGAGTCACAATGCATTACAACACGATTCAGGTTAAATGTTTTGATACACTATCTAATGACCACACTCACGAGTAAATGGTGAGATTCTTTTAGAAATAAGACGATTTCAGTTTTTAAATAACACACACAGAAGATGAGAGATAGATCGGTTGAAGTGAATGTGAAGAGACTTTGATGGCTTTCACTGTACGTCTCGTTCCAGAGCTGAAGAAGGCGGTGGAGGACGTGTTGCCCTCGCTGAGGGAGCAGGGCGTCACCGTCCTCCTCATGTCCAAGAACAGTGACACGGCCGGCGTCCACAGCTTCTCCAGTGAAGTGGACCAGGCAGCCGACACGCCGCTCCCCCGATCGCTCAGAGACCACATCACGTTCAAGAGCCCCGCCGTTTACATCTACACCTCGGGAACTACAGGTGTGGGAGCACCAGGACTCATCCTTGTCTGAGTGTTGTGTGATCGCCACGTCCACAGGTGTCAAAGTCTGGTCCTGGAGGTCCAGTTTCCTGGACGACTGAGGACACAATTTGGTAGAGTCTGATGCTTTGGAGCTGGGAGGCATAAAAAACATGGATACCAGGACACAACTCCTCTGTTCTATACCAACAGAAAAATAAAGCTCTCATTGATTTTCCTCACTTATAGCTGTTGATGTTGTGTTTACCAGGTCTTCCTAAGGCAGCTGTAGTCAACCAGAACCGCCTCTTAACCGCTCTGGTTGTTTTGTCCTCCAATGGCGTGACGTCAGACGATGTCATCTACCTCAACCTGCCTCTGTACCACACAGCTGGATTCATCATCGGCTTTGTCGGCTCCATTGAAACAGGTGAGACCAGAAAGAAGGAGCTCGTCAGCTCGTGTCGAATCCCACATTTGTTTATCGTTCCCTCCAGTCTTTGTAAGCGAGCAGAAGTATTTGCCACGTGAGCAGCTGCCCTTCTAACTGCTGACTCCACTGTTAACAGGAGGCAGCTGCAGTGTCAGGAGATGCTTTGGTTTGTCACTGTTGCACCAAAAACAGGGCCACTGCACAAGGAGTCCAACAATTTTGCGACAGTGTCATTCAGACGAATCAGTTTTGTGCAAGCAAGGCTAACAGGAGCTGCAAGACGTGACATGTTGAAAGACATGGGCTCAAAAGATCGAATGAGGCAAAGTGATGTGAGCAAGAAAAAGCTGCAACAGAATGACGATGTAAGGTTTCAACAGTGTGCCAGTCTAAACATGTTTGTATGGGATCATTTATGGCCGAGAAAGGTATGATATTTCTCGAAAGACTTACTGTAAACCAACATTTAGCTGCATTGGCTGAAGAAAAAAATGACATTTTTCTCCTGATTGTTCATAAACTGAATGACTCAATAAGGCTGTTAGGTATGTATTTCTTTGTTTTGCAGCATAGTATATTTAGGCTTCTTTTTAGCATGACAGGGTTTGCAACATGCAGAATGCAGTCACCTGCTGGTTTTGCACATTCCACCGGTTCATCTGTTCACTTGAGTATTTCTTGGACCAGAAGTCATGCATCAGCTTAGCTGCTCGATGACCACGCGAACTCGTGGAAAGGTGCGCAAACACAAAACACTCGAGTGTTGCACTGAAGTCATTGTTGGTGCATAAAAAGCCCCCTGCGCCTCCTCGGCCCAGACGATGGAGCCCCTGGTGGAATCCAGGAGAAAGAGTCTTTTGTTGCAGCGGGCCTGTAATCTGAACAGATCCTTTGCTCTAAATGGGGTAAAGTTCACGCTGCTCTTATATATCTGGGTAAGCCACCCGGGTTACACACTTACTAGGAGCTCGTCATCACTGCCCAGAACAGGCACGGCCGTGTTGCGCAGTGCATGCGGTTCAAGTGACTGACAGGAAGCTCAAGCTGTGAAAAGAGTGAAGCCTTTAAGTAGTAAAGCTTTTACATTAATTTCAGTCAGTGCACAGATTAAGAATTACAACAATATGGTTCAGAAAAGAGATTTTGCAGAGGAATGTAAAATAAAAATCTGCAGAATCAAAATGTTTTGTTTTTCTTTTTTCTTTTTCAAATTTGCTTTATTTTACAGGGTCGACTATTATTTTGAAGAGGAAGTTTTCTGCCTCTCAGTTTTGGGACGACTGCAGGACAAACAACGTAACTGTTGTCCAGTACATCGGCGAGGTGATGCGCTACCTCTGCAGTACACCAAAGGTAGAAAACAAAACCAAAAAATCCTCTTCACCGCAACTTGCTGCACTTTTCGATTCATTTCAAAATCACATTAGTTAGTTGTCTGTTTATGTTGTGGAAGAGCCCCCGTGGCAGCGTGTTGATCATGTGACAGCTAACACAAGTGAAACCTAACCAGTGTGGATCTGTGAGGGCTGTCAAGGGGGTGACCTCCTTTCCTTTTTACTCAGGGGCCAGGAAAGCGCAAATGGATGCCACCTTGGCATTAGATCGTTTAGACACAATGTAACCAGATTATAATAAAAACATGTGTTTATCTGTTCAAGCCTTTGCAGCAAAGAAAAAGCTGTCGAGTGAATTATTTTTTACGTAAAACCCAATTCGAGATGCATTCATTGGGGGAGTTTTATTTGGATTAATCTCTTTTTTTTAATTCAATTTGTCTTAGTCCTTTCTATAAACATAAATAATTGCTCGATAGAAACTGATTGCACGTCAGCACGACGCCTCCGCTTTGGCTTCCTGCAGGACTTCTACCAGACAGCTGTAGGAGCAGGCAGCCGCGAACCGGCTGCAGCAAGCCGGCGTTTAGGCGGATCTAGTCGAGTCTGGCCGAGATAACTTTCCAAATCTGTACATTCCCACTGCACATCACAGCTGGCTTACCGAAATAGAAATCGTTAAATCCCGACTATCATGTTCCAGCCCCGTGCGTCACTGTCACGGGAGTTTTTAGCAGCTCGGAATAAATTGGACATTTTCAAAAGGATCAGAGTTGCTGCGTGTTTGTAGGATTCCTTGATTCTCAGAGACGTATTTCAAACTATTCGGGCGTGCTGTGAGCATTCTTGTTGCACGTTTGCCATTCAGAGTATCTGATTGCATCACATGAGGTGTGGGCTCGTTTTACTTCATGACCCCCTCATGAGTTTCGGGAGGTGGTTTGTCTTTATCTGGTCACCTCTCGGAATAGATGCTGGCCTTTACTTTGGGAGGCCATATCAAGTAACTTGGCAACAAATCTTCCTGTACTAGTATATGACTTTACAGTCACATTTATTCCAGTGAACTGTATGTCTTGTAAGAGAAAAAAGAAGGTCAGCACTTTTCAGTCGAACTGTAGTGTTTTTGTTTAGTTTGTGTGGAGCTATTTTTTAGTGTCGTTTTCACATACAGAGGGAAACAAATTCAAACCATGAAGGCATCTAATCAGAATTATGTTACATGACTTATATCTGTTTCCTGTGATCTATGAATTAACATGTTTGTGTTTATCCAGTGTGCATTCTCACACATAATAAAACACCCTAATAAAATGCCACAGCTGGTTTTTGGGTCGCACTCCTACTCCTCTTTTCTTGCCTATGGAAGCTTATTCTGTGTGAATTTCCTCAATGTCTCTACTCAAACATGCAGAGAGACAATGACAAGGACCATAAAGTGAAACTGGCCATTGGCAACGGGGTGCGAGCGGAGATATGGAGAGAGTTTCTCAGGCGCTTCGGAAACATCCAGGTCCGGGAGTTTTATGCCTCCACTGAGGGAAACGTGGGGTTTGTCAACTATGCCGGGAAAATTGGAGCGATCGGACGAGTCAACTTTTTCCATCGGGTAAGAGTGAGATCATGCTGAAACCACCTGTCGTCAGTTCATCATCATTTTTGTATCCTCTTGTACTACATTTGTCCATACTTGTGCCTCGAAATGTTATATTTAAAGACCAATAGATCCAGAAACCGGGTCATTTTACGAAGATATATTTTATAGAAATGATGCAAATATTTACTTTACTTTCATTTTATTGCAGCAGTGCAGAGCTAGTGTTTTGCATGTATTACAGATTGATGAGATCTTTCTTTATTTCCCCCCTGCAGAAACTGTTTCCCTACATTCTTGTCCGGTATGACACAGAGCAAGATGAACCAATTCGAGACGCTAGTGGTCTTTGCTTGGAGGCATCGAAAGGTGAAGAACAATTGAACTCGAACAACTTAATTTAATTTCTTTGAATTGTTTTAGTTTCAGACTCTGGCCTGGTTTTGATCCTTTCCCAGGCGAGACGGGACTGTTGGTGTCAAAGATCACCGACATCGCTCCGTTTGTTGGCTACGCCCAAAACGAAGAGCAAACGGAGAAAAAGAGACTTCGTAACGTCCTCCGGAAAGGAGATCTCTACTTCAACACCGGGGACCTGATGAGGATTGATGAGGACAACTTCATTTACTTCCAGGATCGTGTGGGTGACACATTCAGGTACAGAACTCCTTTGGAGAAGGTTTGATTCATGCTGAGTTTGTGTTTTTGTTGTTGGGTTTCTTCCCTTTCCTGTATTGCATTTTAACTTGAACAAATAATTGAAGTGAGGATAAAGACTGATCTGAGAGAGCGTCGGGCCCACAGGTGGAAAGGTGAAAATGTGGCCACGACCGAAGTCTCCGACATCCTCACCCTCAGCGACTGTCTGAAAGAAGCAAACGTTTATGGAGTCCAAGTGCCAGGTGATGATCCTGACTTATATTAGGATTGGTGAAACATTGATGTGGGCCTGAGTCACTCATTGTGTCTGGCTCTCTGGCATTGAAGGGCATGAGGGACGTATCGGGATGGCGGCTGTCACCGTGAGGGGAGACGTCCAGTTCGATGGAAGTAATCTCTACAACCACGTGGTCGGCTATCTGCCATCGTATGCGAGACCTCGATTTATAAGGATACAGGTGAATTAAACAAACACACGCTCAACCATGCACACGCTCACATGCGGTATCTTTTAAGTGGTTACACACTTCGAAAGGAAAAAAAGGAAGCTCCCAAGATTTGCAGGTGATCAAGTGAGACAGAAGAAAAGTGGGTTTTCAGTTATGACTGCGTCAAGACCACAGTGTTGGCCGCTGTGAAAGTGGCTGTTTCAGAATGTCAGCCATCAACGCAGCAGCCTTCACTTTAACTACGAACTGAACCAGTACGACCTGAATACCGGCAGTCTCTAAGCGCCCCGGTGATGCGTTCTGATGTGTACGACTGATTTTTCTTCTGTCTAGAACGCCGTGGAGGTGACGGGAACGTTCAAGCAGATGAAGATGAAACTCGTGGATGAGGGTTTCGATCCAGGTCACATCCAGGACCCACTTCACATCCTTGATGATCATCAGAAGAGCTACGTACCGCTCACAGTTGATGTTTACACCGCCATCATATCAGGAAACATCAAACTATGAGTGAACTTTGGAGTGCTAACCACCTGTGGAGGCTTTTTAGCATCGGTACTCTACATGAAACTTCCAGCTCAGGGACAAATACATTCTTTTTAATTCGAAATATTCCTACTGTTTTTTGAGAAAAAACTTTTTTTTCAAGTGTCAGCACATATCTAAAATTTTAAGAGGCTGAGGTCAGTCTGAGGCCAGAGAGGCTCAATCAAACGAATGATTTTTTATTTTTGTGGTGAGTAATGATAGGAATAGTTTCACGCCACCACAGGGCCTTTCCCACCAAATGGCAGAGAACTTTATTGTTCGTGACCTGTTTTCCTGGGCTAATAACTTCAGTGAAGATGTGTTGCCTTTCACTCGCACCTTGCGGTTCCCAGCAAAGTGTTCAAATCTGGCTGATGAATGGCGGTGTAAGAAAACTGCACTACACCTCCCACCCACCAGATAGCAGCAGTGAGAAAAAAAGGCAAAATTAGGATTTATGACAAATTTATAAAATGCAGCTTTCCAAGACAATTTGCATCAGTGCTATAAATAGCATGAGGGTTTGTATAGGCACACATGACATTGCTTGATTTTGTTTATTCTTAATTGTAAAAACATCACATTTTTGGAATGGTTGCGTTTGGTTTGGGAGTAAATGAAGAAAGAAGTGGATAAAGCTGCCTTTGCTAATGATGAGTGCTCTCAGTATGATGACACTTTACATTAAAAACAAACACGCTTTCACTGTAATCAAAGGAAGGTTATAGTATCATTGGGTGCTAAATAAAAATCCTGAAAATAAAAAAACTTTAAATTTATTTTCTTAAATGTAAATGTCTTGAGAACATTTTTTTATATTTACTGAAGAAAACTTTGTTGTGAAAACACAACAAAAGTGTATTTTACATGTAACAGTGGAAAAAGGTCCCAAGGTGGACACAGATACTAAAGCTGGCAGAGCCTTGATGTGCTGTGGAGCATTAGGATCAGGTACAACGTAAATGTCATCAACAAAGAGGTAAATTACAATTCTATTTAAAGGATTGTTCTGACTGGAAAGTTAACCTGCTGTTATAAAATCATTCATAAGTGTTTTAAACTTGTCAGTGGTTTTTAATTCTTGCTTAAACCACACATGACTTTTAGCATTTCGCTGTTCAGACTTTTTTGTATTTTATAAATAGATCAGATCATTTTTATTTCTCGTCAAATTCAGGAAAACAAAACAAAATTGAAAGAATCAAAACTTGTGACAAGAATGATTTCAACTGCTGTGATGGAAATAATTTAAACAAACTCATATTACTTCCTTGAGGAAGTAATATTGAACATTTGCAGTTAGATCAGAGTCAATCACTCAAATTTACTTTCAGCACAAAGTAAAATGTAACTATTGCAAGGCTCAAACATGCTTAAAAGTCTTTCTAGGAGAACTATTTAATAAATACACTGCTATTTATTTCAAAGCCGTTTTTTGCATCCAGTTGTTGAAGGACCACTGTGTCAAAATCAACTGTAGTCTTTCACGGCACAGACAGACACAGATGACGTTCAGGATCATTTCTTTCTGTGACACAGGAAGTACTTTCTCTCATCACAGTCTCTGGCCTCCAAACTGCCGCCATTGTTCTTGCTCAAGACCCCACAATGGCGCCACTCACTAGGGCATCGGGGCAGGTCAGTGTACAGCATATCTGCCCCTGTCGTCCACAGCCAAGTCCCGGCCAGGAAACGCAGACCAACCCAGACCTCCAGAGAAACAACAGGACATAATCAGACATCTGTCAAAATGCCAATAAAACTTACAGATTTAATTTAGCACTTTAGAGTCTGTAAAGTTCCTGGATGGTTCCAACTCCCCCACATTCCCCACCCCTAAATACCCAGTCAGCAGCAAAGAATGTTCATATCACAAGAAATGAGATGTAGGAACCAGTTTCTTGGAACACAAGAGAGAGAGAGCTGCTCTTTAACCATGTTTCCAGGTAATATATCTTGAAGCTGTAACTCAACATTGTTTACCTTAAATGGGGTGTTCCCAGATTGAAGGTTAGAGTTTATAGTTAATTCTTTTTACCACAACACAAAAAGCGTCACTCAGTCTTGTTCCACCAATCTTGGCACGGTATAAACAAATATAGTCTCCTTCATCATGCATGCAAGTTATCCAGGCACACAAAATGCAAAACAGTGTTTGTTGAAGATGGCAATGCTGCGGCTTTCTTTAAATCACTTCATAACAACGACATGAAGCAAGTCTCAGGTCAACGTCTCTGTGAATGTGAGCCTACCTCCTCCATTTCAGCCTTCCTCACACTCATCATGATGTCGTCCTGGTTGTTTCCAGGTTGCACACTGACCAGATCATACTGCGCATTGCTCTGGTCCTGAGAGTCCATGGTGCGGCAGTGCTCCAGCGCCTCCTCCCAAGTCTTCTTCTCTTTGACCAGGACTAAGTTGTCTAACACACAGATGAAGGGACAGTGCACGGAGCACGGTCTGGCAGCCATAGTCTTTTTTGTAGAAAAGATGTAGGCACATTCGCCATGGGTTATATACAAAGTATGGTCCCATCTCCTGTAGTCTGATGAGCCCCAGCTCCACTTCCAGTCTTCTCCTGCACATGATAAAACTTCTTAATTCAGCTGAAAAAAGACAACAAATTGCAGCTTTTCTTCAGGCTCTGAGACGAACCCTTTGCCTCCATTTGCTGCTTTTGGAAAATCAGCAAGTTTTTTTCCTGTCTTTAAACAAAAGTAATAAATGTGTCATTTGACAGCTCCACATCAGAATTGCTTCGATGAGTTAGCTCACCTTCTCTTCGCAGTCCAATCCAGACAGGAAGGTTTGAAGGTTTTGTGTAATTTTTGGCAGATGAGGCCATCAGATCTCCACGACCTCTCCAGCATATCTCTCGAGCTTTTTTCCATGTCGTTGGCCACTGATAAAATTTGTACTTATTACCTTTGGATGATGAATATTGACAGTGGAAGGCGAAAAGGCGTTCACATCCAGTGAGAGAAACTCTTCGTGGACACACAAATAATGTTGTGTCAATATGAAGCTGTGAAGACTTTTGATAAACTCAAGTGTTTTTGACATTGCATGACTTTTCCATTGTTTAGACATTCAGGCATGTACTCCAGTCACTCTGCATTTAACAACACTTCAAAAAAAATCCTACAATAACTGAATTTTGACCCTCGGCAACAAAATTGCAACAATTAGTGCTGAAGATCAATCTTTGATCAGTATTCGTCAAACTCTAAAGACATTTTCTTCAGTGTCTTGCTAAACATCTCGCAATCATGAAATAAATTCAAATATAGCAGTCATTTCCAATCAAAATGGCTGTTCAGACAAGCAACATAAATACAAACTATGTTTACCAATTATTTACTCTTTCATGGCCTGAAAATTCCCACTGAAAATTCAGTCCCATATTTCCTCCTTAATCATAATTCAGATTACATCTTGTGAATATTATGTCTGAACTCAATCATTTGTAAATTTAACATTTTTCTATCTTGCTTTATCAAACGAATAATTGTTAAACAGGTGAACTCACTTGTTGGTCTCAGTGTCAAGGATGGTGCATCTATCAATATCCTGCAGATCATTTGTTGCCAAGTCAGAAAAGAGTGAGAGACTTTCAGTGGGCCGCATCGGGTTCTGTTCTTCAGTCGAGTGTGTGGAGTGTCTGACCCAAGAAAGATAATGATTAAAAGACATGCTGTCGAGATCTGCGTCCTGGTAGATGATGGCCATGTCAGTGAAGTGTCTGTAAGGACAGAGAACAAA